>JANZLC010000202.1:38182840-38194126 GCA_026413385.1 Erythroxylum gracilipes
ATGTATTAACCTCAAAATATCATTGCAATTGCTCCAATTAACATTACCCAAATAAAACATTAAACACCACTAATTCCTCATTTAATTGCATTTAATAAATCAAATTTTCAAAAAAAAGTTTAGGGTCCAACAGTAGCGTTAGTTATTGTGTTTTTTTTATGGTGGTGTAACATGAGTGGAGAGTCTAAGTTTTAGTGGGGGTTGTTTCCTTCCTTGGCACCAGTTGTCTTCTTCTCCTCTTGCCACAACTCCACCAGCTGCTTTAATAAGTTGTTTCCAACAGCTACTTCGATTGTTAGTGAAAAGAAGTTATGAGTAATGAATATAGCGGCGTGTTGGAGCTTTGTAAAATGGAGAGTATCTTCTTTTTGTCTGTAACCTTAGTGGAGTCTATACCTTGCTGGAGCTTTTTGCGTGAGTTCCTCTCTCCTTTAACGTGATTTTCATTTTTCTTCCTTTTGTTGGTCGGCGTGGTGGGCCTCTTGGAGCTGTCCTGTAGCGTGACTTGGTGTATCCTGATTTTCCTTCTGCTGCGTGCATAGTCCTCCCCTGATGGTGCGTGCCTTTTGTTTGTTGTGCTCCTTAGCGTGATTTTTGCCTCCACTTGGATGTCCCCTTGTAGCCACGCCTCAAGCTCCTCTCATACGTGTTCTTCATACCTCCCCCTAGCCTAGCCTCTTGTGATGCTAGATGTAGCTTGGTGGCTGGTGTTGTCGTTTAATGCTCCTCTCTTCCCTCTGCGACAACGTTTTGGACTTCTTGGAGCTGCTTCTTTTCTTTTGTTTTGCCTTGGACTGTTGTGATTCTTTACAACTAAAATCAAATGCATTTCCTACAAATTAAACATGAACAATTATAAATGCAAATTCAAGTGAACTAAGCAATTTAGCAAGTAAAATATAGGTAGAACCTAATGACTGAATTCAAAAATTAAGGAAAAATGCCACTCATTTCAATGAGAAAATGTATTCAACACTTCAAAGCCTAAAAAATAATTGCAAATTTTGGGTGAGTTTTGCAAACTCAATGAGTGACCATCATCGATGGCCCACCCAATCACATAACATATAATTCACATTCACATCATTTCGTATTTCACACTTCACATTCAATACAATTTAATCACTCATATTATGCATATGCAGTACACATGAGAACCACTTTCCATTTGTTACTTTGCTGTGACCGAGTGCCTAAACTTTCCCATATAGGGCTCATTGATAACTGTCCCTTATCCACTTGGGGGATAGAGGGCTCATTAAACGTTGAGCTTGAGGCTTTGAATCACTTTTGATCTTGAGACTCATTTTTACTCATTGAGCTTTAAGCTCTAATCGTTGGCAACTCTGATCACAACTGCCATTATATTTCATGCATTCATGCAATGGAATGCATCACTCATAATTGCATATCCCATTCAATTACTTTCTCATATCATCGGACCTTAGTCCGGCATTCAACATTAAAGTTGAGAATTCACACTTTCATTCATATGCAATTACACATTCAGAACACATTTAACAATCATATTAAGTACACTTAGTTCATCCAATTCACATTCAATGAGCACTTCAATATTTCATTTATACCACACATTCATTGAACCTTCTGTCCAGAAACCAAACACAGTCAATCACATTCATATACTGATTCAGTGGTCAACAATACAAAATTCAAATATCAAACGATAAAGTGAGACTACTCACAGTATGTTCCAAATTAGCAATTTCTTCCAAGATCTGGAAACTCCTTAATGTGGACGCTTATCATGAGCATCGACATTATGTCGTACATACATTGCACATACAGTAATACTTGCACAATTATAAGCATTCATGTAATGCACACATATGTATATAGAATATGTACAATGCATGGTCATGACAATCTCGGGTATCTTACCACCAATTTTATTACAAAATCATTCTCATATCAAAACTCATTTAACTATAATTTATACTTAGGTTTATGCCTCACTAAACCCATTAAAATCTTCATTCTTTTCTCATTGTCTCACTTCAGAGATTTTCCAAATCACATTTTCAGGTCTACTATTCACATTCAGTCAGAAAGTGAAAAAGCTATAATTTGGTCATACTCTCTTCTAGAAAAGTGTTCCTCTATGTCTTATGTTTCCATTGACACCACAATCACTCAATTTGGTTTAGTTAATAGGAAGATATGCCCCAATCATTTTCAGAATGTTCTTGTCTAAAAACAGTGTACTATACCTAATTTCAATCTAGAAATTCAATATCTTAGAGACTGAATCATAATTCGACCAATTGAGACAATTTTTAGACCTATATCTCTAGGTTACTCCAATTTAAAGATCACCTCATTTGGAATCCTATAGATCCAGATACAATCAAAATACTGAAAGCTGTTCAGGAAGAATAATCCTATTTACACTGTTCCAACAGACACCCACACTTCCATTTGATCCAACTTTCTTAATTCAATTCATAATGCTACAAAATTTTATGGAGAGGTAGAGGAATGTCTTATAAATCTTTTGGTTCAAGCATTACCTCATTCGGAGGTCAGATGATGAATTTATGTCCAAACGATGCAACCATGTATATGTCCTCAATCATTTCAAACCTACTTTGGCGCAATTGCCATAACTCTCACAAATCATGTCTGATTGGTCTTGTTTTAAGACTGTTTGAAAGAGAACTTCGAGATATACAAATTTTATGAGATCTTAAAGTGAGATTTTGCCTTTAAAAGGGTCAAAAACACAATTTACCGTAGCTGTCCTGAGAATGTCCGTTTAACGGACATTGTCAGGCTTGGGGCACTTTTTCACTCGAGAAGGTTCGTTTAACGAACATGCACTGGTCTGGAGTTCTTTTTAGACCCGAGAAGGTCCGTTTAAAGGACATATGTTACACAAAACTCCCTCCAAAGCCTCTCCAAAAGTTCCTACACTCATTCTAACATCAATTACACCCATAAGCCTCTCAAATTCACCTCTTCTAGCACAAAACCACTTCATAACAACTCAAACACCAATTAGATTTCATTAAACTCTCAAATATCACTTGTTTTGATTCATCACTTTAACTATATCTCACCATTCAACAATTCCTATCCTTTTTCCATAACCTATCTTATTCCTAAATATCAAGCACTTCATATTCCAAATTCAACATTTCAAGTTGATGACTTCTTCATGTATACCAAAAGCTTAACTCAACAACATCCATACCTCAATTCATATTCCCTATAGTTTGTTATATCATTTCTTTCTTACATATGCATCTCTCTCTTATATTGTTTTGTTGTCCTTTTTTGACTTTTTTTTTTTGTCATTTCTTGTTTTTGGGTATGCTTAGCCTCTCCCTCTTTCTCAGCTAGTTATCATCCTTATTTTGTTTGTTGTCTAGTTGGTTCCTCTCTCGTTATTGTATCTTTTTTTGTTTTATTCTTCGTCCCTCTCTCTCCCTCTCATGTTTTTTATGTTCTCTCACTCAAATTTTCTCTCCTCTCCTACAGTTAACATATATGCTTCTTTTTCCCTCTCCATGTCATTAGCCTCCACTTTCATAATTGTTCTCCTATCTAGCTATTTATCTTATTCATGTTTTGGTCTAATCTTGTATACTCTTTTACTGTTGTTGTTTTATTCTTTGATCATTGCATTTTATATTTTCTTTTCAATAGCCAATTGGCTCTTAAATCAATCTATTCATTGTTATGTTTTGACCCTTTTTTCTTCTTCGTTTCTGTTTGAATCCCTAAAGTCTCTTTTTATACACAAGTTAACTTTGTATTTCTTAATGTAAAATTTAGAAAAAAAAAATCTAAGCTTACCATGTTATAATAAAATTTAAAAAAAATCAATTGAACACACCTATGATTAAAAAGTAATAAGTTAAAATACAATAAATCAAAGTAAAATGAGCAAGATTAATGAATTATCAAAGATGTTACATTTACCTAATACTATTAGAAATTAAAGGTTTAAAATTCTAAATTAATAAGCAACAATTAAAATGTAATGAAAACAATATTGGATTAAAATAAACTTAAAATTGTTAAAAATATAATTATCTTATTTTTAATTTTATAAAGAAAAAAATAAAAAATAACGCGTGTAACAAAATTAACTATTTGCACCACCTATTTGCAACCAATGAGTTCAAACCTATTTAGAATATCTGCAAACTTCCAAACACCATTACTTTATCGCAGTAAGAGGATCTACAATCTCTCCTAAATCATAGTTAGTTTCACTTAAATAAACAATATATTCATCAAAGAGCCTTTACAACCATCATATACTTTATATGGAAGGAAAGAAACAGGATAGTTTATAAGAGAATTGAGGAGGAAAAATAATAGATTGCAAAAAACATTATCAATTGGATCTGGGCAACTTTGATAGTAAACAACAAGCAAAATTCACTCACTCCTGACATGAAGAAGACATGGATGCTGTAATGTAAATTGTCAATGTTGTAATCTTTTGTATTTTCAATTTTTGCTAAATTGTAGACAGATTAAGCAACTCATTGTAATGTTGATTAAGCTTTTGCTATTATTAATACAATTTCTTTTTATATTCCAAAAAAATATCATTAAAGAGTATATCGTCTTCATATTTTTTTTAATTTTCTTAGGGGAGTTATAGAATTAGGTTGAGCATCTATCATAACCTATTTAACAACATCTACATCACCTCCAATATCATAAGATAAAATTGCATTAAAGTTGTCCCTATGAATCTTTTGAAGTAGCTCAACAACTCTTTCACAAAAAATAGGAACATATAATATTATTGGCTTAGACTCCTAACTACTTCAACTCTCAATGAAACATTAGTCATTCTCCAAAAATTGTATAGTTAATGGCTCTATAATTATGGTACTATGACTAGGAAAGTAGAACTTATACCCTATAGAACCTTTAGGATATCTTATAGAAAAAACTCCAAATTAATCATAAGACCCATCCTTTTCTGTGCTCATATAAATGTTAATATTTGTTAGACAATCTCAAACACTTTAATGGCTCCAACTAGGCTTTCTAAGTGTCAAAAATTCCAAAGAAGTCATAGGAATTGACTTATTGGGAACGCAATTTAGGATGTAAAGTGTTTTTGTCTTATTATCACCCCATAGATACCGTTTTATTTAATGTGTAGTTACGTCCTTTTGCTTTTCTATGTTGCTCAATCGTACCAAGTATTATGTACTGTGTTATTATAATGCAATATTATAAAAATTTAGCAAAAGTTCTCTTCTCATTTTTCAAATCTCCATGTATATGATAGTATTCTCCACCGCGGTTTGATCTGACTACCTTAATGAGTATTTGAGTTGCTTCTTAAACTTAATTAAATACTTTGAAGTTTTTCAAGGCCTCAGATTTATTACTGACGAAATACAGGTCACACTATCAATAGTAATCATTAATAAAAGTCATTATAAATATCATCATAATCAAATTCAGAAGGATTACATCCTTAAATAATCTATATATTATTTCCTTTGAAATGTGGTTAAATCTCTTATGTTGTAAATTGAATGGTTTCTCTTTAGTTAAATTCATTTGAATTCCTTACTTTTCAATACTCATATAACCAATTTACTAGGATCATTCAAATACAAATATTAAAGTCCGTTAATCAATAAACATTTACTAATGAAAACATAATTGAGGGATAGTGAAACCATTTTATTACTAAAAGTTAACGAACATATAACATCGTCAATTCTAAAGTGAAACTAAATTATACTAATAGTAGTAGTAATAACAACAATCTTCCACATAAAACTTACAAAATATGTTAAAACCATAAATTAAATGACATAAACAACTAATTTGTAAACCTCTGATGATTACAAAGGTTTATGTAAACCTAAATCTTTGAGATTTATTTATTTCTTTTTTTGATTACAAAATAATATAGAAAACACAATGTATTATATTGACATTGTAATTTTACTTCAATTCCTGGGTGGAAACAAGTAGGATCATTCCTAACATTTTATAAGCTCTGAATAAATTAAAAACGGCTCGTATTTTACCTCATTTTATTTTTTATGAGGGTCAAAAGTGAACTCTTGTAAAGAACAAAAAAAAACAAAAAAGAGGTCCCTTTTATTACTCTTTATAAGGGTCAAAAGTGGATCCCTAATTTTTGCAAAATAAAATGAAACAAAATAAAAGCCCTTTTATTGCCTATTTTATTCTTTATAAAAGTAGGCCCTAGCCTTCTAGTCCATGCCCAAAGATATCTGCCTAAGGCCGGACCTAGAAACAAGTGAACTCAATGGCAAAACTAAACTCAATCCAAGTAAAGTGTCCCGAACATAATCTATATATCATAAGGTTGCATTTCAGTGTCAGCTACTCATGAGCTTTCTTCTTCTTCTTTTTTCCTTTGAACACCACTACTCATGAGCTTTCTTATATCCATCTTTTGACATCTAATATTAAGTAATCTTGATTAATCCCAATATTAATTTTGACATTGAAAGGATAATGCCTTTGTGGGCCTAAAGCGGGTCAGTTGGTGTTGAGAAAGGGCAGGGTTATGTATACAATCAAGACCCATAAAGAGATCATAGGTCCATTTCTTAAAAATAAATAAATAATTGATTGGATAACTCCCACCAAACAAGCGGGTACATCTTTCGAGCACCTCACTCAGCGCTCAGCAGAGAAGAAGAAGGGAGAGTTGAGAATGACTGTGTTACCTTCAATGGCTACGACACTTATTCCTTCTTTTGCGACCTTAAATTCTGCTCCTTTGACTTCTAGACATATGAAGTTGTCTTCTTTTCCTTTATTTTTGCCCTGCGGTTCTGTTGATAATGTCCAGAGAACCCTTAAGCCCTTACCTTCACAAAGCAGGGTTTTTGCTTCTCCTGAGGTGTTGGATTCTCAAGACGCGCTAGACCCACCTGTGGAATCCCTCGATGTACCTGATTCTGAGAGCTTTGAGGTTTGTTTCTTTAGTTTTCTTTTCTTTAATGATATTGTTCGAAATTATTTGACTGCATAAAATTGAGGTAAAATGATGCTCTAGAGTGAATTAATACACATTCTCAAGTTATCTATGGGATAAATATTTAGCTACTTGTTGTTTGTTTTTTGATGGGTGGTGTATCCTGGAAACTTATTATTTTATTTTTATTTTTAATTTAGTTTCAAATTTATGTAACTCCGATATGTAAGGAAGACTTGTAATTTGACTACTGTTAATTTGTTGTTTTCTCGTTTTGCTTGTCTAGATTGGAGGTTCTGAGGCACCCAGTTCTCCATCGGTCAGCATTGCAGCAGATGCAGATAAGGTATCTGATAACTTTTATCATTTCCAATTTTAGCTTAAATTTAAAGGGAAACTAGAGGATTAACGTCATTTCCTTGGTTAAATTGGGAACTGATGGGATGAATTTTATTTGTGCTAATTAACTAAATTCAAAATGCCATTTTTTAGTCCATGTCAATAGCATTCTTGTACTCAGTATTAGCCTTTTGCATATTCTCAAATATGCATTTCTTGTAAATATCAGCATCTGAGTGCTTGTTGGACTCTCTGTCTGTGGAAAGGGCTTATTAACGTAGAGATAGTCCCAATCTTTATCGAGTAAGCTGATTGTGGAGGGATACTCTTAGCTTTAATACTGTCTGTGAGACTAAGAATTTTTTACTTGCAAAGATTGGCAACTCTGAACTGCTTCGGCAAATATCATAACATTGATCCATTACTAGAGTTTGCTGGAGTTTAATTAATCATATAGTTTATAAAAACAAAGAGCAATTATCTACATGCCAAATAGGAACCTGATGAATTTAAATCAGTAGAGAACCTGCCAGGGCTATGGTAATGACCAAAAACAACACTCAGAATACTATTTTAGCATGGGCAAGTTTACTTGATCTTATCTGTTATGTTAGCATAACCAATGTTTTTTTTTTTCTCCTTTGTTATTTCTATTCTTAGATGGCACCAAAACAGAAGATTAGAATAAAGCTAAGATCTTTCTTTGTACGCCTCATTGAGGACTCCTGCAAGCAGATAATTGATGCAGCAAGGACTACAAATGCAAAGACAATGGGTCCCGTGCCATTACCAACCAAGAAGCGTGTCTATTGTGTTCTCAAGTCTCCCCATGTGCACAAGGATGCAAGATTCCATTTTGAGATTCGAACCCACCAACGATTAATAGATATCCTCTATCCCACTGCACAAACGATAGATTCACTAATGCAACTTGACCTTCCTGCTGGCGTTGACGTTGAGGTCAAGCTTTGAAGAACTAATGGTGTTCCAAAGTCAAGTTTGTTGAAGATCTTGAGTTAGTTTGTATACCTGTTTGAAAGGTACCTCTTTTTCAGGAATGTCTCATATACCTGCTGCAGAATGTTCGAGTTAGATGCATAAAGGCTATAATTTAATGGCCAGATGTTAAACTGCTGGAGAAGCTTGAGTATTGTAGCTTTGGATTTACCATTTTTAGTTTCTCTGGCTTGAATATCTATGTAAAGTATTTCAAACTCTTCTGCTTATGTTTACGCCTTTCTACAACTGTGCCCGGCGTCTACAAGTTTATCTTCCATCCTTCGATTCTATTGTGCCATTCAATTATTTTAATTTAATGAAGTAGGTTTAAGTTGATTGGGAAGCCCTTTCCTGTCACTGTATCTGCTGCACTGTTCTCCTTTCATGTCGCATATGGCCTCTAGTTTACTTTTATTTGTTTCAAGATTATTTGGTAACTGACCCTATGGTTCTTATAACAACGATGGCCCATCTGGGGTCTCCATAGCAAGAATACTTGGTAATTCCAGATTTTTGTTTAATGTTATGTGAAGCTAATGAATGGACATTGTTATGACAGGTGCATGATAGGAAAGGGTAAGTAAAATGCTTTTCCATTGACGCTTTTGGATGTTGGTTTCTTGAAGAAGACACTGCGAGACATTTTACAGGGTCATTTTACCCCCTTGATCTTTGGTTGGTTAATATGTAAACATTCCCTGTATGAATATTCAGTAATCGTTCTTACAAAAGCTATTCCTTGGGCTTACAAAAGTATCACTGCCTGTCATGAGCATTATTTTACAAGTAATAAGGTGTAAATTTATGTGAAATTATAATAAAAATCTTAAACTTTACCTAATTTTGTAATACTTGTCAAAAATAATAAAAATAACAATAAAATACTCAAAATTTTAATTTGTAATAAAAATATCCCACTATTAACTCTATAGTTAATAGTACTAGTGTGATAAGTTACATCAACAACCATTTGACATGATGACATCCATATGGAACATAATTGAAACCTCAAATATTTTATTTAAAATTAAAAAATGAAAATTTTATTTTGTTTATATTTGGAAACCTCTATGAAATCGGAGCCAGATCCTTTGGTCCCCTACTCTGGCCCTGTTCTGGTTTTTGGCCATTAAGGCCATCCACTTGCATGGGTCCCATATGAGTGGATGACCCTAATGACCAGGGGCCAGAGCAGGGCCAGGGCAAGGGGGACAGAGGATCCCTTGCCTATGAAACCTAGCCTCTATCTTCACTGACTCAGTATGAAGGCCCACTAGTTCAATATATTTTTCTTTAATTCTTAAAAAAAATCTAAATGAATGTATCGTTAGGAGAGAGACGAATTAATGTTAAGGAGAGTGATGTTGACAAGGTGTTTGATAATGTTTTGGATAATCAAAATCATGATATGAAAGGAAAACTCCATTTAAAGAACTCTAATTGATTTTCCCTTTGACATTCTAGGCAAGCCTCACTTTGAGGAATATAGTGAGGAGTTTTTTATATGCTTAATTACATTAAAAGGATTTACAAGAAGGTTTCCCTATTGAGTTTTTTTTTTAAAATATATTGAGGAATTAGATCTAAAAGTGTCTAACCCATATTTAAAACTTTGTAAAGAATAAATGGATAAGAGTGAAGATATGGCCCAAAACTAAAGCATTTAACTTGATGTTAAATGCATTGTGTAAGTGTAGCTTGATTGAAGATGTTGAAGCATTATTTAGTAACATGAAGAAGAACATTGAACATTTGGCTGGTATAAAGTTAGGTGCCTAACTAGGTGATTTATCATTTTGGAAGAAATGATCTAGCTGGTGAATACACATGATAAGTATACTTATAATATTTTTTTGAAAAATTAAGAAGAATATTATTATAGTTAAAACTAAATAGACGTTATGATGAGTTCAAGGCTTTAAGCCTACCATCATATTGCAATATGACCTAAGAACAAAAACTCATGGTGACTAGAATTGTTTCTTGTTGTTGTCTATTATGCAGATAGTCATACTATCTCCCTTAATAGACAACAACAAGAAACAATTACGTTGTGTTTGGTTCCTGTCCCCATTAGTGGAGACAGAAGATGAGACATAAACATTCTGTCTCCGTGTGACGTTTGGTTGTTGTCCCCAAGTTTCTGTCCACCGTCTCCGGATGACAGGGACAAGCTTTTTTGTTCCTCCCAAAAAGGGAGGACAGAGACACGTTGTCCCTATCTTCGCAACATAACACGCTTCTTTTGACACAACTAACCCCCAACTCCTTCGGCTCTATTGGTCCCCGACTCATGTTCGTCTGTCTTAGATCGAGAAGCACATTATCTCCTTCTCCCTCACGATTGCAGTCTCCAGCGTTCCCTCTCGCACGCTGCCCTTCTTCCCTAAGACGTTCGTCTCTCCAAGGTCAAGTAAGTATTTGATCCTACGGTGGAAAAATGTCGGTCTTCCTTGCCTGACCGACACTCTGGTTGCGCAAACGTCTTGTACATTGTCGTCTGCTTCTGCTCTCTGGTTGTGCAAACATATGTTCGTCGCCAAACCTATCGGATGAGGAAAAAAAAGCTGAGAGGATGTCATCTATGGGACGAAAAACAACGTTGTCCCAACGTTTGTTTAAACATAGACGCGGCAAGTACTTCCTTCTTCCCCCTAGAATTCCACAGCCCTTCATCTTCAATTCTTGAAAACCCAACCATATCCCACTTCGTTTTTCCCGTAGCTTCTGCTCTCTCTTCGACGTCTCAACCATTCTTCTCCCTGCGCTGTATGTCTTCGTCTAGTGAGTAATGTTCTGCAAATTTTTTTGGCATTTGTCATTGAACTCGAAAATATATTATACATGGTTTGTGTTATGTTTTTAGTTTCTTATTAAATTGTTTACGTTAGTTAGTTATGATAGTGGTCGAATGGTGCAGAAGTTGTGTTGTTGTTGTTGAATGAAGGGAAAACAGAAAGATTTGATTGTGTTCTTGAGTTCAATTA
>JANZLC010000202.1:38194226-38209161 GCA_026413385.1 Erythroxylum gracilipes
GAAAGATTAACTGGATCGAGGAATTGATGAATTTCAAATTGGAAATTGAATCTACTCGGAATGTTGTGTAAAAAAAAATGAAGCGATATTAGTTAAGCTATGAACCGTTTTCGGATCGAGAGTTGGGCTCCGGAAATGGGTCCCAACAGTTCTTCTCCTCCCTACTGCGTGTATGTCTGCGTCTGCATCTTCTCCTCCACTGTGTTGTCGTGAGTTGGTTGTCCGTCGACGTCGGCATCGTGGAACGGTGGTGGTGCACCGGAAGGTGACAAGATGTCATCACCCTTGCAAATTAACCCTACACGAACAATAAGTAGTATATGAGAGTAGGGATCGTTCCCTCGAAGATCTGATCATGGCTAACTATCGTCAAACTTGTTAGCGAAATTTCAGTAAACAAAAACAGACATAAAAACATAATTGAAACAAAAATCAAAAATAAAAAATGCAATCTAACCTAAATGATTCAGTATCGAATGCAAACTACCAACTAAACCAGAAAACAGAAATAGTTAATGGAAAACAAAAATCAAGAGATCATCTGACGTGAACAGAATCAGATTTGACACAAACAAAACCAAACGAAATAAACTAAATTGAACTCAAACCAATGCACGAAAATAAGTGATTAGGAGGGGAGGGAATTTGATCTCGGTAATTCAGAATTTAAAGAACACGAAATTAAACAAGTGCTAAATCAAAATTTGGAAGAAATCAAAATTGAAAGATTTGGATAAAAACAGAATTATGGAAACTTCAATTACAAAGGATTTTGCCAACGAAACCAAATAATTCATTCATCGGACTCTAGGAATTATTTGTGTACTATGTGCATATAATCAAGGATCACCAACTTACTGACTTTATGCTTCTTAACTACTAAGTAAACAAATCTTCACAAACAATCATAGGATTCATAACTACTAATCCACCTATGTCGTGTACGAGCATTACGATAGTTGGTTTAATGATCTTGCCTTAAAAACCTTGACAATTACTATCATTAGTTTAAAACAAAGTTCGAATTCTCTCAGAGTAGATTTGACAACTACTATTAATAGCCTAGCTATAAATCAATTAATTTGGCAACTACTATCATCAATTAATCGAACAGCGTCCAACAATCCCTTATAAATCTTAATTCTAGATTTTAAGATTTACGAGTTCAATTCAGTCATTAAAGTGCCAAAATTTAAACACATGATTGCAAATAACGAACATAAGAATCGATTAAGATTAAATCCTTATGAATTGATATAGGTTTGAAGGGTATTACCCTTTACAATTGAATTAAAAGCTTAGCCACACATTCCTTGTACAATTTGGTTACCACCCAATTCTCCAAGGAATTTGTGTCTAAAAATAGAAAAGAAGAGAAGAAAGATTTCGGCTGGGATTTGAGAGAAGGACTTCAGCTAGGTTATGAGAGAACTACCCAAAAGAGGCTGACCTAAACCTAGAGACAAAAGTCGTGTTTTATATCCCCCACAATGATGAGGTGGCTGACCTAATTTAGAGACAAACAATGAAACACGTTCCTACCAATTTTTCAAGGCTAATTTTGACAGTGCATAAAAACCAAATAATGACGATTTAGGAGCTCAAATTTTATTAGTAGCTTTGTCTTTAAGTTAGCTTCAATCTGAGACTTGAATCATTGAATCCCACCATCTGAGTCAAAATTTATGATTGAAACATCCCCGAAAGGTCATTCTAGTGATCAAAAAATCTGACACACTTTTGGGAATTTATTTCTCCTGAATTCCAGCTCAGAAAAATCTGCAATTGGTCTGAAAAACTCCATCAATGAGTCAGAATTTAAGTTTAAAATTTCAAAATTTTTGGCTAAACTAATCTCGAGATAAAAATCCCACAATGACTAAAGGCCAAGTCTGCCAGAAACCCAAAAACAGTGCAATTTGAGTCTATTTGTTTCATTTATGCATTTTACGTCAACGAACCCTGAATAATACTAAAACATGATAAACCAGCTATAGATGAACGTAAAATGAACATAAATGACTCTAAATTAAGTCCTAAAGATATATGAAAATATGATTGTATCAGAAGGGGTAGGTCTTCTCCCACCATTTGCTTTTGTTTTCCTTCCCACCCCACCCTTACGTATGTCATTAATAATGTGAATTTTTTTGGGTTTGTTTGAGTTATTTGTTTGGTATGTTTGAGTCTTTTATGAATGGGTAACAACATTTTAGGTTGAAACGTTAGTGTTATAAGGTTAAGTTCTCAAATTTCTTTTTGAAGTTGGGATGATTTGTTGACGCATATGAAGTGTTTGATGAAATGCCTCTTGTTAGAAATTTTTGTTAATTTGTGAAGATGGAGTTGATTTATATCAAAGAATGACTTTATGGGTGAGCGTACATGCATATTTGGGGGTCACATATAATAATTGAAGAAGATCATTGTCACTTGTATAATTAATTAGCTACATTAAGAAGCATTAAGATAGTTATATACTAGAGACCCTAATTAAGTACCCCAGTAAATATTAGAAAAATATGAAATAAACATTTTATGCGTGGTATTTACATCATAATTAGCATCGTTTTGCATTTTTAAGAATAATGCTTAAAATTTATGATAAGTATAGCATTATACTTAAGACTTTTCATATGTTTTATAATATAGCCTAATTCCTCCTCTACGTCATTTTCTTAGGGTAGAATGATAATTCTCATCTCTAATTTAAAATGAAAACTAGGTAACTCTTGCTCCTCTTTTATAACTTAGATTATGTGGATGAATTATATCTTAATTAAACTTGATTAGACTTTGATATCGATTAGGACTCAACCTCCTTATATGAATAAAAAATTGTTGATTAAACTTACCCTTTTCAAAGTCACATTTAATTCACATTTAAATATTTCATACAAATGAAATATACTTTAGAATCAAATGTCACATAATGCTTATCGTAAAATAAACAATATATTTAATGTTAATGACTTCACATTTACATGTAGAGATATACTTCATGGTCACTTCACCTCATATGACAATATCCTTCACACATTTATACTTGACATCTTAAAATTTGAAATCTTTTGTATATGTGATTGATACTTGACTATCATATTTGATTAGTACTATATTAAGTTAGTTTTAGTAATTTCCCAATGAACTAAGAAATGACTAAATAAAACTGTATATTGTAATGCAATTAAAAATGCTATAAATACAACTTTCATTATAGATAAATTAATACATGATTATTTCTTACAACTCTATGATGTCATACCATTATTAAATGAGCAAACAAACTTTATGGTAAATTTTCTGACATCCCACCGTTGTCTAATTGATAGGGTAACAAACCCATCCAATCCTCTCTTATTAATAACCAACATTTAATCTTATGTTTAAGATACAACTTAATTATCCCAAGTATTTTAAAATATTAATTAACCTAATGTTACTTTCTTTAAATTTAATTAGCCTTAAAGATTTATTGAATGTAATAGGAACTATCTTGACTCCTAAATATTGGACTTCCTCACTAATTCTTGTGCCCAGGAATTTCCTAAATAATCTAGTTGACTTCTAGAAATCCTAACAACTAAGACCTAAATAATCTTATTCTCGAGGTAACTAACAATTTAGAAAGGGTTATGTTCTTATATAAATGAATGAAATTGATTAAATTGAGTTATTATTGATTAGATTTGAGAATATCTTGATGTATTGACTATAAATGAGGGTGTATGGGTTAGAAATTGGTATACTTAAGGGTTGTTATCGTTCTTCTTCTACGACTTTAACAATTGTTAACTATCATTTTCTTTGTTTGTACATGAATATGATATTCAACAAATTGCCATATTTCCTTTTCCATATATTGTGTAAAAGATTGAATTAAAATTCTATTATAAGTAGAAATATTGATAAACAATGAATTTCATGGGACCAAAGAGACAGCATGAGGTAATGTGGCCCAAGTTTAGAGGCATGTTCTGAGGTTATTGTGAAGGTAGATCGTCACAGTCTGCAGCTCGCACTGACTCACCTCCTCCCCATCTAGGGCCTACAGTTGCAGATGAGGCATCACCTACTACTCGTCATGCTACACCATCCCTATCTCTAACTCATATATTATCCAATACCGCTTTATCGGATGGAGGAGACGTCCATCAGCCTGGAGCTGATGGACTTGACGAAAGAAAGTACATAATAATTGTTAATAATCTGTAAGTGAAATCACATTAATCACTATTTGTTTTTAATTAAGTTATAGGTTTGTCACTTTTTTCATTGTATAAAATAACTTCTTATATTGGGTTGGTTCCGTCTAGACCGTGTTCTAGAAATATGACTTCTAAATTTAAAAAAAGGATTGATCCTGAGGGTTATGTGTGGAAGAATATCTCTCAGGCGACAAAGGAATTTTACTTTCAGGAGTTTTAGGTAAAATAAAGATTTATTTCTTCTTTGTATTGATTTATATATTCTAATTAAATAAATATTATTACATTATAGTAGTTTAAATTTTTTTTTCTTATTTCAGAAAGAATTTTTCTAGGATTCTGGTATCGATGACATCATAAATAGACTATAGGAGAAGCGAGTTTGTACATATTATCGCGACTTTATTGATGCGATACACAAGGCGGGTGTACAACTGCCTTATATTTCGTAGGAAATATGAAGTCGTTGGCAGGAGTATTGAAGAAGCCTTGAGGCTATGTCCATCTCAGAATGTAACTCCACCAACAGACGTGGAGGTCTGGGGGGAGAGAGTCTTCCC
Organism: Erythroxylum gracilipes; assembly: GCA_026413385.1. NCBI lineage: Eukaryota > Viridiplantae > Streptophyta > Magnoliopsida > Malpighiales > Erythroxylaceae > Erythroxylum > Erythroxylum gracilipes. Next base: position 38,198,995 of record JANZLC010000202.1, read on the forward strand.
GTACATAGGAAGGATCAATAACCCATCACGAGCATGCATAGAGACTTGTAAGTATCTAAACATGACACTTATATTGTAAATGTTTTACTTTGCTATATTATAGATAATGATAATGGTATAAATGTCTGGTGTCATATAGGGCCGTATTGAGTTTTTTTTTTCAACAGGGGAAAATATCATAAAAATGGAGAAAATTCTACTAAAATTTTAATAAAATGTAGTTTGCATCTAACAATTTAGGTCAAATATGCAAGAACAGTCTTTGCGCATGAAGCCTACACCTACTCAGTTATTTTTGCACACTCAAACGAAGAAGCATGACTGCGTGACATTCATTAACAGCCGATGTAAAGAATTGAATGTATGTGAAATTAATGCATTATTATTATTTCTTAATAGTAATCCCTTACTAATGTAAATATTGCTTCCTAATAGGACCAAATACAATATGTCATTCGGCGATAGTCTCAGGAGGAACAACCTATTGATAAGACTCAGACATATCTTAAGTGCGTCGGTGGTAGGGACTATCGTGAACGGATATTGGGGCTAGGTTCATTTGCAAACACATGTTATTCGCAATCCTCCATGTCCAAAACAACAGCATCTAATAGACCAGCACAAACCAGTGAAGTTACTGAGCTTCGAACATGTATGTAGACATTGATGGAGCAGATGGCTCAGCTAAGACAGAAGATGGAGCAGTTGAAAGGGAGGAGTAACAGCTCATAGCACCCGCGATCACCAGCATATTAGGAATGTTGTAGTCATTTGTTTTCAATTATAAAGACTTATTATGTACACTGTAATATTATTAATTAAGAACATTTTAACTTTATATCATCAATCAACTTTCTGTTTAAACAAATAAATTTATTATACACAGATAATTCATAACTGTTAAAATTATGCATTTTTCATAAGATCATCAAACAAAAATTCATGTCGGGATTTTTTTTAAAAAAATCTTACTTTTAAATACCAACGGAATATAGATCGTCGCAAAAATGCATATAAGTACAGATGGAATACCATAAACTGTCGGTAATTGTTTGCGGTATTTACCGACCGTTCTTCTTTTTCCGTCGGTAATATTGAAACCTTTGTCATTATCTTAACGACGGTTTACCGACGGTTACCTCTGTCCGTCTGTATATTTTACCGACAGAATGACACATATAATTTCCGTTGTTAAATTTACCTACAACCGTATTAACTATGTCTTTGTCCGTTGTTTTGCTCCGTTGGTAATTATTATTATCGACGGAATTCTGCAGTTTACCAGCAGTTTTTTCCGTCGGTAAACAGCCGATTTCTTGTAGTGTCGATTTTCAAACTAATCCAATTATGAAACATCCATTTTCGTGTCCTATATATAAAGTTGAGTGCTGCAAAGCTTGTCAGCTATTATGCGATGACAGGAATTTTTGAGGACTTGGGGAATGGAAGCTTTCGGGTATCATCAGATTGGCTTTAAATGGACTAGAAAGGTTTTGAGAATGAATGATAATAGATTCGGATGGCAAGGTAGGATAGTTACAGACTGGAGGCTTTAGGGATGAGTGAAATTGGGCTATAGGGAAGAGTGAAATTGGAGGCTTTTCTTCCCACACCTTTGGAAGCCTTTGACTTGAGATGGAAAAACCTTAGGATTGTAAACGTTTCTTATTCTTTATTTTCTCTTATTTTATAAAATTATTCAAAAATAAAATAAAGTACTAATTAAAAATACATGTGTTACATTTCACTTTACCAAAGTTAATAAAAAATAATACTATTTTTAAAAAATATTTTTTACTTTTGATTAGTATTATAAATTTGAATAAAATTTAAATTTAAATTTAAAATTTACCCTTAAGGCTATGTTTGATTGGACGTAAACTTTTTAATAGAATAGAATGGAACAAAATGAAATGGTTTATAATGGAATGGAATGTAAATGGATATAATATTGTAAAATTATTGTTTGGAAGAAATGGAAAGGTTCATAATATAATACAGTGAAACGTTATTTAGATGAAGGGTTTATAATGTAATATATTATAAAGTTGTTTATCATTTTATATATCATAAACTTCCCAAATCAGAATTTTTTATTTTTACTATATATGATGAAATGAGATTTAATATAAAATTCTCTTTCATCACATTCTATTATAAACTCTCTTTTCAAACGTTGGAATAATATTACATTCCATTAATAAACCTTCAACCAAATATAACCCACATGAGTTTGTTGTTATTATCAAAAGTAAAAAATATTTTTTACTTTTGATTAGTATTATAAATTTGAATAAAATTTAAATTTAAAATTTACCCTTAAACAAATTGAAGTAATTAATTTATAAGGGCTTGGAGTAGTAAAGATAACAGTGATATACCTTAGGCCATTAAACCAATGATGAAAAGCTGTCATACTCTTGCAGTGACAGAGAGGCTCCGCAGCAACCATAAAAGATAAAACTGCATTGCAGGGCTTTCATGTTCAGCAACATTAAACCCTCAAAGCATATCGTCCATGGAGTTCCATTTACTTCCCATATTTTTCTTCCTTGTCTTCGTTTTCATATGGGAGAAGTTACAAAATAAATGGTTGAATAATTTCAACCTACCACCTGGGCCATGGAAGCTACCTTTGATTGGAAACATGCATCAGTTAGTTGGCTCATCACCCCATTGTTGCCTCAGAAACTTGGCCAACAGTTATGGACCACTCATGCACCTTCAGCTTGGAGAAGTTTCTTACATAGTTATTTCATCGGCAGGAGTTGCCAAGGAAGTGCTCCAGACATATGAAGTTGCCTTCTTTCAAAGGCCTTCTATCTTAGCTACGAGATTGATCTCTTCAGAGGCTAAAAGTTTGGTTTTTGCAGCATATGGAGGTTACTGGAGGCAGTTGCGAAAAGTTTTTGTTATGGAGCTGTTGAGTGCGAGACAAGTACAGTCATTCAGATCAATCAGGGAAGAAGAGGCTTCCCAGTTTGTTCGATCAATTTCTACCAGTGGAACTTCAGTTATCAATCTCAGTAAGCTAATATTTTCTTTGACATATAACATCACTTCGAAGGCGGCCTTTGGTAAGATATGCAAGGACCAAGAAGCATTTATACTGGTTGCTGAGGAAATTATTAAGGTAGCTTCAGGATTAAGTGTCTCAGACATGTTTCCTTCCTTTAAGTTGCTCCATATCATGAGTGGGATGAAGGCTCAAATAAAAAGGCTACATAAAGATGCCAGCAGGATACTCGAAAACATCATCAATGAACACAGAACAAGGGACGCTAGAGTAAATTCTAGTAGCAAGGAAAAAATTTGTGATCTAGTTGATGTTCTTTTGAGTCTTCAGGAGCAAAAGGGCCTTGAATTTGACTTGACAGATGAGCACATAAAAGCACTTATCTTGGTTAGTTTACTTACTGTTCCTTTTCTTTTTTTCAGTATGCTTCTGGCTCATAGAATGAATACGCAAGCTTAAGACTTCAAATTTTTAGCTTTTGTTAGTGATCTTAGAGTGATTGAAGGTATCTGATACACGTGCATATGATTATATTGATATCTGAATCCTTATACGTCCAGGACCCTAGGTATTTTTGATGGTTTTATTTGTATTGGAAGAGTTAAGATACTGTGTCATTTATTCATTTCGTCTATGATAGCCTATTGGATACTACAATTGGAGTTATTACATTGGGTTCACCATGGCGATGCTTATGAGGGCAAATTATACTGAGCTTGAAAAAGTTTGAGGGTGTTTTAGGAAAATTAAGACCAGGCCCTTGAACATATAAATATAAATATTAGCTTAATTTTTTATGTTTGACATCTTTAATTTTCGAAAAAAAATTGTGTAACTTAGGTTTACATATATATGTATGAAAAAAAATTACAGAAAAAACAAAGAAGTTACTTTCATAAAAATTACTTATTTTGATTTTTCAATATTTTCATTCTTTTGTCACTTATTTACTAATGAATAATAATAAATTTCATTATTTCACATAATTTTTATATACTTTATTATTTCTTATCAAATATAGAGGCATTTTGTATTTATTATCTATATATAAGTTTTAGTGTAGAAAATTTAAAAATATATAGAAATTATCTAATTCAATTTTCTTGCAAATATTATATTAATAATTTTGCTATCACTATTTGAATATATATATGTGTAAAAAATAATATTTAATTTACTGTTTAAAAAATTATATCTAATTTCAATTCTATTAATATGATATTGAAAAGCTTTAGACAACTCTATTAAATTATTACCTATTAATTTTTAATGTTATCTCTAGTTCGATATTTTAGCAAATTTTATTTGTTCATACATTGTAATTTGAAAATCTTTAGTTCTTAAAGTTAATAATTTTGCTATTGCTAGTTAAAAATTTAACTTGGGCCTAAAATTTAAAATCAGGGCCGAGTAAAATAAGGCAACTACCTGGAATCACGTTCGTTATAGGGATAGAACAGACGGGTTATCCAAGCTGGTTTTCTTGAAAGCAAATTGTACATAGATGTTGTCTTTTTGCTGAACGTGTTGATAATGGTATCTCAGGACATATTCTTAGCTGGGAGTGAAACATCATCAACGGCTCTTGAGTGGGCGGTGTCAGAATTGCTGAAAAATCCAAGAAGCATGAAGAAGGCACAGACAGAAACAAGGCAGGTTTTTGGTAGACAAGGAGCTGTTGATGAAACAAGGCTTCAAGATTTACATTATCTAAAGTTGGTCATTAAAGAAACTTTGAGATTACACCCTCCTGCCCCTTTGCTGATTCCAAGAGAATGTACCAAGACTTGTAAAATCCTTGGATACGAAATACCAGTTAAATCTAGAGTTATCATCAATGCATGGGCTATTGGAAGGGATCCAACTTATTGGAATGAACCTGAGAAATTCTGCCCGGAGCGATTCCTTGACACTTCTATCGATTACAAAGGGAATAGTTTTGAATTTATTCCGTTCGGTGCTGGAAGAAGAATTTGTCCTGGCATATCATTTGCCCTTGCCAATATTGAGCTTCGACTTGCCACATTGCTTTACCATTTTGATTGGCAGCTCCCCAACAACATGAAGCCTGAAAACATCAACATGTCAGAGATTTTCGGCGTTACGGTTAGAAGAAAAAGGGACCTGCTCCTAGTGCCTATTCCTTACAATCCTTGAGCAAGGACACTATGTTCATGTGCTCACTATGAATTAACAATGACACAATGGGGCCAGTTTCTGGCATAACAAGGAATTTCCGTGTTGATATTCATGTAATGAAATTGTGTCCTACACTGAAAATAACATCAAGATATCTTGTTCACGTATAATCTATATCTAATGAAACTCCAAGAAAGATATTGAATCAATCATCTTCAGAAGACAGATAAAGGTGCTACGTTTAATCAAAGGCCTTAATTACTTGTAATTTGTCAATCAAGCCATTAAATCCATTGAAAATAATCACACAAAAGGGTTGGTCCGCCCACTTGAATCTCGTTAAGTAATCTGGTAGAGACAGGATACTCTTCCTTGCACAAACAAAAGTCAAATTTTGTTAGATTCAGCAATAAATAGGAGGGACCGCTCCTTAACTCCAATATCTGAATACGTACTCGTCACCACGAAAATTTTGCAGAAAGTAGAACGCTAGTTCGTGTAACATTCTTCATCACTCTTTCTAGTGCTCGTGGGTAGGTCTATTATTTATGTTATTAAACTAGGGTTAATCTCCCCCAATAATAACAAATTCCCCTTGAGTATTATTGCCTGGGTGAATAGAGTGTGAACGATTGTACTGAAAAATCACACAAGATAAATTCTCATAATAGACTGGAAGGGTCACAAATGGTCCCACTTAAAACTCAACTTTCTAGACAGAATTTTCCTAGACATACAATTTAATAGCACAATAATTCACTACAATTATACCCAATAATAACTATTAAATAGACAAATAAGGAACACCAAAATTTAACGAGGTTCAGTCAATTATGCATACTTCCTCGAACACTACTAAATTGATATTTCACTATTTTCATAAAATAATATAAGGGAAATACTACAAAAGAAGATAATGAATTTTTGTCTTATGGAAAGACAATTTTTGGGATATCTTTAACTAAGGAGGGGAGGCTCCTTTTGTACATGGTTTTAGGAACTTCTACTATTCCCACACATTTTCGATGTGAGATTGTGGAATGAGCAACAATATTTGGTCACTCAACAAATCTCCACCTTGGCGAATTTCACTTTTTCAAATCTCTCATAAAACTTATCTTTAGTAATGTCTTCAAATGCGCTTCAAAGCGCTAATTTTCAATTTTTAGCAATATTGATCAAGTCCAAACAATGTTGAAACTTAACCGCAGTCACCACCTTTGTCAACATATCAGCAAGATTCTCAGTGGTCTTAATCTTCTGAATTGTTACTCCACCTTCTTCCAGAACCTCTCGTACAAAGTGATAACGGACATCAATATGCTTCATCCTTGCATGGTAAACCTAGTTCTTTGCTAAAAGGATAACATTCTAACTATCATAGTGCACTTTGATGTGCTTCGATTGAACCCCTAATTCACTAAGCAATCCTTGAAGCCAAATTACCTCCTTTATAGCCTTTATAGCTGGCATATATTCTACCTCCGTAGTCGACAAAGCAATTGTTAATGGTAAGGTAGACCTCTAATTGACTGGCGCCTTTGCAAGAATAAACACATAGCTAGTAGTTGATCAACGTTTATCTTAATTACCGGCATAGTCGGAATCACAATATCCAACTACACATTGACCGTCTTCCTTATCTCGCTAAAATACCAAACCAACATCTACGGTGTTCAGAATGTACCGTAGAATCCATTTCATAGCTTGTCAATGCTCCTTGCTTGGATTATGCATATATTTACTCACAATTCCTACTGCTTGTGAAATGTCAAGCCTCGTACACTTATAGCATATATCAAGCTACCAACCACATTTGCATACGGTACTTTAGTCATGTACTCTCGTTCTGCATCTTTCTTTGGAGATAAGGATGCACTAAGCTTTATATGAGGAGTAAGGGGAGAACTAAGAGGTTTTGACTTTTCATTCATGTCAAAATATTGGCCTTTTTGAAATATTTCTTTTGAGTCAAACACAGTCTCCCTAACTTTCTGTTTCTACTTATCTTCATGCCAAGAATTTTCTTGGCTTCACCCAGATCTTTCATTTCAAACTCCTAATTCAACTGAATCTTCAATCTCTCAATTTCTCTTTGATTCTTTGAAGCTATCAGTATATCATCAACATACAGGAGAAGATAGATGTAGGATCCATCTTGTAGCTTGCGAAAATACACACAGTGATCATATTTGCTTCTTCTGTACTTATGCTCCATCATAAACATTTCAAATTGCTTGTACCACTGTCTCGGAGACTACTTCAATCCATACAATGATTTTTTAAGCTTGTACACCATATTCTCTTTTCCAGCAACTTTAAAACCTTCGGGTTGAGTCATATAGATTTTGTAGCATCCCACTCCCGCAAGACACGTACCCGACATCATGAGTGATATCCGAGTTCGTGCCCCGCGAGGGTGGCATGCTTCCACGTACGCGTGTGACATTTTTGAAAAAAATTGTACTGAGTTTTTTAGATTTTGACCGTTATAGCATGCCACCCTTGTAGATTACATACTTGGGCATCACTCAGGATGTCGAGTACGTGCCTTGCGAGTGTGGGGTACTACAGATTTTCTCTTCTAAGTCTCCATATAAAAACACAATTTTTACACTTTTTACATCCAATTGAACTAGTTCCATATCAAATTGTGCTACCAAAGCCAACAAAATTTGAATGGAAGAATGTTTTCCAACTGGACAGAAAACTTCATTATAATCAATTCCCTCCGTCTGAGCATAGCCTTTGGCCACCAGCCTTGCTTTGTAGCGAATATTATCCTTATCAGGAAATCCATCTTTTTTTTCATATACCCATTTGCATCCAATTTCCTTCTTTCCCTTTAGGATACTAGCTAATTTCCACGTCTAATTCTTATAAAGGGAATGTATTTCTTCATTCATGGCTATTCTCCACTTATCTTCTTCTGAACTTCAAACTGCTTCCTTATAAGTGGTAAGAATGTCATCAATTTCAATTGGAGATGCATAAGCCACCATATTAATATAACGAGCAAGTATTTGAATGTTCTTTTTTGGCTTTCTCAATGCAATCGGTAATTGTTTCTGTGGAGGTTCTTAGGTTGGAACCTCTTCTTCGTCTAGCTCCTCTTCTACCATAGGAGTTTCTACATCTGCTTCATCATTTGTTGGGGTAACAATTCTTCCTTCAAACTCCACCTGTTTTGGAGTACCATTTGTCTGCTTAACATTTTTAGTCTTCACCTTTCTTAACATGGTAGATTCGTCAAAGGTAATGTCCGTACTAAAAATTATTTTCTTTGACCCTGGGCACCAAAGATGATATCCTTTCACACAAGAGGTAATCCCCATGAAAATTGCTTTCTTTGCACACAGATCCAACTTTGATTCCTTAACATGATAGTATACAGTGGAACCAAACACATGTAAGGAATCATAATCTATAGTAGGTTTTCCAAACCATTTTTCCAAAGGTGTTTTACTACCAGTAGCAGTTGATGGAAGGCAATTGATGAGATGACAAGCATATGTAACAACGTCATCCCAAAATTCTCTGCTCAACCTAGCATTAGACAGTATACACCGAGCTTTCTCTAACAATATCTGGTTTATATGTTCTATCACCCTATTTTGTTGTGGTGTATCTCTGACTATGAAATGTCTAACAATACCTTCATCTTCTCATACTTTTAAAAATGGATCACTCATGTACTCCCTACCATTATCTGTACGGAGACGCTTGATCCTTCTATCTTTTTTAGTTTCCATCATCTTTTTCCATTTGAGGAAAACTCCCAGCACTTTATCCTTAGTCTTCATAGTATGCACCCATACTCATTGAGAAAATTCATCAGCAAAAGTCACATAATAGTGTTTTCCTCCCAAAGAAGTTATTTTGAAAGGTCCCCACATATCAAAGTCAATATAATCTAAAATACCCTTTGTATCATGGATTGTAGTACTGACATTCACTCTTGTCTGCTTCCCCTTAACATAATGTTCACAGAAGTCTAATTTGTAAGCCCAAACTGCTTTCAACAATTCTTGATTTGCTAATATCTTCAAGAATTTTTCACCTGCATGTCTCAAGCATATATGCCACAACCTAACTGCTTTTATCTCTTGATCATCATTAGAAGCTACTGCTATTGTTCCAATAACTGTATTACCTTGGTAATAATACAGGTTATTGTTTCTTTGAATTCCTTTCATTACCACAAGTGCACCAGAGATGACTTTCATTACTCCATTTGCTGCATTTATAGTGTAGTCCTTTAATTCTAGGACTCCCACAAAAATGAGATTCTTTGTCAAACTTGGCACGAATCTGACATCTGTTAGAGTCATAGTTGCTCCATCGTGATTCATTAAGCAAATTAAACCAATCCCATTTATTGTGCAATGATTATCATTTGTTGTGTAAACAACTCTACCTTCTAACTCTCTAAAATCAGAGAATCAATCCCGATTGGGACACATGTGATGGCTACAGCTTGAATCAAGCAGCCATGGATTGGAAGGGCTTATTGAGGATGTAATAACCAATGAAGATCTGAGTCTGTGTCTTCACACTCAACTGTTGAGAAATCAGGTTGGGATCTGATTCGAACCGCAGCAGATAATCACGAAAATTTTTCATGACTTTTGATTTCTCGAAAACTAAGATCTATTTAATTCTATAAAATGATTAACACGAATCAAAATAAAGTGGAAATTTAACTCGTACCTTATTCTAAAGCTTGATCTTTATCTTAATGCATCCCTCGAACCGTTTCTGAAACCGATCCTTCTTAACCACCTTAGCCGCACAAGTGTTCGACCTCTAACGGTATCCACAAAATGAGTTGAGAGAACTCTGTAACTTTTACAGAGAGGGTTAAGCATGAAGTGCTAGCTATATAGAGCTTAAGCCTATTTATAATAAGCTTAGGACGTTTTAGTAATTTAATTGAATTAAATATTAATTTCAATTAAACTTTAATTAGAATTACAAATAACTCTAATTAAATACCAATTATGCCCATATAA
>JANZLC010000202.1:38235990-38248420 GCA_026413385.1 Erythroxylum gracilipes
AGTAGAGTTTTTTATTAAAACAAAATTTTAACTTTTTTTGTTATGCTTTAGTTCTATAATTACATTCATATAAAAAATTTGTATTTCATCTTAATTTTATATTGTATTTATTCAAAAGATACGGACAAACTTATATTGCATCTTGATATTATGAATTAACATAATTTATATTATGGTTTTATGAATTCATTTCAATATATTTATATTTATTTTATATTTTATATATATTTATGGGAATTACTGTGTAAATCAAATTTAGTTTAATATTAATTAAATTTGGTTTGATTTTACAAATATATTATGTGTTGTATCTTTTTTTTAAAACGAATATTATGTGTTGTATCTTGATTTTATAAATACATGTGTATTTATATAGAAATGATGCTTATTTTATAAATATTTCTATTTAAATATTTTTAATTTTCATAAACATTATTTAATATGATTGAGTAAACTTTTACGTATTAAAACTAAGCTTATAAAGATAAAATTAGGACTTAAAAGTGCAAATCAATCAAAACATAAAACGGAAAAGAGGAAAAGACAAAAAGCACTTTAGTTCGAGTGATGTCCGATTTCATTTTTGTTTTTTGTTTTTGTTTTTGGTTTTTAAATTTAATAAAAAAATCTATTCGGTAAACTTTTAATTTTTGTTTTTTTTAGTTTTCAAATTAAGTGGTTTTTGTTTTTTATAATATAATTTACTATTATATATTATTTAATTATTTGATGCATTAGTTATTAATAAAAATATAAATAATATAATATAATATAATATAATATATTGAATTAACTAAAGTTAATTATTAAAACAATTATGAATAATTTAATAATTTATTTAATTTGTTATGATTATGATAATCCGTGTTATTATGATTATTAGTACTATATATATATATATATATATATATTCTAGTTCTTTGTATTTATTTATTTTAATATTTGTATTTATTTTTTATTATCATTTTTAATTAGAATTTTTTATTACTACTATTTATTTATTCTTTACTATTTATTATATATATTTATTTGAAAAGAACATCTCTTGTATTCAAGAGTAAGGTTGCGTATTACTAGACCTTTCCAGACCCTGCACCTTAACGAAATTTCCAATGGGTGTTGTTGTAATTTATTAAATAAATTTAATTGAATAATTATTAGTAAGTATTATTAAATTTAAAATATATTTAAAACTTATACATTTGTAATAAATTTTGATTTAATAATTAAATTATATTTAAAATAAATATTAATTTTAAATTTTCAAATTATTTATTTTAATGAAATAAAATAATCTATATTGATAATTTATTAATAAATATTATATAAGGGATTAAAATAATTTAATTAAAGATAATTTATCTTTAAGTTTTATCTATTATATAATTTATTATTAATAATAAAAATATAAATACATTATCATTAATAACCAAACAATTTTTTCTATTTATTTAAAAGAAAAACAAAACTTAAAAATTAAAATTAAAATTAAAAATCACAGTAAAAAAACGGAAATAAAACAAAACTCCCTTAAACAAATCGTATACACTCACAAGAAAACATCATATGTAAGGAATACTTTGCAATACCAAAGGCTCAGACGATAACAGCAGTCCTTGTTTATCATGCCTGATTATTTCCCACTCAAGTTTGCATTCGTTTTCTCAGGACTCTTAAGAGTTTGTGTTTAAAATGTAAATTACTTGCAAGTCAAGTAGCAGAGAGGAATGCCATTTGATACGTTCCACGATTTTCATGAAGCTGCATAACAAATTTGATCCGTGAAATTAAAACACTAACTAATGCTTTTGACTATGATACATTACATCAAATGATCATATTCAGATTATAATTATAGGGTGGATTGCCCGATAATGCGTCTTACCATCAAAAAACCAAAGCCTGACTGAAGTCTTCCCCTATCTAACTTATTATAAACTCAACAAAGTATACTTTTTTATAACATTTCTTTGAGCTTTACGGTTCTTACTTTCAGAACTCTAACGTTGAATTTGATGACTTTTTTAAAATAAAATCTTTCAGTATTTTACAAAGAAGCTTTTTCTAACTCAAACTTGTGACCTTTTAGTCAAAAAAAAAAAACTTTATCGATTCTTATAGCTAAGGTCAAGTTAGCCTGACTCAACTTAAGATAACCTTTTAGTCACAAAAAAATAACTTTACCGATTGTTATAGCTAAGGTCGAGTTAGCCCTGACTCAACTTAAGAGCAGGCCAACTCATGACCCTACGAACTTAAGACTATTTGGTTGATATATTATTTTTTAAAAAATTAGAAAAAATAACATCAATTTTAACTTTATTCTGTCCTAACCTGTATATCGATCGGTCATACCTACCGATTAATCTGACGCTCACCTTAAAAAATGATTATTGTGGTAAATTTTTTGACTTTTAAAGTCAATTTTACCCATATTCTTTTTATACATTTGAATTTATTTATTGACATTCAAACTTATTTTAGAAAATCTTTATGATCGATCACCAAAATAATGATCACTATTTTTTTTTATTCTGTTAACACAATAACATTTAGGAAGGAAATTTGTGAAATGGGCAGGGGCAATTCAGTCATTTAATACTTTCAGTGCCACTTGCTTCACTCAAATCTTCGCTTCTTAAGGCTTCACCTGTTGGACAACTCAAAGCCACCTTCCCCGACACAACCACCGCGTCATCTACCATCAACGGTGTTCGGTTGGCATATACTCAGTTCCTAACTTTCCCTACCTCCTTTATCCGACTCTTTACAATTCTCTGCTCAGAGACGCCCTTTTTGACTTCCTTTTCAAATTTGAACCTCAACAAACGAGTTAAAAATGAAGCTTGCAAACCATCCTGCATATGGCTTCTGTTGTAGCTTCAAGTTATAGCACTTGAATTGGCTAGAACTTTACCAGTTTTCCTTCCTTGTCTTTTGGTGTGGGGAAATCATTCTTGTTTTTTTTTTTTTTGAGGTTTAGTGATGGAGATTGCAATCGAGTCGTCAATTATGGGACGCCCCGTGTTTGGGCCAAAAGTCTCGAGGTTTTCGCATTATTGCAGAATTTCGAGGACACCATTGGTGGTTTGTCGCAAGAATTTTGAATGCCCACGTATTATTTCATCGAATTTTACGAATGCGTACGTCTTTGGACCTTCGTTGAATCTCAATTGCAGAAAGGCAAGAATCTTTGATGCTAGAAAAGTCTCAAAATCGCTAAGAAAAGTTGGTTGTGATCTGGGCATCGAGCAAAATGTAGTTTTAGGCTTGAACTTGGAGTTTGTAAGAGCTTTGGCAAAACGGGCAGTCATTTTGAGTTCTGTTTTTTTAATCTTTGGTTGCAAGAGAGCGTTTGCAACTGAAGGGGTGGTAAATGCAGGGTATGGAGTTATCGGACAAAGCATATTGTTGTGGAGGAACGCGTGGCCTAAGGTTTCCCAACTCCTTAAAGTTTTCAAAGAGCAAGGTTTGATTTTGGCTATCCTTTTGGGTTTGTCGGCATTTTTCTCAATGGCTGAGACTTCCATAACTACCCTGTGGCCATGGAAGGTATGCTCTTCCAGCGCGAGACTTTGGTTTGGTTATAAGAATTATTGTGTGCAGTAGATAACTTGTTAAACCGAGTGTAATTTGGGGATACAAATATTAGGAGTTCACACACTTACCACAGCGCAAAAAAATATGGGAGAAAAAAGTGCAAGAGTTTTTAGACTGGTTCTATGTCTTAATTCATTTTTGACAAACATAGATATTGACGATTCGTTCATTTTATTTTTTTTAACAAAAGGAAAATTATTAAGTCTAAGTATGTGATGTAATCAATAAATGCAAAGCACCAAGAAATTTGATTATCATGCATGCTACTTGTTGCGCCAGAGTTGTATCTGGTGAACTATGGATCAAAGTGGTCTTAAAAGAAGTTGTGGAGCTCATAAGTAACTTTGTATTTTGATTTTGACATTAAGATAATAAAAATATACTTGCATAAATGAGTTGATAAAGAATTACAGCATTGAAGCTGTGGTATATGTTTCCGAGCTTTGCTGGATCCCAACTAAGTTAGACCCTTCATAAAAAAAACCACCTTATGTTATTCTCTTATTTCAGTAAACCTTATTGAATATTAATTGCGTGTACTTCCAATCCTTCTTTTCAATTTTGTGAGCGTCAATGCTGAATTTCATTGGTCTTCTGACCTAAATCTATTAGGTACGTGAATTGGCTGAGAAAGAGCCTGGCAATGGTGTCTTCAAAATGCTTCGCAGTGATGTTACTCGGTTTCTGACCACTATTCTTATTGGAACAACGTACTTCCTTCTCATAATACCATTGTAACTGTTCCCATTTTTTTCTCTTGAATGGTGATTCAGCTTTCATGTGGATTCTATTTATGTACTCAGTGTGGTCAATATTGGAGCAACCGCATTAGTCACAGATGCAGCCACAGCAATTTTTGGTGAGGCTGGTGTTAGTGCAGCTACTGGAGTAATGACTGTATGTCTCTCTCTCTCTCTCTCTCTCTCTGTATATGTGTGCAGTGTGCACTCCTGCGCTCACATGTCGCTATGATTGTGGTTGTGTTTGTGGTTTTGTATGTATTCGTATGAAGTGTTGAACCAGAGAAGAATTCCCCAAAATGCATGACACTTCGTCTGTTTAAAAGTGGTAAAACTGAACTACAAGGGACTTTTTTTAGCACTAATAGCAAATCCATTCCTTTTTCAGCATATATTTTACTTTTATATGCAGGGATTGTCATTTTTGCAGGTTCTTCTCTGTCCATGCTTTTGTTTCGATATGTGTTGCTTTCTTTTTTTTTTTCCTCCCCTTTTTTGGATAATTCTACATCAGAAGTCATCTGTTAGGGGTGTGCTCATATATATTATCTATCTGGTTATGTTTCAGCATTGTTTCTTTTTTACTGTAATATTAGAGAGTGGAGTACGCATGATTATTGATATGTAGTTTACAATCTTGTTCACTGGTTAAGGAATGCAATATGAGATGCAAAAAAATTTATTTGGAGGCAGTTGTGCATGTTTTGGGAGCTTTATGTTGCAAAACTATGTTTCATTGCCATATTTTTTTATGTACATGTCTTTGAATTTATCTAGGTTGCCATATTGCTCCTCACTGAGATCACTCCAAAAAGTATAGCTGTTCACCATGCTACTGATGTTGTTAGGTTTGTGGTAAGTGGCTTATGCTAAGCTCTTATACGTTTTAGCTTATCTTACCGCTATTAGCATGCTAATGTTGTTTGCAATGCCTCTAGGTTAGGCCAGTGGCATGGCTTTCTTTGGTATTATATCCTGTGGGAAGAGTTGTCACATACTTGTCAATGGGAATGCTAAAATTATTGGGTCTGAAAGGAAGAAGGTGAATCTAATGCCAAAGTTTAATATTTCATGTAACTACCACTATGATTTTTCAATTGATTGTTATGTTTGGTTCTTACTATTTTGTATCTGTATTTTTGACCTTGCATTTTTGGTCTTAAAGACATTATTTTAGGTGCTTGGTTGAAACCTATGTGAACAAAATCATTGATTTGCACTTTTTTTGTTTTTAAACTTAAAATTTTTGCCCTTAGTTTTCTGAATTATTTTCCATATTGGTACATACATCTTTCTAACCATGTTAATTTTATCAAGTCTATCCATTTAAGCTTGTTGCTGGAGACAAGCGTAAACAATCACATGGAAACCTCTCTCGATATCTCAAACTTTTAGGTTCAGATCAAATATTGAACCAAATGCTGCTGCATTTCCCCTTTCTACTCAACTCTTAATTTTGTGTAGTTTATTTTGATTCTTCAAACTCAGTTTCACTTGATTCTCAGATTTGTCTTGATGCCCACATGCTACATGGGCCTAGCCCATAGCGATTATAGTTGTCATTGTCTCTTAGCTTTATGGTTGGTTCTTCTTACTTGTTTTCTGATTATAGTATCCCGAGGTTAGGAGTGCTCCAATTGAGTATCATTTTCTTTGAAACTGTCTTTTTTTCCTTTTTCTTTTATCTTTCCATAAAAGTTTATGTCCTTAAATGCTTTGTATATGAGCCAGGCTTTCACCCATGCGCTTATATTTAACTTAAGAAATACATAAGAGTGCTTCTTGAGGCTGAGCAACCCCAGCTGTAATTGTCAATAAATCCATTAGGTTCTTTGTTTTTTATTATTTAATGATTCTGGACCGGCATTTCCCATTTCTCACAGCTTTAAACATTTCTGAACAGTGAGCCATATGTTACTGAGGAAGAGTTGAAGTTGATGCTGCGAGGTGCGGAATTGAGTGGAGCAATAGAGGAGGAGGAACAGGTGAAGCAATAGCTAGTGTCGTTTGTGCTAATTAGGAAGGAACTACATGAAGATAATTGTTTCACCTCTTGCATTGGCTTTCTATGGACGAAATGAAATAGCAGAATTACAATTGAACTTTTTGGAATGGCTGTTAAAGATCATCTTTTTAATAGTTCTGTTTATTTAGGCAGCAGTCATTTTGTTAGAGTTGGTGTCTAAACCCTGTGTGATAATCTGCTGTAAGCATTCCCTAGTCAAAAGATAAATTCTTCTTTTCTTGTTTTAGGATATGATTGAAAATGTGCTAGAGATCAAGGACACACATGTTAGAGAGGTTATGACACCTCTCATTGATGTGGTTGCAATTGATGCGAGTGCAAGTCTTGTTGATTTTCATGAGTTGTGGGTAACTCATCAATATTCAAGGTTAGAATGTATAAAATTCCCATGCCTTAGCATAGCATTTCTTTCTGCATCATGTTAAAAAGTGTGATTGGCATAAATACAGGGTACCTGTTTTTGAGCAACGCATAGATAACATTGTGGGTATTGCATATGCCATGGATCTGCTGGATTATGTACAGAAGGTCAGGCAACTTATAGTTTTAATGCTTCCTTTTCTTTGCTTACTGTTGCTTTCTTTATTGAATATATGGAACAATCTCATAGTGTGCGGATTTATATTACTTTTCATTTTGAAGGGTGATGTACTAGAAAGTACGCCTGTGGGAGATATGGCTCACAAACCTGCATTTTTCGTGCCAGGTAATTCTTGAACTGGCTCCAGTTAAAGTGATGGCTTGTAGTACATGTATACTCTTTAATATCTACCTGATGCTGGTCATTGTCAGGCTTAGTCCTTAAAACTTTACCCCATAAATCAGAACATGGTTTAATTAGTTACCTTTGCTGCTTTCCTATCAGCCTTATCATCAGAGTCTTCATTAATCATCATGAACAATTCCGTGGTGAGATATTTCAAGTTGCTAATTTCAATTATCCAAAAATTGATGTTTAGCTTTGACAAAATTTTTGATGGTACCATAAATTAAGAAGTTTAATTAGTACAATTAAGTGGATCAAATGTACCAACACGACCAGATTATTATGGCTTCTAATAAATTAAAGGCGACTTGCCTGTGATTCTTGTGAGGTTGTAATGTTCATGATGGCTATTCTCTCAATTTTGGACAAGAAATGTGGTCTTATATGCCATACTGAAGTAGGTTTGTCATTTCCCATAGCCAGAATTGTGGACTAGTGCATCATGAGAAGCACAAAATGCTCCTCAAGGATCTTTTCAGATTTAGGTTTTGTTCTTTGCAGATTGATGTTGGTTGCAATTGATGTTTCTTCCTATATTTTGTAGCAAATAAAATTGCTTTTTTGGTTTTGTAGATTCAATGTCAGTCTGGAACCTTCTTAGAGAGTTCCGCATCAGGAAAGTTCATATGGCCGTTGTGCTGAATGAATACGGTGGAACAGTGGGAGTAAGTATATTATCTTGTTACCCATTTACTTAAGTAAACATCCTTTCCATTTGATGTTGGGTGACTGTGCATATATTATAAGGTCTCGAATTCGAAACAAGCTATAGTTACTAGCAAGTTCTTTGTGATAATTCTGAAAGTTATTATTTAGGGAGATCACTAGAATATTTTAATTTGGAAATAGTTTTACATACTTGATGGATGTTCATGGTGGTGAATGTTTTTCGGTGTTATGTAGCTTTGCAACATAAGAACTTGAAATTTGCAGGAGTAGTCGCAATATATTTTGTTCTGTTGGAGTTATCGGATACGGAACATAAAATTTCATTCAATTATCTTTTAACACTTGCAAATTAATTTCACGGAGGCAGATACTATAGATTTGAATGGTTCTCGACCTCTTGGCATGTACTGGTTGCTGGGAATCCCCTCTAGGTGGCAATGCACATGATCAATTAAGTAGGTCTGTCTGCTATCATTACTATAGTTTTGAGCAAGACTATTTGGGAAAAAGTGGCACCTGATAATTAGGGGTGCTTATTGTGCAAAGCAGATGAACAATGTCCTGGTAGTTAAATACTTAGCTGAAATCTTGTTATTAGAAGTTAATTTTTCCACATAGATCATCAATATTGAACAGTTTAAAGTACCCAATTTGTTGTAGAAGGTGTTAATTTTTATTTTATCCAACGATGATTTCCTTCTTGTTTTTGACCAAGCAGATAGTAACCCTGGAGGATGTTGTTGAGGAGATTGTTGGCGAAATCTTCGATGAAAATGATTCAAAAGTAAACCACCAGAACTTTTGTTTTCTACTGAGAAGTGAAAAAAGAAAAAAGAAAAACAAAGATTCTCATTTTCAAAATAAAGATTATCTACTCTAATAAAATGCATTGAAAAAACTTGAATAGAAATTATTCACATAATTGATATGTACAATTTAAATGTCTATTCAATAGAATCAATGTAAAATTAAATAAATAATGAAGGGCATTTTAGGAAAGGTAAAACCATTTTTTTTACTGAACACAAATATATATATATATATATATACACACATATATATTTATATAAAGGGTCATTATGAGACTACTAATTCTAACATATAATTTTTCCTCATCATAGGAGGAAATACAGAAAAAAACTGGGTATATTGTAATGCGAGCGGAGGGAGTGTATGATGTTGATGCCAATACATCTATTGATCAACTCTCTGAAGATTTGAATATCAAAATGCCGGAGGTATGTTGTTGTAAGATAAAATTTTTGCCTTCTTTCACCAAACTTTTACTGGAAACAAAGATAAACTGATAGTCTCCTAGATTGCTGTACTTTCCTACTTTTTGTTCAAGTAGCATATTCATTAGCTTAATATTTTCTGATAGGAATATTTATGTGATACTTTCATCTTTATATTGGGCAACTATTGATTCCTGTGTTGCCAACAATTTTCCTGTTTGCAGTCTTAGAATGTTAAAAGGAGATTTGGATACTCTTTGGTTGAACGATAGCAATATTTTTCTTCGATAAGTTTTAAACTGAACTCTTAAACATGATTACCAATGCCTTCTCCTTTTCCTTCCCTTTGAGTAGGGTCACCAGTACGAGACTGTATCAGGTTTTATATGTGAGGCTTTTGGATATATCCCAAGGACAGGTGAAAGCATCAAAATATCCCTGAAAAGAGCAAATGAAGAAGAAGATGATGATCATCCTGAAGGCAAGGCCGATAGAGAAGATCCAAAGGAAAAACATCAAGCATATAAACTTGAGGTATGGATTTCTGATTTCTGCCTCTTTGTACGTGTGATAGGAGCCGACTGTGTAAACTAATACAGAATGAATATATTTGCACCTATGCACAACATTATAGTTTAGACACTAGTATGCAAAGGTTTATCTTTCCTAGATGATCTGGACCTAACTGGTATTTATGAGGAAGCTTCATCATCAGTAATTTTTCTTCTGAGATCATAATTTTCTTAGGCTTCTCATGTATCATGCATCATGCACTATTGAATTATCGCCTAACAAATCATAACACTTGTACATCAAATCCATTGTTCTCTATTAATTTAATTTTTGGTATAATGCCTTGTTGTGACATTTGAGATCAATATGAGCCAAAACTGTTGGGACTTGCAAAAATTTAGAAAAAAAAAAGCTTTTTAACCAAAATGACATTGCATCTCAATGTTCCAAGTCAAGTTTACTTGCTCCAGAAAAGGTATTCTATATCAATGCCAGCTGTCTATTGGTATTGCTGAGGCATCCAAACTCACACGTCAAAAAATCAGCTAACATGTTTCTTGTGAAAGCTTCCTGCTTTCTATTAGGCAATCAAAGTGCTACATTATTTCATGCGAGGCTTTTTGATATAATTGATGTTTTACTGAAGCATGGTGTGTATTGCATGTCAACACTGAAAAAATTATGGACTAATATTCTTGGTTTCTTTCTAGTACCATTTGCATATCTAAGTGAAAATGCAAGTCAAGGAAACCCGTTTATCATGGAGCCTTTTTAGCATTTACCATTCAATATTCTACAAATGTGCTTTGCTGCAGATATTAGCTGGAAATGCCAGGAAGGTCAGTGCTGTCCGGTTTGAGCGAATAAATAACAATGGTGCAAAGTTAGAAACCAAAGAAGTGACTCGATTAGTTCCTAGAATCATGAAGAGAAAATGGAGTGGTGATGAAGATGTAGATGGTATTGATTCTGATGAGGATTCTTTCCAAAAGAGACCTGAGGGTAGTCTGTCCGATTCCAATGTAATTGCTGAACATGAAGAAGAAAATAAGTAGCAGTAGTAGATGGTAGTTACATTTCTCTCTTCTCTCTGTCTCATCTTTTTGCCTTCAGATTTTCATCTCCGTGAAAGAGGTAGAGGACTTGGAAAGAGCACAAAGGAACAATAATATAGTAAACACTAACATTTAAAAAAAATTTCAGAGATGAAGTGAGGTATCAACATCTGATTCTTCAAAGGTTTTTTGTTTGTGCCCAAGACTATCTGTGGACCTAAAATGTGCTGAATCTGCAATTGCATTGATAGGCATATCAATATGCTTGCTCTGGGGGCTTGATTGGAGGTAGTTAGAGGCTTGAAGGGCCTCTCTCGTTGGGAGGATTAATTCAGATTGAAAAAACAACCTAGATGGCTCGTAAGCTGCAGCTGTTTTGACTTTGTCTACCGATGAGAACAGTCTTACTAGCTCCCTTTGTTGCCTCATCTCCTTTGCTCTCTCTAACTGCCTAAACCTCTCCTGCAACAACGCTATGGAAGAGTGAGTAATGGTATTAGGATCACAACTTTGCCTGTTCATTGGGGGGATTTGATAATAATGTTGGTAGTGCTTGTGAGGCTCCTTTATTTGTAGTGTGGGGGGGCTATATATAGGGCCTGTTGTTTGTGTGTATGCTACATTTCATTTAGTATGAGCCTCTATAGTAGATTTTGAATGAGGTGAATGGGAAAAATTAGAACTATGAACTGATTAAAATCTAAGAAATAAAGACGTGGTTTAGCTAAGATTTCTTGAGTTGGTGGACGTGGAAAGAGGCTGAACAACTTCCTATTGTGAAGATTGGCTTTAAGAAAAGTTGAAATAAGGTTGGAAGATAGTTTCTGGAAGGGCATTGTGAGAGGAATAAAAGTTTGGGTGATACATTGTCGGTTTGTCTCCTTGAGCTACTATGGTTTTGAAGTTTGGAGAAGATGGTGCCTCATTTGGTGGCTTCTTTTTATTACTTTCATTAGCTTTGAACACTCTCTTCTCACCTTTCTCTGAAGTGCAAAAAGAGAAACTTGATATGGAGACAGGACAATGGTTGCAACAGGGAATGACTTTTGGTATTGATGTTTTCTTGATTTAACCCTTTCATGGGAAGAAGAGAAAGTGAACCCCCACCAATGCCCAAGGCTCACCCCCACCAAGATAGCTTAAACATCTCTCTGACCCCCCTCATTCTCTCTCTCTCTCTCTGCACTTTCCGATTTGTCTTTCACTACTTGGATTGGAGTGGCATGGAGGGAATAGAGTTGGAGATATGGATACATCATTTTTTCACTCTTCCTGTTTGGATCCTTATGCATGCCAAATCACACCCACCTCTTGTTGGTATTAGTTTGGAGGTAGACGCATGCTTAAAGATAACCTACTCTATCCCTTAGAAATGGCATAGCCTAATTGTCTCCAAGCTCTGGAATTTTAAATATCCATACCAACCTATGGCCATATTTTATTGCAGAATAGAGCCAAACACACATTCCTCCATCACTTAGTCATGTCCAAATGAAACAAAAACCTTCACCTTATATCTTGAAACAGATAGTCTGACAGTGTACTATCCCTGGCCCAACTTAAGATTTTTAGAATCCCTTGACCATTTACGATATAGGTCTACTTTTAGTTACAGGTGTGCATAAACAAGGTTTCCATATTCAAAGTTGCTTTTGAAGAAATGGAAACGGAATCCTATCTCCGCCGTAAACTTGCAATTTGCAATGTCACTTCTAGAGTAGCTGATTTTTTTTTTTTTTTTTTTTGGTAGAAAACGGGCCGAAGCCAAAGGTATGGAAATAGAGCAGAGTGCAGCGGTCAACCGTGCTTTGACCTATGATGAAGTG
>JANZLC010000202.1:38248520-38271858 GCA_026413385.1 Erythroxylum gracilipes
TTTGTAAAACCAGGCTGAGAAACCCCATCAACGCTATGAAAGCTAAGGTCTTGAGAACCAGAAACACCAACACCAACTCCATGACTATGGTTTCAAACTTTCAATGCATGGTTTAGTTTGAGACATGCATGAGTTTATAAAGATACAAAAATTGGAATATTTTTTACGCTGAATCTTGACCGTTTCAGGGCCAGAAGGAAACAAAAGAGTGTTTGGTGAAGGTAATGGTCCTACCACAAAGCTTGGATAGTTCTGTTTATCTTGTTTTTTTCCCTTCTGTAATCGAAGGTGAAAGAATGTTAAATAGGGCTGTACGTATTAGCAGTTTTTTAATTTTAAACATTATATTTCTCTTATAATATCATTTTTAAATACAACAATAATTATTCGATAAAATTTTAAATAAAAATGTAAAATCTAAATAGAGCTTTAATAATAAAAACTTTAATCTAATAAAGATAGATTAAAAAATAATATTATTTCAAAACATTTTCTATATTTTATTAATTATTTATTTGTTTTTACTAAAAAGAATCATGGCTTGTTCGGTTCGGTTAAATAGCTATTCTATTACTGGTGTATTCTAGATGAATAGTTATTTCTTTATTTTAGTTAGAAAATAACATACAGAATAATTAATTTTGGTTTAATTATTCTTGCAAGTTGAGAAATAGCTAAAGATAAATCCCGTTTCTTTACCTATTCTATATTGCACTTTAAAGAATAATTAAAAATGCCACCCAATAGTTTTACCTATTTTGCGTTAACACTTTGGGAAATAGCTAAAAATACTTCCATCGTATTCTATATTTGCAGGAATAGGTATAAAGATAACATTTTTCTCTTTTTTATTATTATTATTATTATTAATTTTCTCATTCTTATTATTCATGCCTTAACTAATATTTTAGGAAGACCGTAGAGTCTATACCGATAAAGACTTCAAGTTTGGTAGGCCTAATTTCTACACTACTTTTAATTTACGGTCTTCGTCTATTACACGTTAATACAAAAGTTTCTTACTTAGCTGGCTCGTGATAAACCACTAACGCTTTTCGGTGTCCTTTAATCATATTTAAATTGTCGTTAAATATGAAAGCATGTACTTTAAAATACCTTTTTGAATTTCCCAAGTTTGAGGCATTCTCCTCAAAGGTGGAAACAATGGAAAGTGTCTCCTTTAATGGAAGAATAGCAATAGGATTTAAGTCTAATTTTTTAAAACATTTGTTCTAAATTTAAGTTCAATAAATGGTATTTAATTAGTTCACGGTCCGATATTTTTACTATGTGTATTTCATCATTATTTTAAACCAAAATTTAAGAGATGAGATATTTTTAAAAAATTAAAATTAAAATTAGAAGACATTTTTCTTGAAAATTTTAAATATCAAAGAATTTTTCTAATTTTTTTAAATTATATGAAAGATTTTAGTCTTTAATTTTATTATGCTTTTTTAACTCACCTAAACACAAATACTATTTTGTAATTTGGGAGTATCACTGTAATAGATTGTACCATAATATCATGAGGGTGAGGATCCAAACTTTAATGCATAAAATATGCAATTAAGTAGATAATATTTTTTTGTATATCAGACAGTATATAATTAATAAGAAGATATGTATAGCTAGAAATTGTTCAAGTTGCAATCTCTTGTCTAAATCAAAAACCTAACTTACAAGCTAGAGATTGTCCAAACTGCAATCTCTTGTCAAAATCAAAATCCTAACTTACAAGAGAGCAAAAGGAGCCTTACAAATGTTGCCCTTGATCAAGAAAACCACAACAACAAGCTAAAATCATGACTCCAATCTCACTTGACATATCAGGACCAACTTCCAGTAACACAAAGACATGCCCAACCTCATTTAACAAGTTCACCAATTCAGCCCCCTACGAATCCTTACCTTATTGTCGGATTCCTATGTGATGAAATAGGTACTTACCATTAGATTTGGACTTCTATCTTTTTAAGCAACAATCTTTATCGAAAGAGGTCACCTTGTAGCTTTTGTCACCTTGCTTCCATAACTCATTCTTCAATGCTTAGGAGAGATTGAGGCTATCTCTCCAGCTTATGATCTTCCTTTTATAGCTTTTAAGGAAGGATTTGACTCCCTTCTCTTTAACCGCACCTGGGTCTAGCATCAAACCTGAAAACATTGTATTAAATAATAAAACACACACACATTTTATCTTCTCTCGGTGTTTGAGCTGAAGTGTTGTATAATTTGAAAGATCACTCGCGTGTTAAGGCTCCCTACATCCAAGGCTTCATCTTTGAATGTTAGAAAATTTCGTTCAGACTACAGCATATAAACCACAATTGAAAGGATAATGATGAAGGTATTATGTCACAGTTCCTGGAAAGAAAAATGGATTGGAGATTAGTGAGTTGAGGATGGCGAATTTGGAAGCAGTTTAGAGTATTATTTAATCATACGATTTTAAAGAAAGGACATTCAAAAAATAAATGTTCAATAGTCTTTGACTCTGAAACACGCAAAGAACATTAATCCGCGGTATGGAGGTACATTAATTTATCCCTAGTCTGCAATTTGTTCTGGAAGGCTAACAATAGGATGAAGGAACATCTAGGACTATTCCCCTTATGCCATACTAAGGGATACTTATAGAAACAGAGATTGATGGAGAAAAACAAATTGATTTCTATTGATGAGATTACAAGAGTTAAATACAAGATTTTACACAAGGTAACTCCTACACTCAAGGAGATAAAATGGAATTCAAATCTTCCTAATTATTAGCTAACAATATGTACAAATCTTCCTAATTATTAGCTAACAATATGTACAAATGGATTCTATCTTAACAACTAGTGGACATGGTCAAAGTGATACATGTGCTAGACATGCGTTACTTTGATAATACTAAAAAGTCGTCTGAGTTGTCGGCCTCATGAGAATGTATGCTGAAGCATTGGTATACTTCTTAGAAGGGCTAGCTAGTTATTCTAAACTATCCTCTCTTGAAGAATCTAGATTATAATGTAGAGGTTCTAGGTTACTAATAGTCCCCACATTTGTCTCTTGCCAACACCATTCATTATTCCAGATTACTTCCAACACTCTGGCATTCAGGGAAAGTTCCGACCCATTGATCAATCTAGGAGTATAGTGAGTATCAAGATACCTCTCGAATGTCAAGGATCTTGCCATAAAAAAGTAGAGTTACCATTTCCTATTCTAAATCTAAATTGGTTCTCAATTTGGTCTCTAACAGATAACATCTTCTTCCAACTCCACAAACTACCATTGTTAGGTAAGTTGACAATATTAATAATTTTCAAGTTACTCTAACGTTAATACAGTTGACATAATATTTGATGACACAAAAGTCGAGTTTTTTACAATGCAATATAAAATTTAAAACAAAAATTAAAAAGCACAAAAGAAAAATAAACACTAAAACAAAAAAACGAAAAATGAAAATTGAAAACTTAAAATTACAAAAAAAAGTAAAATAAAGCTGCATACATGTCTGATGTAATTAATGATAAAGTGATATTTTATATTTACATTTATATTAATTTTGTTAACCAAAGATGCTTGATTGAAAATTTATTAATATTAGACTACTCAATTAAAAATAATAGTTGGAAGAATTTGGTTATAAAATTAACCATAAAAATTAGAAATGACAATGAGTTAAATCAAACCTAACCTAAGGCAACCTAGCTCGAGTCTGAGCATGGGCTTGACTCAACCTAACCTAATTTTTTAAACATTTTTTTTTTTTTTTGGTAGAAAACGGGCCGAAGCCAAAGGAACTACAGATGAGTCAAACGTGGGAGCGAAACGCCCACCATGTCAGCAAAAAGCAAAGGAGAAAGACCAGCAACAGGTTCAGGAAACCAATGTACACCCAAAGGTAGTCCATAGCTAAACTTGGCTAGCCAATCCGCGCAGCGGTTCCCTTCTCGATAGATATGACGCACCCGCACATCCCAATTTCGTGACAGTAGCTCTCTAATAGCGACAAGTAAGGTATTTAGAACCGAATCAGACTCAGAAGAAATGAGTGAAACAACCAACGCAGAATCAGTGGAGAGGTCAATCCGAGAGTAACCAAACTTCCAAGCAAGTTGAAGCCCATAAAGGATAGCCCATAATTCAGCCTGCCACGCGAGACAGACACCCACATTAGCACCAAACCCCACGAGCCACCGGCCGCTACCATCTCTGATTAGACCACCCGCTGTAGCCAGGCCGGGAGTGCCTTTGGAGGATCCGTCCGTAGCCAAGCTAACCCACCCGTCTTGAGGTTTTGGCCAACTGACCTCAACAATCTGAGCGCGGGGAATAGTCGAGGGGGAGGCTACAGCGCGATAAATAGTATGAGCCATGCTGACGTCCCGAACGTGAGACAAGATTTCTTGTACCTGATGTAGCTTAGTGGAGTTGGGCTCAAAGCAGCGCTCATTTCTCCATTGCCAAAGCTTCCAAAGCGCTACGCCAAATATAAGAGGCCATGGGCTCGCACCGTGAAACCCATAGTCATTGGCCAGATTACGCTCCAGCCAGGAAGTGAAAGGACTACAAAAGAAACCGTGCGGCCGCCGTCCCCCTATTAGCAGAGTCCACACCTGCCGCGCTCGCCAACAGTCCCGAAAAATATGAGCAAGAGATTCGACATGTGTCGGACAATCAGGACAAACAGGAGAGTCAGTTAAGGAAAGCTGAAATCGTCTACTGTTAGTCATGAGTCGTGCTTGCGCAACGAGCCAAAGATGGGTTTGAAGGCGGAGAGGGCCCTTCCAATCCCAGAGTAATTGCCAAATCCTCTTACCCGGCGGCCACAAATGCTGTTGGAGGAGGCGATAGGCAGACCGAGTAGAGAAACAGCCACTGGGCTCCAGCGCCCAACAAAGACGATCCCGCGCCTGTGTGGAGGGGAGGGGTGGGAATGTGGCAGCAATTTTTAGCAAAATATCAGGCGGTAAATACATGTGGAACTCATTCCAGGCCCAGGCCCCACCATCACCTACGAAATCACGGACCAGTCTCCCCAGTTGCGTCGGAGGTACCTCATGAATGGTATGGGAGAGTAAAGGGCCGTCAACGCCTTGCACCCACATATCCAACCAAAATCGAACAAGGCGACCCTCGCCCACTGACCAGGAAATGCCCTCCAACAATCGGGGGAAGGTAGCACAGATGCTACGCCAGAGCGGAGAGGACGTAGGTTTAGCAACCAACCCCAAGGGTGGAGCCCTACCCAACTTGTATTTAGCGCGAAACACCTGATTACATAGCTTGTCCGGCTCCTGGAGTAGAGACCAGCTTAGCTTCATGTGTAGGGCAATGTTCATCGCCTCCAAGTTCTTTAAACCGAGCCCCCCATGAGGACGAGGGGAACACACCTGGTTCCAGGAAACTAAATGCATTCGGCGCTTGTCCTCAGTGGAACCCCACACAAATTTCTTACAGCAACTATCAATCTCGGAAATTAGTCCTTTAGGGAGTTTAGCCGTCTGCATGGTGTAGAGAGGAAGAGCTCCCAGAACGGACCGGCAGAGGGTTAAACGACCAGCCATGGATAAGCCTTCAGCCTTCCAACCAGAAAGTCGAGCGTGAACCTTTTGCACAATATGAGAGTATGTAGATTTGGTTATCCGTTTGTGCAGGAGAGGTACCCCCAAGTACATGCCAAGATCCTTTGTCTGAACAAACCCCGACAGTCGAGTAATATCGCCACTCACACAAGAGGGCACATTAGGGGAGAAAAAAACTTTCGTTTTGCTGATGCTCAAGCGCTGTCCAGAAGCAGAACAAAACAGTTCCATACACTCAAGGACTTCCCTCATTTGTTCTGCTGAGGCCTCCGAAAATAGAACCATAT
This sequence comes from Erythroxylum gracilipes, assembly GCA_026413385.1. Lineage (NCBI taxonomy): Eukaryota > Viridiplantae > Streptophyta > Magnoliopsida > Malpighiales > Erythroxylaceae > Erythroxylum > Erythroxylum gracilipes. The sequence continues at coordinate 38,254,387 of JANZLC010000202.1, forward strand.
CATCAGCAAAACAAAGGTGAGATATCCAGGGACCATTTCTGCCGACCCGAATTGGCTTCCACTGACCCGCAGCCACTCTCGTCGCAATTAGTTGAGACAACCTCTCCAAGCATAAAACAAAAATGTAAGGGGATAAGGGATCGCCTTGTCTAATGCCCCGACTAGGAAGGAACTCCTGTGAAGGCTGACCATTCCAGAGGATGCGCATCTTGGCTGTTTGGATACAGCTCATGATTAAGGTGATCATAGGAGGGGGAAACCCAGCGTCATGAAGAGTATCACGAATGAAAGGCCAGCTTAAGCGGTCATATGCCTTTTCGAGATCCACTTTGATGGCCATAAACCCCCGTTTACCACGCAACTGACGCATGGAGTGCACAAGTTCTTGCGCTACAATAATGTTGTCCGAAATCTGCCTTCCAGGAACGAAACTACTTTGGACAGGACTGATAAGAGTGGGAAGACTGGCTTTGAGACGCTGAGTGATAATCTTCGTGATTAACTTATAGCTCACATTGCACAAACCTATAGGCCGAAACTGCGAAACCTGTTCTGGATGATCAACCTTTGGGACCAGAGTGATGTAAGTATCATTCAAGCTTTGAATAAGTGAAGGATCGGCAAAGACCCGTTGGACCAGCGTGATCACGTTAGGCCTTACCAAGTGCCATTGCGATTGGTAAAAGTGAGCATGGAAACCGTCCGGCCCGGGGGCCTTATGTGCGCCCATCTGGAACAAAGCCCGAGTGATTTCCGTGACTGAGATCACCTTGCCCATAGAACTCCAAGTATCCTGCAAAACAGCCGGAAAACAACCACGGAGGGGAAATGGAGGTCGGGAGCCCACCTCCTCTAAGAACTGAGAGTGATAAAAATCAACAACCATCCTCTGTAAAGCCAAAGGCTCCCCAATCCAGACACCGGTAGAGTCCCGCAGAGCCTCAATCCGGTTTCGCTTCCGCCGAATCAGAGTAGAAGCATGGAAAAAGCGAGTATTACGGTCGCCCAATAAAAGCCAGTCCGCTCGCGACTTCTGGAACCAAACCAACTCCTCCTGGCGGGAGATAAGTCGATATTCCGCCTGAAGTTGCCGTTCAAGGCACAGTAAAAACTTGTTATCGCGTACCATTAGAGCACGCTGAACACCAGTAAGACGGGCTAATAATCTGTTCTTCCGTCGGAAAATGTTGCCAAATACATCAGTGTTCCAGACTTTGAGAGACTTTTGCATACGGGCCAGCATGAGGGGTAAGAATTCCGAAGCATCCCAGTGCGTAGAGAGAAAGGTCAGGTACTCAGGGTGAGTTGTCCAGGCCAGTTCAAACCGGAACGGCCTCACAACACCCTGCGGGATCGGTGGAGGAACAAGACTGATGAGAATGGGGTGATGGTCAGACCGGAGACGGGGTAAATGACGAACAGAAGTCAAGGGATAAGCGGAGCACCAATCCAGATTGCCAAACGCACGGTCCAACCTTTCAAACACCCTACCATAACTGCGGCTGTCATGTCCCCTCCAGGTATATTTCGGACCACTGAAACCAATATCCACCAACTGACAAGAAGAGACCCACTGCTGAAATCTCAGACACCGGCGGAAATCAAAAGGAGCACCGCCCCATTTTTCCTCAGGACCCAACATCTCATTAAAATCCCCTGCGAGCAGCCAGGGGCTTGAGATCGTGGCCGCTAAATCCGAAAGTAATGAAAACAACTCAGTCTTAAAAGCGGGGATGGGATGGATATACACAAACGTACAAAACCAGGTGGAGCCGTCGGGGCGTGAGATTTTAGTGTGGATAAAACCGCGACCACTCCGGATGACAGTAACCAGGTCGACCGTGTGCACGGTATGAATAGAATCCATTTTGGCTTATCTAAAGTGGGTGAAGGTTTCTGGCGAACAAAGTCATGAGCTTTTCCAACTTTGTAGCTCTTCCATTTGTCCTACTTTGCCTAACTTGAAGAAGCACGATTTGATTTAAATTGTATTTTTTGGAGAAACCCTAATAACATTGTTTAACGCTACCATCAAAACGAGTACTTTAATCTATATTCAACACATAAAATCTCTCCACTTAAATGCTTGATTAGGGTGCTACTGCTGTGCGATAGCAGAAGCAATCTCTCTCTCTTTTCTTTTCTCTCGGTAGCAGTAGAAGGGGAAGACAAGTCGTGTTGAGTGGAGAGGGGGTTGATGCAGCCTGATTGATTGACCACTCCTTTGAGGAAGATAAAGAAGACTTCAAAGAAAAGTAAACAACTTCACGTAATCACACACACTTCTGTAGTCCATCGACCTGTCATTTGTATACAGCGGTGATTTATGACCCAAAGCCAAGTGCTTGAACGCTCATGTGACTTCTTTACTTTACTTGATTTTCATCCTGTCCTGTACCTTCTTCAATCTTGTTTGGTGACCTAGTCTTCAATTTTGTTACCTTTTGTTGTACATGACTCGTACATGCACGTGTAATTTTAAAATGTTTCTTAAAGAATGTAGGCTTCTTTTGAAAGTCTTCAGGCAAACATGTTCTGACATACAACCTTTAAATGACGTTGAAGTCACAAGTTGTACATTAAACAGAAATCATACAGGCTAAAGGTGCAAAAGTGAACAAATTTGGTACGTCTTATCAATGCATTCGATCAAACAGTTAGTGACTTGTCAAGGCTCGAACTGAGGAGGATAAAGCAATTATTCTTTTTTGTTTCTTACCTCTTTCTTATGAATAATGAACACGCTCACATCAAGTAAAGAGAATTACTGTGAAAGACATTATCATTGCACTATTAGCACACAACCAACAAAGACAAAACATGGATAAAATCTCTCAATGTAAAAGTTTATACTTGAAAAAAGAGACCGTGGGAGAAATTAGAGGAAAAATGACTCATAAAAATCATGGGAAAAAGTACGGAAAAGTTGACTATATCGTCATCAACATTCAATTAAACAGTATATTAACACGAGGTTCGGAAATATTTGATAGTACCGTACTTATCCCTAAGTAATAAAAAGATTGTTTTCAATAGAATTAGATAAAAAAATAAAAATAAATAATAAAAATAAAGTAATAATAAATAAGTAAAATAGAATAATAACAACTTTAAAAAAAACTACAAATCTTCATTTAAGTTATGCAAGTTTAGAAAACAAAGTTATTAAGAAAATAACATGACAGATATACCAGATATACTGCAAAGTTCTACTTATATCCGATATGTTGCAAAGTTTTGCTCACCATTTTTTGAATTGTGCGTGTCATCCTTGCACAAGGGCCATGCAAATCTACCTTGTAGCATTCCAATTTTATCGGTTGTCCCTTCGGGAACAACCGGCAGCATTCCCTGAAACGACGGCAGAGAAGTCCAAAATCTATTCTCTCTTTAAAATGGTGCTGCTGAGCCAGTGTCTTAACTATTCATGTAACAAGTCCAGCACCAATATACCTACACACTTTCTTCAGTCATGGCAACTGAAATAAGTCCAGCACCGATATGTATACTTAGCTTAAAACCCATGAAGTACTGCCAAGCTTAAATTCCCCGGGCGCTATACCTGGCAGTTAATTTAGTTAATACAATCTCTATAGCATCATCTAAAAAACCTAATATCAAATTCGAGTAATAACTTAATGGTAAGTTTATGCAGCTGCCACCCTGTTCAAGATATCTTGACTTCCAAGGATCTGAAAGAGATTGATGGCTAATAAATGGTAATGAAACAATGCTGCTTCAAAAACTCACTATGATTTCTTTGTATAGTTCTCTCAGTACAGGTAATTTGCACAGAATATTGCTGATATTATTTTCCTCACTCAATACACGTATAGGGCTGTAACGAAAAGGAAAAGGTCTAAGATGATCAGACGGAGAAAATCTGACGAGTTGTTGAGGACCTATATAGAATGCACATCTAAGTTAAGACTTCGTACTTCTTGTCTCTCATATTAGACGTCATCCGGATCCCACGTTAGCTGCTCAATACTCATCCGTCTCATAGATCTTACCATATGCTCGTCAGATAAACGAAGTTGAGTCAGCCTGCTCTGCATACTTGCAAAAGTAGAAGCATCAACAGCTTCAGTTATTATATCACGCTGCTGTTGATCTTCAGAAATATTGATGAGTGCCTCCACAACATTATCCCTTATTTCCTCTAGGTCATCTCCTAATAGCTCAATGAGAGCAGGAACAGCCCCTGCATCAGCAAGTATTTCTCGGTCACCCTCATCATAACTAAGTTGAGCAATGGTCGCAGAAACCTTTTCCCTGACGTTCTCATTGTCATCCTGCAGAAGCTCAATCAAAACTGGTATGGCACCTGAGTTTCCAGCAAGAGAAACTGAATGCTTGTAACTTGAGAGATCCCAAAGAACATCAGAAGCTGCAATTTTTGCTTCATCGTCACCTTCTTTCAAGATTTTCACCAATTGGTCTGCAATAGCAAGTGCATTCTCTTCATCAACAGCTAGTAAACAGAATACGTCCTCAGCGATATCCTTACCATTCGAATCAGCCCCTTGAAGAAGCTCTGCATATAAAGGTATGACCCCAGCCTCAGCAAGAGGCCTAATGAAATGTATATGAGTGCAAATCACACCAAGGGAATTACCCACAATGAGTTTCGTTGTATTATCTCCACAATGAAACAACTCAACAAGCACTGGTATAATACCCAGCTCAAAAAGCAAAAACCTAACTCGTCTCATGAGACCAAGTAATCCTAATGCTTGACAAGCTCTTTCTCTCGATTTCAAGCAGCCAAACCTGGCTGCTTCAACAAGATACCTCAGTCCTCTTAATCTAATGAGTGCCCGCCTCACCTCTCTCAACAACGCCAAAGCACTCAAAACTTCTAACAAGTACCGCCTATCATCATGCATATAGGAGCTCAATAAATGCATTATGATGCCCAATCCACCATTTCTAGCCACAATCACACGATTTCCACCATCAAAATTAACAAGACACCAAAGGCATCTCAACAGAACTTGACGTGAACCATCACTGCACCGGGGCAACAACCTTAATATTGTACTTGTAGCACCAGATTGGCCGATGTCTACAGCCAAGGCACCATCTCCCCGACAAGCAACACGCTTAAGGCAATAAGCAGCCGCTTCTTGGATGGGATGTATTGACATGTCTGAACTACTGCTCTCAAGAAGCTTGGCAAGAACTGGTATAGTTCTAGCCAATATCTGCAAAGGCATATGCTTTGCCAAATGGGCTAGCTTGATTGTGGCTTTTACTTGCATGCTCACAATCCCAGATTCTATAACACTTTCATAATTTTTCAAAGCCTCACTCCATTCCGTGTTCACATAATCCATTAGATCTCCTATATTCAATTGACCCATCAAAGCTAACTCAACACAACCCAGCAAAAATCACTGAAAGATTAAAAAAAAAAAAGTAAGGAAAAGCATTAACAGCTAGCGAATAATTCTCAAGGGCAACATCCAAAAAAAAAAATTCAGACAGCAAATGTGGAGACAGAACAAAAGAAGAAAGAAAAGAGGGAAATAAACAATACCCTTTTGAAACGAGTTGGCGAAACGAAAAGAACTGACATTTAAACTGGGATTTTAAACCTGTTCGGCCGTTTGGGAGACGGGAAACGAAGAAGAAAAATAGAAGAGAAAATGCAAGCAGGTTGAAAGTCCCTGAAGCTAAGTTGTTCTTGTATATGTCTGTGGCCACTTGGCGGCTTCTGTTTCAGATATGTTTGGTTAAATTAAAAGATACAAAACCTATCGAAATTTGCGTGCACGAGTAGGTCTCTGTGTCGGTAAAATTCTTATTAATTTTTTGTTAATTAGTATTTGGTTCTTCTATGAATTATTTTCAATTAGGGTTTATTTTGTTGAAACCATTCCGAAGGTAATTTCTTAAATGGATTGGGGTTTATTAACATAATAGAATATAATATAATATTTTTCTATCCTTCGAGAGGAAAGTTTATAATAAAATAAAATAGAAGAAGAATGTTTTATATTATATCTCAATTTATTTTGTACAGTAAAAATGAGAAACTTCTAATTTTTAGGGAGTGTTTAAGATGAAATATAAAATAATAAATAACTTTATGTTATGTTAAATTATAAACTCTTCATCTAAAGAATAATTTACTATATTATATTATGAACCCTTTCATTCCTTTCAAATAATAATTTTTTTATATTACATCTAGTTATATTCCATTCCATTATAAATCTTATGCTCTAAAGTCTTTATGTTTAGTTAGAACTAATACATCTATTAAAAGTTAAAAGCTTTAGTAATTTATATCTTTTTCAAAATGTCAACATATCTAATGCACAAAATTTCTAGTTCTACAAAAGTTTAGAAATGGTCATAATGTAATGAGTATTTTTTTATTTTTATAATGAGGCTGTTTTTGCAATTTAAACCAGAATTGCTCAACATCAATTTATGACTCTTTTCAATTATTAATAACTGTCGGATAAAATTTTAATTTATAAATAAGAAATTATTAGTTAATAAAAATTGAATTAATTATCAGTTTTTAATAATAAAAATTATTAAAATAAATTAAACTAAAATCTTAATCGACAATTTCTATTTATCTACGGCGCTGTAACTTAGTTACTAAAGAAAGTCCGCACTTAGTTGTCATGTCAAAACATTCAAGTAGATTTGTTTGAATATCCCCAGTTTTTTTAGGATATCTTATATATATATCCTCGTTATTGTTACTAATAAGCTATGCCAAATTTTTGGACAAGATGAGGTAGCAAAGCCAATAACAAGACTTGTTTTCAATATTTTCGTAAACAAAAAGAAATATGCAACGGTTTTTTCTTCCCATAAGATTATCTTTAAACAATAATAAAAACAAACAAACAAACAGAAAGAAACAATGACCCATATAACAAGTTTTAAAGGCCATCCACCACCAAAAATATTTGGAGAACAGTGGAAAATGAAACTATCGGCCAAGAAACGTTGAAACATAATAGTGCAATGGCAAGAACATCTGATCTGCATTTTACTTTTCAATGTCAAAACTGAGGCATAATATTGATCTCTACAAAAGGTAGTACATCTTTCCTACTTATTGCATCTTTTGATGATCCAAATAAAATGATGTGATGATAATTTGGACTCAACCATCCATATTCTTGTGGTGCTCCCCAGATATTATAACATCAAGTGGTATAGTTCAGAAATGCCAATCTGCAAACCTGAATAACATAAGAAATCACAATCGCAAAGTGCTTTAGCGTATGAAAGGTATCCAGATCTGGAAGTGGCAACTTATAAACAACTGGAATCGCTTGCTTCGCACCACCACACTCTCCACCCATATCAAAATCTAGGAATTCATACTGTTTCATCGAGAAAGTGGAGTTTTAAAATGTACAACTTTGTAACAAGATGAAGGTCATGATTCTATCTATAATGGGGCTAACAACAACTAAGAACTATATACAGCTTTAAACGAAAAGGAGAAAAACAATAGGGGGGAAAAACCTGTTAATTCTGTAAAACCTTAAATATAATCCAGGCAATTAATATAAACATGTGTCTATAACTTGGATATAGATAAATTAGCATCTACATCGAAATATTGAAAAGATATCTTTCTATTGAACCAAACAAAATCTTGAAAAATAACCTTCAACTGACTTTGGTCTAACTTTCTTTGTTTTCCTCAAAAGAAGATTATTACAACTACCTGTGTATCATGCATTTTGCTGAACTTGACGATGCATTTGCAGCATCCAATCAACGTAACCACTGGTACCACCAATCTGATCCTCCAAAAGATTCGTAAGAAGGAGAAAGCCTTCTCTGGGCTGTTCACCTTGTCTTACAAGATGACATGGCTGATAATACGAAGGATCATTCTCTCTTATTTTCTTGAGTATCCCCATTAACTTTCTTGACATTTCAGTATCTTGCTCACGAAATGCAACCTGAATTACACAGCAATACAAGTCAATAAAGTTAACTCTTGATATTAATAACAGTACAAGCAATGGCAGTTTACTCCAAGATTTGGAAGGTACAAGGTGACGTACAAGGTACTCCATCAACAACAACAAAGTTTGCGGAAGAATTTTCCAATTCACTGCATAGTTCAATAAAGCCTATGCTAGTAGATACACACATCAGTTGCTGCTCTTTTACTTATTACCATCAATCTTTGCCCTAATGGACAGACACTAATTTAAATTTAATTCTTTGAGAATAATTCTTGACATATCCAAAACAAAATTCACATAAAAAAGATCGTGTTAGCTCAGCATGACTTAAGGCAAATAACAATATTACAACCTTTTTCAAACAACATGACCACTCATCAATTCTAAATGATTGGAGGTAAAAAAATCTCGTGATCCACAAAACTATGGAAGTGATAGTGCTTACTCCCGATCTACAAAAACTGTGGAAGGGACAATGTTTACTCTGATCTACAAAAACTATGGAAGTTGCAGTGCTTACTCTTGATCTGCAAAAAGTTTAATTTCAACAAAAAGCATGGAAGTGACAGTGCTTACTCTTGATAGTTCTGCTGCAGCATCTGGTCCAAGTAAATTCATGGCTACATCAGGTGAAAGCATTCTACCAAACCAGACAACAAAGCGGAAACCATCATCATATAGATAAAGGCCTCTAGAATCCAGGCTCTCTGCTGTTAGTGGTAATCTATTTGATATGTTCTTTATGCCATCGGACAAGACAGATGCCTGAAGAAATGAGATGAAAATCTGTCGTTATCATTAAGGTTACAGGACCTTAGTATTTCCCGTCAAAGTATAGGAAAATAGTTTACCTTCAAAAGGCAGTCATCCAATCTTATCAAGCTGGGATATAAAAGCTTCAAAAGTTTTTTAACAGGTAATGCCATCATAGTGAATCCTGCAGCACAACGTTCATCCAGTTGAACATCAGCATACCCTCCACGTAGAGGGGCAGACTTGCAAAGAGCTAACCCGTACAAAGGTAAGCACTTCAGTGACTCTGGATATATCATCCTTCCCCCCAACCGATGTTGCATAGCATAAAGATTCCTATATTCTCTGAGAGCTTTTACAATCCTTAGCTGTACAGAGCTCCTTGCATCTTCCAACTTGTGAGATAAAGTTTTCTCAATTGCTGTAAATATTTAAATTCCTCAGAAAACTAATCTCAAGGTCAAGATATATTATTCAATGCTAAAATAAGTCTAGGCCTACCTAACCGAGAAAACAAAGAAACAATGGCACCAGTGTCAGCTTGGCGGTACATCTCCCCCAATTCTGCAACTACTGGAGCTGCCGCAGTGTGTACTCTAATTCGTCTCTCTCCACAAGATGCAGTATAACTTCTAATGGTTAAGAAAATTCTGATTATAAAAATTCTCCTTTCATCTTTCAATAAATAGTGAATCTACTCCGGCTCTGGGTGAAAGAACCACTACTCTTTACCTAACTGCCCTTTCCCACTTATCGGGGACTTCAACGGGCCTTACAAACTCATAAAATGGAATGATTATCCTCAGACACTGGAAATAATGGACCAAGAAAATTCTGATCATAACATTCTCCAGTCAGTCTAAAAGCAGCACTACTAATTTTGACACGCAACACAGAGTAACCGGTGAAACTGAAATGAATCCTCAGTAAAGACGAGGGGGTCAATGAAAGAAATGTAAAACAGAAGATGTCAATGCTTATGAAGAGACCTGACATAGAATTAACAAAATTTTTGTTTCTTTTTCCTTTTCTTCAAAGAGACCTTGGTCCATATTGGATTATGAAACAAATCACTGCAATGTATCCAGAATTATAAAAACAGGTGGGAAGCAATAGGACACATGGTTTGATGATCCTATGTGGATTAGCTTAGCATGTGATTTATTGACTTGACACTAAGGTGACTGCAACAGCCAAACAGACCTCTCAAATTCTATGGCCAACATTTTACAAAAAGAAATGGGAATTAAAACAGCATATTGCATTACACATGCATACGTGACAAAGAAGCACAATTCACCCAAACAAAATTACACTCAAAGGATACAGCAAAGCAACTTGGAAATATACTGTCTGAGTCGTCAGTAAAGTCTCTTCAAGTGATAACTGCATTGCATATGCTTTATCGCAGTCAACAGCTGGAAGAGCTAATAAATCAGTGGACCTTAGCATGAAGTTCCCATGGTATGACGTAAACCGAATTCCTTCATATACAGGACAAAATCAGTAGGAAAAATCAGCTTCCTCTTTTAGTTGACAATGAAAGAAAACACACAGAGGAGTACATGGCTGTAGATGTATAGCTTATAATACATTGAGAGAGAGTGAGATAGAGAGACCTTTTCCACATCTTATGCGCATGACAGCTTCCCAGGCAGTTTCCCTGGTAAGATCTCTGGTTAGCTCGTGTCTCAACTTCTCTCCATGAATAGCTGATTGAAAACTGGGATAATAGTACACCTGTCCTCCAGTATACTTTGCCAGAGTACCTGTAAAAATAGATATCAATATGTAAAATCAATAAAGAATTAATCAGCAAGTTTTAAATGGCGATTTTGAAAAGTGTTACACTTAATGCATCCAAATGAGAAACAAGATCCATGCGAAGAAGAGGCTGAGGAAGCGGCTCAAGGAGGAGAAAGACCATCAATTTAAACAAGTTATGAGAACAGTTAAGTGAGTATCAAGAGATAAAAGTAGTAATTTTCAACCAAAAAAAAATTCTCACAGGATCAACATGTAGAAAGGGATATTTGGGGAAAAAAACAAAAGACACTCTATTCAAACATTTAATAGAAAGTTACAGAGAGTGATTGGGAAGTTACCCAGAAACAAAAGTATGGGAAAGAAGCATAATTTGTACCTCAGGAAATGATCAGAAGAACAAAGAAAATAATGTAGCATATGATCTCATTCAATCATACTAATCAACTATTCAGAACTTCACAAGGTATGGGTGAAAACTCAATTCCCAAAAGCCATAACAGTCTTGGGGGAAAGAAAAATGCAGAAACCAAACATCAGTTTAGCTGCATGAATCCCATAATTTTAAATGAATAGTTCCCTTTTTGGTCAGAATATATACCAAGCTAAAACATATGCGTACCTAAGGAGGCTATATCAGTGTATTTGTCACTAAAAGCATACACATTAACTCCTATCTGGTACTTGGTGAAATCAGCAGCCGTTTGTTTATAGAATGGATCTTCTGGTACTCTAAGAGCGTATTCTTTATCAGTTCCGTATATACGAGCATCATCACCACGCAATTTTAAGCGGCCAACACCAAGAGATGGCATTGTATTCTGAAATATCAGCAACTTTCCACCGAGTTGGCTCTGCAAGGAGGGAAACAAAGGAGAATGTTATTGAATAAACAAACAACTCTAGAAGGGAATAGACAGCAACCAGATTCTTAGAAGACTGATTAGACAATGACAAAAAGGTTTCCTAAAATGAAGGGCACATGTCCATATACAGCACTCCTCTTCACCTATTGTGGATCTAATTAGTTCTCATGATCAAATTAGTTCCCCATTAAAGCAAAAACCTTTATGCACTATACTTCAAAAGTTTTGATATGCACCTATACATAAATAAAGTAGTAGTCGGAGATGCAAGGAATACATACCATAATCATGAAAGCTGATTTTAGAGCAGGACCAAAAGCAGATTCTACATTCATATTTTCGTGAAACATGGATGGTAAGCTATCCAGAAATGCATCTACCACACTTCTCGATTCGGACAAGTTAACAAGGAGATCGTCAGGCAATGGAATAAATATATCATCTAGATCTGAAACCACCATCATTTGAGGCTGTGTTAAAGATGACTGCCACCAGGAAAATATTATTATTTATCAGCTGAATTGTCAGGTTAGACAACAAATATGAAAAGTGTATTAAGGTTTATTGTAATTGACGATTCTTGCCTTCATATTGTAAAAGTGGATTGTGCTATCATAAGTGATAAAACCAATCTGTGTTCTGGGGAAGCCGGGTAAGTCATCCAAACAAGACTTAATAGTTTGAGCTACAACCTGCACAAGGTCAAAAGTCAAGATGGATAAAATATTGTGTACATGCATGCACTTACACATGCCACAATCTATAGTAAGACTTAGAGGTAAATATAGCTCTAAACAAAGGCAGATAGTCGTGCAGCTGTGACTAGTAATTAGCAAAATAAAGTGCATAAAAAATACCAAAGCAACTCCTTTTGATTTTATAAAAACAGATATCCAAAAGTTTTCATAAAGTTAATGATTATGACTATTATGATGAATCTGATTGGGAAACCCAGTGGCACAAGAAGGCAATTCATTAGCTTGTTATTTAATCTGAATTGGTGAAATGACAGAATAAATTAAAATTATTCAACAGGCTCTAGAACAACCAAGAAATAATTTCCAAAAACACCATGTTGCTTTACTTGGTGGTGCAAAAATCTCTTCACATTAATGCATGAACAGATACAACAGCCTATAGGACTCATACTTGAGATGTCTTTTCAACAAGTTTTTCTATGCGCAAGAAAAATTACTGGTGACAGAATGCACAACTTAGCTGAAGAACTTACCTCAACCATACCACTTCGAACTGCAGATATTGAAACATCAATGAGGAAGAAGTATAGTGGCGGCATAGGTGGTCGCACCATGTACTCAGTAGGAGCAACAAACTCCACGCTACCCTGTGTGAGCTCAGGTCTCTCGTCCAAATCAACTCTTCTGCCAGTGGCGTCTAAATGGGCAAAATACTCACTAGGAACTGAAAATGAGAATTATCACAGTTCATCAGTCATGTTTGCAGACAGAATGTCAGGAATAACAACAGACACACTGTGAAGAAAAGAAGTTTCGCCCTGCTGAAAATATTAATTTTGATAATTAAGTCCCAATCCCAAATAGTGAGCAAATATTATGTAAGACGTTCACCAAAATGAATGATAAAAGCCAATACAACACAGCACTAAGCCATCAGATGGTAAACCAATTAGCAGCTGGACAACAGTCAAAAGCATGTGCTTGCTCTAAATTGTAGCAAGCCTCAAAATCAGAGGAAGCCAAACATCAAAATAGAAAAAGATCAGTAGAGCAAAGGAATTCCTCATAATTGTATTCTCCTAAGCAAAGAGGACAACTGTATATCTTTAATTGTCAAAACTTCTCATAATATGCTGTAGCTACACATAAAACATATAAACAATGACTCCAGATAGCTCTGAACTATTACATAAAATTAAGTCAAAATGTAGCATGCTTTTACCAATACAATCAGAGAAAATTAAGTAGAGACAAAAATCTTCCAATTGCTGATTCAAAAAGCATAATTCTAGAAGTATGTGACAAATTACAATTATTATGTTCCAAACTTTGTATGCAAATCCACAAACCATAGTTCACAATTCCTCAAACAAAAGAAGGGAAATCAGGTTCAGCTACTAGAAAATCAACACGAGCACAAGGCTACTAATTAGAGATAGACTTCTTTAATTAACAATAGCAGATAATAAGAGAGTACCGTCATTAAGTAGAGAACATATGTTGCAGCGCCACTTTCTTCCAGCATCAGTAAAAGCTACATATGGATTGACATAAGTCCGACATCTTCGACAACGGATGATACCCGTTTTAGCAAAATGGATTACTGGGACCTCATTCTGGATAAACAAGAACAGTACATACGAAGATAAAATGAGTTCATAAATTCTAGCATATCCAAATTGTTAATTCACTTGAATTTGCACACACTAACCCTGTCGGGAGCTTCAGCAAGAGGACAAACAACTGCTCCAAGAGGCAAATGCCACCTTGAAGCCAGAGACTGAGAATTTGGTATAGCGCTTGTAGTAAGACGTACATATCTAGGGCTGCAATTCATGGAGTATGCTTCACCCAATGAACTTGACTCCACATCACCATCCAGTGGTCTTGGCAATGCCTTTGAATCAAGTCCAGTATCAATTGACCCAGGAACGGACCCAATAGAGAGGAAGCTGAAATCTTCTGCCAAACCTTGGATGCCACCAGCAGGAGGCATATAGCCTGGATGTTGAATTTGATCTCTTGCACCAAAAGGGGTTCCCATGGGTGGGGTTTGAGCATAGGCTCCTTGATGTGAAACAAAAGGAGAAGATGCCGCTTGAAAAGGGGACTGCAAGGGAGGTGGTTGAGAAACTGCATTCAATTTTGGATATCCAGGTAAAGGTGGTTGTGATATAGGTCTGTTGGAGGGATAAGATGGTTCTGTTGGTGGAAAAGCCGGTTGAAAATTAGGCCTCGGTTGAAAAACTGATGAATCTGACAAAGACTGATGAACATTTGCACTTGGTGGTGGAGATCCCATTGCCACTGGAGGAACCTGGGTTTGTGGACGGAATGAGGTTGTGGAGGCTGCTTGGCCGGCAGCAAGTTGAAATGGCACTTGCCCAACTGGTGGGGCCCGAGATGGTGGGGCTTGAGGTGTAGACTGATATTGTGCAATCGGGAAACGTGGGTAGGCTCCAATAGTGGGAGGCACATTTTGTGTTGGTGGAGAAGACACAGATGGATCATTAAACCTGGGAGGTGGCTGGGGTCTAAATCCAGAAGCATCTGATCCAACGGCAGGCCGAGACAACATAGAAGATGTGGTGGCAGAGGGAGGAGATGAAAAAGGAGGTCTAAATCCACTGGTCTCTGATCCTAACCCTGGGCCAGAACTTGAAAACGGTGTCATAGGTGGAGTAGATGCAGTAGCAAAAGGTGTGGTTGAAGCTGTTCCAGGAAAACTTGGTCGGCTCGGATTTTCCATCCCCAGGGCTGTCAACACAACAACTTTGTCTAACTGGTGGAACTATGCTTCCATTACTTAGCCTGCCAAAGCAAGTATGAAAATAATCGCCATCATAAGAGTCAGAAAAAGCACCTCATACAGAGAATGACATTTCAAACACCATCAAGATATACAGAGTGCTCATCAAAAGGTGAAAAATAAGCTGTGTCATAGTGCCCAGATGCAACACATCATCTGAAACACAAAGATGACATTTTATTACACCCGTAACTTCAATCGGTTTAAAATGGCATATAAAAAGTTGCAACTCCAGGATCAAGTGAGAAATAGGGTTAGGTTATGCAGTTCCATACCATATAGTACCTTAATATCAGAATAAATTATAAAGCAAAAGATAAACCGGTTTTATTTTACATGAATATATTTAGGTCATGATACAACTCATAATCTCTGGATATACTCAAGAACAAGAAAGTCATTTCATCACTTCAAAAATCATTAAGAAGGTTAAAGCAATCCACATGGTATGAACCACAACTAGACACTAATATGAAAGGTACCAACATGGCATTCGCAAGCTCAATTCCCACCATTAGACAGTATAATACAGCTTAAGGATTCCTCATTGCAATCACTAAAATGGATACACATGTCTTTACACAAATAAATTCATAAAATTGTAGTGTCCTGAAACCAGTTTTTGGTATGTGTATTCTGTTTCTCTCGAACTCAATTATTAAAGATCCCATACACATTGGCAGCATTGGTCTTCATCTAATATTCTTCCTTTCCACCAAATAATTCTTGGAGCAGGTATGAAGAAATATCGTGGTAGTCTGGTTGATAGCACTCCACCATCCTAATAAGGTTAGAATTAAACCCAACATAATAGAATCTGATGACATAATAAGGTAAACTCGCACCAGGTAAATGACAGTACAGAAGCATAGTGTTCAATCCAGCAAAAGCAGCTAGGCTGAATCTAATAAAATTGTTACTTCAGAAACGACCAAAAAATACGTCATTAAATCTATATAACAACGAAAACCCAAAAGGAATTAATATAGAACATATATCAGAAAGCCTGGTGTCTCTAGAATAAGTTCCGGCAGCTACATCAGTTATCTAGATCCATCTAGCTGCTGCGTTCCATCTCATAGTCCATGATACTGCGCTGATTATTACTTCAGATTCCATAATTTTGAGCTGATAATGAATTCAGATTGACCGCGCACTAATTGGACCACAAACACCGCACTACGCAAATCAATTATGAAAAACCATCTTGATTAAATTCAAAATTCCACAAGCACTGAACCATATCCCCACAAAACAAATAATTCCAGATTCAACAAACAAATCAAACACTTTAAGAAAACTAATGAAGTAGTCCACAACTAAGATATCGAACACGATTATGACGATTAAATTCTCCAGATACGCAATTGAGATGAACTAGGGAACCACCTGATCAGAGTGCAAAGCCAAGAAATCAGATCCGCAGTGATAAAAACCCTAGGGAATTACAGGAAACCTAGCTTGGATTCAACCAGAAAATGCTGTACAATTTGTCGATGCCACTCAAGCTTCGATCTAGAAATCAAGTAGAGAAAAGAATCCTAGATCCGACTGGAAGAAGAAGAAGACGAAGAAGAGATTGGGAGTGACAAACGACAGCCCATACAAGGACGGACTTGGGCGATTCATAAAACCCTTTTTCTCTTTCCCTGTGCTGTTTCGGATTGTTGTTAGATCCGATCCGACCTGTTCCTATTTTTTCTAATTTTGTTTTCTTGTTAATTGATAATACAATAAGCTTTTCATAAAAAGATTGGGTTAAGCTGGAGACTGACAAATATTTCCAGGTAAGACAGGCCCAATTTTAGCTGACGACAGATGGATTAAGCCTACGGGTCCTCTACCAACTTCAAAAGAAAAGGAAACATTCGGTATCACACCCTAGAAAAGATGTATCATTTGTATTAACCAGTGATTAAACCTTAATTTTTTTAATTTTTAATTTTTAATTCAATTTATTTTAATAACTCTTCTTATTAAAAATTAATCAATATATTAACTAATCAGTCAATTTTAATAAATTAATAAATTCTTATAAACTAAAATAAATCACCTAATTTTTTACAATCTCCTTTCTTAATTAAACTTTAAATTTTTTAATAAATAAAAACAATATCTTTCAATTATATTATTCAACCTTTAGCGACCTTTTAACTTTCAACATTTTATTTTATGATATGACTTTAACTTATTTTTATATTCTAAAAATTCCTTTCTCTAAATTTTTTAAAATTAAAAATAATTATAAATTATAGTCAAATTAAAATAACGTTACAACGAGTTCAAGGCCTTAATCCTACCATCATATTTCTATATGACCAAAGAACTAAACCTACTCAAGAAGATAGTGTGACTTTCTCCAAAAAAACAAAAACAATAAGGGGGCGCTTGATTCATTGAAGGTAATGGGAATGGGAATAGGAATGAATATAGTGAGAAATGGGAATGAATATAATCATTATAATTATGGTGGTTGGTTAAGATGAAGGAATGATTACCATTACTATTGATAGTGGTTGGTTTGTTAAAAATATTAAGAAATAAAATTTTGTTAAAATTTTGTTTTATAGCAAATTTTAAGTATATTTTAAACAATTATTTTTAATTTATGCACCCTAATTATA
>JANZLC010000202.1:38293713-38317362 GCA_026413385.1 Erythroxylum gracilipes
AAAGTGGGACACTTTGCAAGGGATTGTAGGAAAAAGAAGAGGGATAAGGCAGCTGAAAGTGGAATTTCAGGAAATGTAGAAAAACCTGAAGATTTCAGTGAAGATGAAATACTAGCTGTGAGTGAGGTCTGTGAGAACCTAAGTAGAGAATGGATTTTTGATTCAGGGTGTACTATACATGTCACTCCTCATAGGGACTGGTTCACAACATTTGAACCAATCACTGCCAAGGTTAAAATGGCAGATTCTGGGCAGCAGAGGATAGAGAGCATAGGAAGGGTCTCCATTAACATGTTTGATGGGAAAAGAAGGATCCTAAGCAATGTCAGACTTGTGCCTGGAATAAGAAGAAATCTGATTTCGGAAAGCTTGCTTGATAAGCAAGGATTTCAGATCAGATCCAAAGATGGACTTAGAAAAATCCTAAGGGATGGGAAAGTCATCATTAGAGGAGTGAAGTAGGGTGGCCTATACTATGTAATAGGCACAACTGAAATTAATCAAATTTCAGAAATTAGAAACCCTGAACAAACAAAAATTCCAAGGTTGGTTCATGCAGGCAATAAAAGCCTGCACCATTTCTCTAGTCAAGGTTTAATACCTGAAAAAAACTCTGATCTCCAAAGTGATATTCAGGAGAATTTAGGAGCATTAAACTAATCAACCCAATTTTTGTACCACCAGAATCTGAAGAAGATAGTGGTTCACAATTAGAAATTGTGGAGCCTCCAGAAGGCATAGCACAGTATGAAGAAAGGAGGGAAGAGGCAGAAGTTGAGGGTGAGGGAGAAGCCTTAAACCCACCTTCAGATGATATTCAAGAGAATCTACAAGCCTACCAACTGACAAGGGATTGGCAACCAAGAATCAGCATACCTAACAAAAGGTACACTGAATTAGATATGGTTGAATTTGCATGTTCCATGGCTGAAAAAGTAGAAAACAAGGCTTCAAAAACCTATGATGAAGCCATGAGAAGCAAGGATGCTAAAAATTGGAAAGAAGCCTGTGAGAAGGAATATTCTTCATTAATGAAGAATAACACTTGGACTTTAGTACCTAGACAATGGAACAAGAAGTTCCATGATTGCTGCAAGTATGAACTTCATTAGAAGTTCATATGATTCCTGCTTATATTGCAAGGATCTAGGGTTGACTGAAGTAGTGTTTATGTTAGTCTATGTAGATGATCTTATCATCAAAGGGAAGGACTTGAATAAAATTCAAGAGGTTAAGGCTGAATTGTGCTCTCACTGTGAAATGAAAGACCTAGGGGAAGCTCAGAAGCTCTTAGGAATGCAGATAATCAGAAAGAGGAGGGAAGGAAAGCTTTGGCTTATCCAGAGGAATTATATAAGGAAGATCCTAACTCAATTCAATATGGATCAAGACAAATCTAGTTCAGTACCTCAAGGATCACACTTACAGATGGTTTCTAACAAGTGTCCTATGACAGAGGAGGAAAAGAAAGCCATGACTAACTATCCCTATGATGTAGGTGTTGGATGTCTAATGTACCTTATGCTATGCACAAGGTCTGATTTAGCCTATGCTATAAGTATACTGAGTAGGTTCATGGCCAATCCAGGTCCAGAACACTGGCAAGGGCTCAAGAATGTTCTCAGATATACATCTGGAACAGTGAACTATGGTGTATGTTTTACAAAAACAGAAATAAATAAATGCAAGTATCTGGCTCTAAATGTCTATGTGGATGCTGATTGTGCAACAGACAAAGACACAAGAAAGTCAATCTCAGCATATACATTTACACTATCAGTAAACACAATATGTTGGAAATCACAACTGCAGTCAGTTGTATGCCTATCTACCACAGAAGCAGAATACTATGCAATTACTGAAGAGGTAAAGGAACTAGCATGGCTATCAGGAATTTTGAAGGAAATAAACACAGAAGTCACAACACCAGTACAATATACGGACAGTCAAAGTGCATGGTACCTGAGTCGAGATCCAGTCCTCCATGAACGATCCAAGCACATTGATGTGTGTCTGCATTTCGTCAGAGATCAAATCTCCAAAGGAACCTTCAATCGAAAGAAAAAAAAAGGTGAGAAAAATCCTTATGTTTTCGGTACAAGATTTCTAACACAAAAGAAGTTTATTTTTGCAGGGACTACTTACAGAACAAGGAAGCCCCATGATACCGAAGTCAGAATCAGCAGATCTCATAAGGGGTGAAGATTAGGGTTTTGGGATTTGGGGGTTTTTTCAGATTTGGGGATTTTTTTCTTAGGGTTTTTTCAATTTCAGCTAGGATTGTTGAAATAGGAGGGAAACCGCATGAAATGAAAGAAGATTTCGACAGATCTCATGATGTTTTTTGGGAGGAATAGTTTTTTGGGTTTTTTCTAACACTCTCGGGTTGTTTACTCTGAGCTGAAAATGATGGAATATGAGGGAAATTTGTGACAGAAATCACATATATTCCAACATCTCAACTCAGATAATGCGCGAATACAAAGAAGAATTGAAGACAAAGGAATCGTATGCTTGTGTCACCAGGACTGCCGAAGAGAGAAGAAGAAGCATCTGTGGGTTACAGCTAAAAGGAAAAGCCTCATTTATGTAACATTTTGTTTTAGCTGAAGTCAAAAAGATAAGTGTGTTGAAACACTCCCACGTGCTTGACTTAGCATTACTAAAGGACAAAAGCAATACATAGCATACCCCACGCCATGACACATCAACTTGAGGCTCAGTAGGGAGAGTTCATTAAATGCCCACGTGAGAGGCACATGGAGGAGAGCAGATGAAATCAACACATCCGAAAAGCATCATCTCCATCTTCAGCAGATATAAAACACAAGGTAGAAGCTTCAGACGAGAGTTAACACAACACAGAAAGTCAGTCTTCAATTGTTCAGTGTATTATCAGTCTTTGAGAGTGCAAGAAGAGAGAGTGAAAAAGGTTTGAGAGTTAGATAGAGTACTTACCAGTGAGTACTAGAGGAGGGAAAGCCTCTTGCAAGTGATTCAGAAAAATCACTCAACTCTGTAACTTGTTTCATCTTCTTCTTCACATAGTGAAATCTCCTACACCACTGTCAAGTGGAAACCTTGGATGTAGATAGTCCTTGACTATCGAACCAAGTAAAACTTCTGGTGTCTTTACTTTTCTGTTTTTTATTCCTGCGAATTGATAAAGCTTTATCAGTCTTGGTTATTAAAGAATAACAGAGCAGTAGCATTAAATACCAACAAAGAGGAATAACAGGAGGTGTTTGAACAGTTGAAGGAAACATTGACAACAGCACCGGTACTGGCGTTACCAGACTTAACTAAGTTATTATTGATTGAAGCAGACGCGTGTGACAAGGGGATCGGAGTAGTTTTACAGTAGGAGAGTCGTCCTATAGGCTATATGAGCAAGGCATTAGCTCCTAAACATCAAGGGTTGTCAACATACGAAAAAGAATTCCTGACCATTATCAAGGCCGTGAAACAGTGGCACCATTATCTGAGTGGTAAGATCCTTCCGTGTACAAACCGATCACCGGAGTTTGAAATATCTTCTGGAGCAAAGGATCTCCACACCATTCCAACAAAACTGGCTTCCGAAGCTGATAGGGTACGACTTTGAGGTCGCTTACAAAAGTAGAAAGGAGAACTTAGCAGCAGACGAACTATCTCGTGCCTCAAGCCTTCAATTACTTACAATAGCGGTTTCGCAAATTCAAGCAACCATGTTGGATGAAATTCGAGAAGGATGGGAGAAGGATAAGACTATAAAATACCTCATCAGAAGACTAGAAACTACTGATACTCCTATGGGGAATTACGAATGGAAGAAGGGAATGCTAAGATGGAAGGAAAGAATTGTAGTGATCTGTGACAAAGATCTTCGGAAAAAAATAATAACCATGGCGCATGACAGGCTGCAAGGAGGACATTCGGGGGTGACAACGACAATTAGATGAGTACAAAGTCTCTTCCATTGGAAACAAATAGCTAACGACGTGAGAAATCATGTCAAAAATTGCGCGACATGTCAAAGAAATAAGTATGATCATGTGGCTTATCCAGGTTTATTACAGCCTCTACAGGTGCCGGAGGGATGCTGGAAAGAAATCACGATGGACTTCCTAGAAGGATTGCCACCCTCTCACGGGAAGTCCTCGATCTTTGTCGTTGTTCATAGATTCAGTAAATATGCGCATTTTGTGGCAATCAAACACCCTTACACAGCCCAGGAGGTGGCGCAAGTATTCATGGATCACTTATTTAAACTACATGGTATGCATGTTCGAATAATTACTGATCGGGATCTACTTTTTTTAAGCAAATTCTGGCGCGAGATGTTCAGGTTACAGAATGTGAAGTTACAACCCTCAACTGCATATCATCCGCAGACGGATGGGCAGTCAAAAGAGGTGAATAACACGTTTGAGACCTACTTGAGGTGTTTTTGCTGTGACGCACCCCAGAAATGGATGAGCTGGTTAACCATGGCCGAATGGTGGTATAGCACCACGCATCACTCGGCCATAATGGGTACCCACCACCCTTGTATGTGCTATATGTGGCAGGAGATTCTAAGGACGTGGGAATGGATCAAATGTTTCAGGAGAGGGAGGCGACGCTACAGATTGTCAAATTTCACCTGAACAGAGCAAAACAGAGTATGAAGTTACAGGCAGACAAGAAACGCTTGAATCGGGAGTTTAAAGAAGGACAATGGGTATATGTTAAGCTGCAACCTTACAGGCAACACTCGTTACAACGACAAGCCAACCAGAAGCTAGCTCCTCTGTACTATGGACTTTTCCCGATCGTGAAGAAGGTGAATAAGGTGGCATATACGTTAGGATTTATCGATGGAGTGTCCATTCATCCTACTTTTCATCTTTCTCAATTGCGGGGTTCTATATTTGAAGGCACGCCAACATCGAGTCAACTACCTACAACAGTGAAGGATGTGGAGAAAATTCTAGTGGCCATTTGAGGACGAAGGATGGTAAAGAAGAATAATAGAGCAGTCACGCAAATACTAGTACAATGGCAAGGAGGAACCCGAAAAGACGCTACGTGGGAAATGTTCTACGAATTACAGAAGAGGTTTCTGGATGTCAATCTGATGGATAAGGTGGTTCTTGAAGGCGGAGGGGATGTTACGAAAACTTGAGTTGCATGGATGCTGTAAGGAAGAAGAGAGGGATAACATTGTAGACGAGGAGTTAAAAATAAACAAAACGCAACGTAGGAGCAATAGATGTATCCCGGACTCACGTGATATCGTCTGGAGTATTCACGTAGGAGCAATAGACGAATCCCGGACTCACGTGATATCGTCTAGAGTATTCACGTAGAAGCAACAGACGAATCCCAAACTCACATGATATCATCTAGAATATTCTAAGTCGTCATCATCATCATCACCCAGTCCGAAGTCCCGCAATGAAGCGGGATTTGGGGAGGTCTGATAGTACCCAGTCTTACCCCTATAAAGTAGAGAGACTGTTTCTGGTAGACCCATATGTAAATAAGACAATATAAGAGTGATGCAAGTTTTAAAGAGAATAGGTAAAACTAGCACAGTAAAATATTAAGTAAATAAAATTTACACTAAGTACATAATACAGCGTATACCTGATGGGGTCTGGATCCGCGCAAGTTGCAATGTTAGGGGTCCTTGCTCATAGTCCCTAAAGGTTTGCCAATCCTTTTGTCCCCATATACCTGTCCTGAGGACCCAAGTTGCAATGCTCGTAAGCCTTGTCCAAGACTTACAATTAGAAAAGGGGGGAAAGTACGTTGGGTTGGGCTTCCTACGCCATAATCGACGTATCGCGAGTATCATCTCCAAATAACTACTCTACTGTTTTGGCGAACTTTAAAGGTTAATCTCTTACCCTTATCTGATCACGCCATACTCTCTTATTTCTAACCACTACCTCATTAAGGTCCAACTTAGACAAATCCTTCTTGATCACTTCCTTCCAATTCTTGTAAGGCCTCCCCCTTCTTCTCTTGTAGCCACTAAGGGTTATACTTTCACAACTTCGCATCGAAGCATCAGATGGCCTCTTGCGCACATGCCCGAACTATCTAAGTCTAGTCTCTCTTAACTTATCGGCAACATTAGCTACCTGTAGTCTATCTCTCACCACACGATTCCAGACCCTATCTCTTTTGGTGATGTGACACATCCACCGAAGTATACGCATTTCTGCTACCAACAACTGTCTTGTATGTCGACGTTTGGTAGGCCAACACTCTGCCCCTTATAACATGGTTGAACGGATCACCGTTTTATAAAACTTCCCTTTGAATTTTACAGGAATCTTTTTATCATATAATACCCTTGATGCATTTTTCCATTTGGTCCATCCAGATCTAATACGTTGTACTATATCGGCATCGATATTACCATCACTCTGAATAATGGACTTGAGATATTTAAAACTCGATCTCTGTAGTATGATATCAGTACCAATCGCTACTGCCACCTCATGTACCGTCTGGTTTTCCGAAAAGTTGCATTCGTTCGGTTATAACGGATATATAATCTACTGGAATAAGAATACTCCAAGAGATTATATATCCGTTGTAACCGAACAAAAAGGCATGCAATAAATGAATGATTCTCTGATCTCTCTCTATGTGTTTCTTATTCTATGCGATTGTACCATCTTAGCAAGGAATTGCGTGACGTGAGTGTGGAACGTAAGCGTAAAATTCATAACAGATACAATTTTACATCACTCGGATATAAAGCATAAAAGTCGTCGAAAAATACATGAGCACTCAGAAATAACGCAAATATATTCTCAGTAAGGTATGCACTTCAAGCGCTGTGTACATCAATCTTTCTATTGGGAATAAATACCTGTCACTTTCATATTTGTACAAAGCGTCATGTTGAGCAAAGTTGATTGAAAAAAAATACACTATATGGAAATGGTAGAATTTACATCCAGGAAACTAATACAAAGATCAGCGCTAAGAATAGTAAGCAGGAACAATTGAACAAGTCATATCCTGGAATTCAGATTCTAGCATTTTGGTGTGAAGGGGCTCTGCAACTTTATAAAAAGGAAAACGGGAACTCGATAGGAATTTATTTCCTTTGCAACCATGTCAAACAACTTCATGGACCAGTTAGTAATCTTCCAATGGTCTGTGGATACTGATATGTCGAATGGTTTAGAGGTGGAATTGTAACACTACGGCCATCATTTGCGATTTGTTTAGATCCATAGTGATCCATCCCACCGTTTAAAACAGCGTGGTAACTCGTAATTGGATTTACTTGAGCCATTCTGAGACTGGAACCACTTGTTTGCACCTGGATTTCTGCAAGTTCACAACGCAAAGCTTGTTGCTGATCTCTGGATCTATTTTCAGCAGCTGAACTGATCCCAACACCAAGATCAAGGCTAATTGTGTCACTTTCACCTGATCTCATCCTTTGTGGTCCATTCAATGCGGCAGAGCCTGCTGCATCGTGACTACTGGTCCTTGCTGTAGGCACATCATGGTTGTGTTTTCCTTCATAGGTGGTTATAACTGCTTTTGGATCATGAGATGCCCTCTCCACGTGTTTCCTAACTGGGCATCCAGCATTTGTGCACTTGTAATAACTCCTGTACAGGGAGAAGATGTGAGTCGAAGCAAAAAGAAAGAGTAGATGTAAGATACAATCTTTATCCTCGCAAGGAAAATTGAAGAACATAGAGATGTTAAAAGACAGCCAACCACATCAAATTGCCAGAAAGAATGAAAACATTCCAACTATTTATAACTAATTAGTTCCTGACTTAACAAGGCAAGTATTCCTATCTCTTTGCTTTGTTATAAAGGAAGTAGAATGACATAAATTCTGCTCCTAAACACTCAAACAGCAAATGACACCACCACCATCAACATTAGCAGCAACAATTAATACATGTATTCACTTAAACAATGCATTGTTAATCGTCTCACACCACATCATTAAAATTGGGAGGTGGAAATGATGTATTGAAGGAAAAAGGCCCAAGTACCAAGGGACAAATTGATTCCAATCCACAAAACAGAAGGTTAATCATATGATATAAATTTCAGATAACTCTGAATTTACAGGCTCCCTAAAAACTCTCTCTGCAACATGTCAGGATGCCAGGAAGATATACAACAAAATAAGGTATCTGAAGAAAATAGTTGTTGACAGTCCAATCATGTCTCCAGTGCTTGTAATTTGTTCAAATATAATCCATAAGATTGGAACAACCTGACATATTTTTTAATTATGATTCCAACACGGCATTAGATCCAAAGAAAAGATATATATGTACATGAGAATAATATCTACTGAGACTAGTTATTACACTACAGAAAAATGAGTAATGGCCCGTACAATATCCAGACTCAAGATAAATGAACATCCCCCGTATCAAATGCATGAATCATGGTATCATGTCATTCTATCAATTTATAGAATTTTTTTTTTTTGGGGGGTTCAGAAGATGTCAAAGTTGACAGTAAGATGTTCATTAGTAAGAGGATTAATAAGTATTCAACTCAAATCAACAAATCAAAAACATACCTTGGATTAGGATTGCCTCTCACCACTTTCTGCCCATATTTGCGCCACCTGTACCCATCATCCAGTATATCTACCTCACTCAGAGTCTGAACTACAACGCGTGGTTCCCTTATAGGCTTAACTATTGGTGTAACATCAAAAACCCCAGTATCCATCTTCCTGCTCAGGCAAATGACTTTACATTGTTTAGGACATCATTTGCCAAACAGTATTGAGTAATAATTTAAGACCGCATTGAATTAGTTAATACCTTCTTTTCGCAAAGGGATCGTCATCATCCCCAGCACCTTCTGTGTTATCATCATTGGCTGTAATAGGAGGAGACAGTTCAGGATTTCCATTTTGCTCAACGTATTGAGATGGTTGACCACATAAACCCGATGATTTGTCTGCAGAGGAACAACAGAACAGAATGAAGCACGTCCAATTAATGGATAATAAGAACAATGATGACTGACAAAGAGAAACCTAACGAATTGCCACTTTACCATCTCGTCCTGGTAAAGGTGAAATCTTGTCAGATTTTTCTTCTTGTATAGACAGAACAGAACTAGAGGTATATCGACGACTGGGTTGAGGTTTTGGATGATCATGTGTCCCCTTGTAGATAATCTCTGTTATTTGTCCATCATGTGAACGTTCGAATAGCTTTTTCACCTCACAGTTAGGATGCGTACATTTATAATAGCTACGTGGAAATTCACTTCCTTTCACATGCTTCTGTCCATACTTTCGCCAGTTGTACCCATCATCGGACAGCATGGGAGCCCCACCTCCTCCTTTATGATCAGGTTGAGATGCCAGAAGACCACTATTAGTGAGCCCATTCCGGTTTAGTTCATCATGATCAACTTCAACAGGTGAACTAGCCCCAGTATTAACTATATGCACAGGTGCCAATAGACTTAATTCACTTGAAGAGACCACCATCTCACTTTTATGCATGGAAGATGACGACACAAATGATCGAGACTGGCATTGGTTTTGGGCTTGAACGGATTGTTCACTTCTGCAGGCAATCACATCTGCAGGAACCTTGAAGTCAATGAAAAATGTCAGGCAAGTACAAATTTCTAACTACCAACTCATTCTTGCAGACAAATAAATGTGGAAAAGTAAAAGATAGCTACTAAATTATGCAAATTAACAGTATGAGCTACTATATCCAAAAATCAAGAATGAATTGCATCATGATATATCCTGATTATAATTTGTTACTCAAACTTTTAAATCAGGTTGACATGCTCATAAGTGATCAGTTGCATCACAAATTACCATGATTGAAGTAGCATGGGGTTTAAACTCAAAGCAGCAAGAATTTCCTTCTCCAATGGCAGTACAGGAAACTGTAGTTGCAGAATAAGAATTTGAGACAAGAGGGCCATGTGCCGTTTGAGGTTTAGCAAAGGAGCCAGTAGTAGGGGAAGGCTCTGCCTGCAAAACCAATAAATTGTAAGAACCTGTTCATTTAGAAATTCTCTTTGTTAAGCCACGCTAACTGAATGCCATACCCATTTCTTCTAATACTGACAGATGACTGATCTCTAAACAAAAGTATTAACAGAGAAAATGAAATGGGGAAAATTGCATTATCCTTGTATTTTCTAAGGTCCAAATCAATGACTCAACTAATAAATGCGATAGCATTCACACTACTGCTTCCACACTTCTCACAATACATCATCTGCAAATCTTTAAAAAAAATCCTTCCTCATCAGGATCAATAAATAGACAGAGAAAACTGCACTTAACAAAATGATGTAAGCTAAATGATTATTTCAAGATCACATGTGCCACTACTATATACAAAGCTCAGATGAGGAATAATTGGTGATGCTATCTTTATGTATCAACAATGACTCAACTAATACAGCATAACCATATGATGTAAGCAAAATGATTCTTTCAAGATCATATGTGCCACTACTACTAAAGAAAGCTCGCAGAAGGAATAATTAGTTATGCTATCTTTACATAACATGTCTTTTTAGCCCAAGAAGATACTATGTGTAGACTTGATGGAGCGAAGTCCAAAATCAAAGGCATATGCTTGGACATGTCGCTTTTTTGTTTCACTGCATTCAATCTAGATAGGGTCATAAGCTCACTAAATCATATATGCATCCACGTATCTTCTCACCAAAGAAAATATTGGGTATACGTTGCCTTGACCTACCCAATGTCTTAGCTCCTTGGATTCATGCTCACATAACAACTATCAATTTTCCAGTTCATGCATTTATTCCGTATTCTACATAGTTAAATGGGAAAAATCTTCATCTGCCTCCTCTCTCTCTCCCTCTTTATTTTTCTCACTTCTACAGGAACATCCAACAATACATTTCAGGTGTAGACAGACCAAAAGCACGAGAAAAAGTGTAAGATTCATTTTGTGAAAAAACAACACTGGCATTTGGGAAAAAAAAGTGCAAAAAGTTTATACAAATAGTATAAAGCCATATTCTCCAAACAACTTCCAATAGAACAATCCACGTGTTCAAAGTGCAAATGCAAAGGTTACATCACCAAGCATCAGAATCGAACTTCAGGTTCCAACATGAGCACTAAAAACACAGAAGCTCTAGTCACAAAAACCCCAAAACAAGACAAATATAGTAACTGAAAACTTCAACTTTTGAGTATATAAGGCCGAACAAAGAGCATCTTCTTCCAAATTTTTTAGTTGTAACACAGAAATGCAAATCCCACTATCAAGCCATCCAAGTCCTCATAAATTCTCCACTTAACAGATTGTCCTACTTCACACGAACCTATAAACAATACCGTTCCTTTGATCAACATCAAACAAAAAGAAAAGAAATGTCAAAAAGGTAAAAACTTCGATTCTTCCACTGGTAGATGCTTCACTAACTATACTTGTCCAAATCAACAACTCTGTTTCGGAACAGAAAGCAGTAAATTAGCACTTCTCTCACTTTCCTCATCATCCAAACAGATCTTACGCTTCCAAAAAGGTAACCACAGCCTTCAAGTTCCACCTAACTGATGTACCAAACCAAGAACCACGCTAACAGTACGGAAAAAACAAGCCCATTTCCCAACATTTTCACTTTCCTCCACTTTTTCATCAACAAAACACAAACTAACAAAAAAAGCGAAATTTGATTCAAACAACCGCTAACCTTAACGTTAGAGAGCAAAACCGGAGACTCGAGAAACGAAGTGGGACTAAGGCCGGGAGGAATCGTGATGCACGGCGACCGTGAGATCGGAAGCTTGGCCGGTGACATCAGCTTGTACCTGGCGCCACTAGCAACACCACCGGCATCTGAGTCCTGCCTCGCCTGCGGATCGCCTCCTTGCCGGAGCTGAAGGCCGGAGTCATAGCAGTTGTCCATTAGGAGGGAGGAAGAGAGGGAGAGAGAGGAAAGGAGAGTAGTGTGAGTGAGTGGAGAGTCAAAAGCGGGGAGGAGAGTACATGTCTAAAAAGGCCGAGATGAGGGGCATTTTCTGTAATTTACATTTCTTTTTGTTTTTTTTTCTCATTATTGTATTGCTTAAAACTTCAAATACCAAAAATAGCAATTTATCCTCCGAGTTTAGATTAAAATTTGACTTGAATCGTAAACCTTAATATTTGCAAAATATTTAAAATAAACTCTAACATTTAGAAAATATTTAAAATAGCTTTTTTATCATGTGAATAATTCCGTTTAATCATGGGCTCTTTTGAACATTCTCAAATATTAAGGTTCATATTAAACAATTTACAACTATTAGGATTCATTTTAAACGTTCCAAAATGTTATGGTCCAATTCAGATTTTTATGTAAATGTTAGGGAATCAATTGCTCTTTTAGCTGAATTTGATCTATACAAGTAAAGAAAGAGTAAGTGTTTTTGTGTATAATGGAAAATCTTGAAACATTAATAACCAAAATCTGTTTAATTAATTACATTTCATATGTTTGGATGTTGAGTAAATATGAAAAAAAAGGAAAATGGAAAGTTAAGGAAAGAAAATCTAGGATAGGACCAAAAGGTTCTTATTATCTAGTTAAGTAAATATCAATCTAACCCATTTTAGTGCTTGAGACTTGAATTGATTGCTAAAGAAAGAAATCAACTAACACTAAAAAAGGCATTAAGACTTGTTTGATGCCGTTTATGTTCACTTCTATTTTTTATCATATTTTTTATTTTTTGATTTATATTTATATTTTTTTATATCTTACTAATTTTACCATAAAAAAGAAAATATCAATTTCTTATTTATGAAAACGTAATGGGGTTGAGTAAAGTGTTTGTGATGTGGGGAGGGAATTGAGTAAAGTGTTTGGTCCAATCAAAATCAAAATGATAAGAGGTTCGTAACACAAATGACTTGCTACAATGAATTTAGATGCGTCTCAATTGACCTTCTATCAAACATCACAAAGCGTGAGTCACGTAGTCCTTCATATTATTACTTTCTTTTATTATTATTATATGTGTCTTTCACCACCAAAAACGTTGATTATATGCGACATCTCGAAAATGATATTAACTTCATTTAAATAATCTCCACAAGATCATTGTCGTTTTACCAGATTTGTGATATGCCATTATGGATTCATTATATCACTAATCTATAGGGTCCGATGAGGAAAGAAAGTAATTAGTAAATTATGAATCCATCCAAGACTAATGGGAAACGCATAATGAGTGAAAGGTCTTTATTTCATGGGAATATTGAGAACTAAGCTAGGTGAGTGAGTGAGTGAGTGAGTAATACCAATTATTGATGTAAATCATTGAAGTGATTGAATTGGAAATTCTACCACTTCACCTGAAACCTTGATATGGAAGCTTTGTTGAAAGGATTATACTAGACCTCTCCTCCACATTGTCGCCTCCTTTAAGTTCCAACATGGGCAATAGGTGAACAGGTTTAATCACTTTAATCCAGGGTGTTGAAATTTCAACTTCAAGACGGCAAATCCCTTTCCAGCGGCTCAAACCTTGAGTTCCAACGTGTCCAGAGTGAGTGACTGCTTGCCATGACCCACAACCACAAGAACAAACAAACGCTTGCCTCGTTCCTTGTTTAATGGTACAAGTACAACCCTAGAAGGCTCCGGTCCGGCTAGGGGTTTAATTCCTGTGTCCTCTCTCGCCTAGGATCTTGTTGCCTTTTGTACCTGAATATTTATGATTGCCAATTATGTCTTCCTAACATTTGTACTTTCAGATCATCCTGAGACAAAAAGTACCGTTTTCCTGCCATTAAACCGGTCCCAAATTATTTTCAGGAATAGGCAAATCATCGGATAGGGAACAAAGATATAAAGCAGCATCACGTTCTGATTACTACTACTACTAGGCATAGTTTTCAATCCAGGTAGCCTTGAGAAATATCCTGACACGTGAATGAATAGTAGCTTGTCACTTGAAACCAATCTCAAAAGGATTCCCAACAAGAAGGCAAGTAATGATAATGGATGGGGCCTGAAGACGGTTGCTTGTCTTGTGTATTCATACTAACCAACAAAAAGAGCTGTAAAGGTGCCATTCATTACACTAATTAACTTCCAGAACTTAATTCAATACGTTCATCTCAAACAACGCAGATTAGATCAGCCTAGCCTATGCCTTGCACAAATACGTTCAAAGAAGCGCGGGTGGGATAAGAACAAACAAAGAGTCCAAAGCAGGGCGACAAATAGAAACAAATCCCATGAACAGGCAGGACAAAAGTGACCCAAAACATAGAATGATGAGAGAAAAGTAAGGGCAAAGCAGAAAGACTAAATGGTAATTTGGATGCACGGATGAAATGATACAATGGGGTGATCAGGCCAGGCCATCTTCAGGGGCATGATGAAAATAAGGAAAATAGAAAACTTCAAAAGAGATCGTGAAAAATTAGTAAGGACCCGAACGCGATTGCATAGCACTGCGCTTGCTCGTACCCTAAAAAGCATTTCAAAATACGCAGAACGAATGCTTAAGATAATGCATAGAAATGTGATGCTCAGTTTTATTTTCATGTAGATGGACTTTCCATAGCTCCTCTACATCAAGAAGCAACATCTCCACTGACATTTTAAGTCGCGAATAATTAGTAATTGCGGATCACTTTCCGCTTTTTGTTTGATAATCATCATGATACTAATAAACATTCAAAGGGAGTAAATCCTAACAACAAAATTGAGTTGACGGACTACATCTGCAGTGGCTGAAGATGTAAAGCTTGCTTCTTCATCAAGCATCATTGCAAATGGTGGCGAAAGCTCATACTTCCAAATGTATGTGTTATCATGAAAAGCACCTAAAACTACATGGGATAATAAGGTTGATGGTGTTGAGGTGGATAACTATATCCACCATAAGGAGCAGGCCTCTCATAATAAACAGATGGTGTATGTGATTCTGAAGAATATTGATAGGTTGCTGCAGTAGGGCCAGAGTTCCCATTAAAGCACACTGCAGATCCCACTAAACCATAAGGTTGAGCTGACGAACCCACGTAAGGGGCTACGGGAATTGAGGAACCCACTACCCCATATGAACCAGCTGTTGGTAACATCGACGCTGGCTGTAAATGAGAATGTTGATATGGAGATATCGAACTTGACCCGTGACCAATGAATGGCCCAGCTGCAGGACTGAGAGGTGCAACTATTCGAGGACGCTTATTCCCACTCTGCTGTAGCTGCTTCTTTGGCTGCTGCTTTCCCTTCTGCTTCTTTATCTGCTTGAGTTTCCCAGCCTGCAGCTGCTGCTGAGATCTGTTGTCGGCAGAAGTTGCAAGTTGCTTGCTAATAGCATTTGCATTTTCTTTCTGATTCTCCAATATTCCAATTCTTTTCTTAAGCTCTGAAGTTGGAAACTCAGACTCAAGATTGTGATCCTCAACGAGTTTAAGTACGGATTTCAAGGAATTAACTTCTCTGGATCTGACTTCATTCTGCAAGAGAACTTATTCAGGTACAGAGAAAGTGAACTACTTCAATGAACGCTGAGCTAATAATCAAAAGGATGGAAGATTACCTGGTACTTAATAGAGGCATTTTTGTCTTTGCAAACTTTTTTTGTGAAAATCTTGCAGTCCTTCAGATGAGCATTCAAAAGTGGAACTGGCTGGAACTTGTCAGTCAGCCCAAATTCAAAAATGAATTTCACAGCCAGAAGTTGTTTGCTAGTGTCTATAAGTTTACTAATGATATCTGAAGAGCAAAGGACAATGACATAGGTATGCATCAGACTCAATTAGTGGGGAGCAATGAAGGACAATAAAATGCTTTTTCGATCGGTACATAAATCAGGTATTTATATTCCTGATCAGCAGCTGACGTTGTTGACATGACTCTATTCTTGGCATGTGCAATCATCAAGAGTTGGTCAGCCAGAGTCCAGACCAAGGCATCCACAACTTTTAATAGTCCATTCACAGCTTACTCTTTTTTGTTATTATTCTAAACTTATTTGCTAGTTAAACAATATCAAAGCAATTTTCTATGACATAAAAAATCATGTCAGTAGGTTTCCTGTGATCAACGCGTCATAATTCATGTTTTCTTTTTCCAAGAGAGTTCCCCACTAAATCTTCCTACCAAAATCTAACGGAAACTTAGCAATTACATCCTCAATCATAGATGGATAGAATTTCTTTGCATCATCACTACAAACACCGACTAACTGATAAGTATGTAAATCTAAGCATCAGACCATTCTCGTCCATATTTATTCAATAAGCAACATTTAGCAGTAGAATTATTGAAGACGTTTCTGATTTGACAGTAATTAAGCTGTTCATGCTAGTAGTTTTGTCACTCATATTGACAAAATACAGAAGATTTTAGACATTGAGCAATGGTTTGACCTATATCCACTAGTACAAACTCTCCATTATGGAATAAATCTGCTACTCAGTATCCTTGCATATCGCCTCTGAGAAGAAAGTTTGTTCTTCCATATTTTTTCTTGCATTAAGCATCATCAATTTCCACTGAATTAAAATTCAGGCATCTTCTCTATTGTTACTCGCTAAAACTTTTGAGTTCCAAGATGAAAAGAAAAATTTTAATTGGAATCATCTACTACTGTATAAATCCATCTACTTCTAGGACTACAAATGATAGTAGATACATAACATGCGTTTAGTTCCAGATGCTCAAGCCCGTGTATGAGAAACACCAAATTATAAAAGCATTACGAAGGAACAAACGAACAAGAAGCACATAAAAGGACATCCTACACAACGTAGTATGATTAACCAAGTATCAAATTTTGAGATCAACCAGAAATGACAAACTCAACAGCACAAACACGCCATTTGTGTCCATTCACGTTCCATGAACACTAAGCACAAACATGAACATAAATAAAAAAGGAAACAAATTCAAGCAGGCATATGAAGCAGCATAAAAAAAAAAAAAAAGTCTTACCAGCAACTTTGTCTCCCATACCAAAAGCTCTACACAAATGTGGACCTTGCTTAAATCTAGCAACAACAACCAAATGATCCACTAGCTCACTCACATCAAACACACTCTGCAGACCATATCCCATCAACAAATACAAGAAACATAGTGCTTCTAGAGGAGCCTCCCAATTCAATGTTACTTTATTTTTCCATTCCAGGGCCAAAGTTTTAGCTCTTTCCCTCACCTCATCGCTCAAATTAGGCTTAATCAACATCAAAGCCTCTAACAAATCCGAGCAACCCTTCCTCAATCTATTCAAATCCTGTTCTTCAGCCCCTTTCAAATGCAATTTTGCCGGGTAAAACCCATCCATAGCATCCAAAACCATAGTTCCTAAGTCAGGAGCGACCCGCATTGCACTAAATAACTCAGCTCTAATCTTACGCCGTTCTTTGCCATGCACAATCAGATACTTCCTTAAACCTTTCCCATTCATCTTTTGACAAAAAGCTACCAACTCCGGTCTCGCCACCACAGGGTTGTCAAGCCCCTCTTTACTCGAAGAGGGGTCACCGGAACGGGTCACCTCGGAGTCAACCCGACCATCGCTCGGATTATCACAGCTCATCGATTGGTCCCCAGAAGAACCGATTTTTAACTCATTCCCAGCCGAACACAACTTGTCCATGGCGGAAACAAAGTCGAGACGGTGGCAGCTCGGAGGGGGGTCGTTGTTCTGGGTCTCCAGCGACGACTCAAACGACTGGAGGAGGAATTGGAAGCGGAGATTGAGATGGGTCTGGAGAGATGTAAAGTGAGCGTCGAGGTCGGACCATGAGAGAGAGAAAGAGGGAGAGAGAAGAGAGGAATGGGTTTGGAGATCATCGTACGCTCTCTTGAGGTTCTTCTTCCTGGTGTCGATTTGCTTCAGGGCTAATTCTATTGTTCTCAGCGACGGGGGACGCTGTGGAATCGCCGGTGGGTGATCCGCCATGATTAGAGGATCTGTTTTGGGTAGGTACCTCTCTACAGGAATCGTCAGCACTGGCGACAAAGGGCTGTGTGTTTAAACGACATGTCATTCCTCTAACGGGTAATTGGGTTTATCTTCCAAGTCTAATTGTTGTTGGTGACCTGAATTAAGGCCAACCCAACAAGGAAGTCTCTCTGAGTCCAAAGTCCAAAAGAGTTTATTAACTCCTCCTTTTGTATGTCTATCTACTTGACCCATGGGCCATTGCATCTCTTCAAATTTCCTGAATACTTTGTATTCGTAGTCTATGTATTGTTCAAGATGCAACAGCTTTTATAAATTTTGTAAGCCTTTGTTTGTTTCAACTTTTGGAGGGTCCAAAAGCACTTTTGTCTACAGCAAAAGCTGTTTTAAGAAAAAAGTTGGTGTTTGGCTATAAATATTAAAAGCACTTTGGAAGTAGAAACAGCTTTTTTAAAAGCTCAAATACAGCTTTTTTAAAAGCTCAAATTTGGAGCTTTTTTAAAAAGCCCAAATTTTAGCTTTTTCGGGAAGCTCTTTTTTACTCACTTTCCGTCACTTTCGTATAGAAAACCTCTCAAAAAGTTGTCTCTTCTGTTTCTCTGTACCAACCGACCTTCTGTTTCCTCTATTCATCGTTCTCCCTCGTCTTCTCAGGTTAGCATCCTTATATTTTTATTTATCCTAAACTTTTATTTTTCTCGATCGTCTGCGTTATCTGTGTGGTCTGCGTGAAACACGCAGACGGAAGGAAACCAGTCATCTGGTCTGCGTAACAACGCAGACCAGAGAAATTAGAGTCTGTTTTCCTAAATTTTATTATTGAAGCTTCCTAAATTTTTACATATCGGGCAACATTCTTATTGAGTGTGTGATTATGTTGATGAGTTAAGTCTTAGTTAGGTAGGTTTCTGATGCAGATTCTGTAAAAGTGGAACTACAGATGGAAGAATTAGCATGGGTTTTGTTTGGCCTGACTGGTTTACAATTATATGTAACGAAAGCTTGGGATGATGCTTATGTTCAATATTTTCCATTTTCTTGAGAAGTGTGTGCCTGTTTTGAACGAATATATTGATTCCTCAAGATGGAGTGTCTGTAAATGATGTAAATTACGTTGTGTCTGGATTGTTTGTTCTGCTTGAAATTATTTCTGGCCTTCTTTTCTTAGAAAGCATGACTTAAATGGTGCTTGTTTTATGTTACTGCTTTGAAGAAGTATCTATAGGTGTTGAAATCTTCACTGGCAGAAAATAGACACTCAATTGGCAAATAAGTTATGATCAAACAGATACTTAATAGGCTTCCAAAGAAGCCATCTAAGTCAGACCGCGAGGGAGGGGGGATGTCTACATCCACATTAAATGCTTCTCCCAGCTCAAGAAACAATGACTTAGCCAATAACCGATATGGAAACTTGGGGAATGCATCTCTCCCTGGTGGTAATTCTGCATCTAATTTAGGATCGTACTATGGCAGCAAGTTTGCTGTAAATGCATCCCCTAATGGAAATCTGTCTGCTGGTGTATATGAGGCCTTGCCGAGTTTTAAAGATGTTCCTAATTCTGAGAGGCAGAGCTTATTTATCAAAAAGGTGAACATGTGCTGTGTCATATTCGACTTGAGTGACCCTACGAAATACCTCAAAGAGAAGGATGTCAAGCGGCAAACATTGGTAGAGCTTGTGGATTATGTTTCCGCAGTCAATGGAAAGTTTTCAGAAACTATCATGCAAGAAATTGTTAAGATGGTGTCTGTAAATTTGTTTCGGACGCTAAGTTCGCCACCACGTGAGAACAAAATTTTGGAAGCATATGATTTGGAGGAGGAAGAGCCCTCAATGGACCCGGCATGGCCTCATTCGCAAGTTGTGTATGAATTCCTTTTGAGGTTTGTGCAGTCTCCGGAAACTGATGCGAAATTGGCAAAAAGATATATTGATCACTCTTTTGTTCTCAGGCTGTTGGATCTTTTTGATTCTGAAGACCCCAGGGAGAGGGAATATTTGAAAACAGTTTTGCATCGTATCTATGGGAAATTCATGGTACACCGGCCTTTCATCAGGAAAGCAATAAACAATATCTTCTACCGCTTTATATTTGAAACTGAGAAGCATAACGGAATTGCGGAGCTGTTAGAAATTCTGGGAAGTATAATCAATGGGTTTGCTTTGCCACTGAAAGAAGAGCATAAGCTCTTTCTTGTTCGAGCACTCATTCCCCTACACAAACCAAAATGCTTACCTATGTACCATCAACAGTTATCTTACTGCATCACACAATTTGTAGAAAAAGATTGCAAACTAGCAGACACTGTAATACGGGGGATGCTAAAATATTGGCCAATTACAAACAGTTCAAAAGAGGTTATGTTCTTAGGAGAGTTGGAGGAGGTTTTAGAAGCAACGCAGCTTGCAGAATTCCAGCGTTGCATGGTTCTCTTGTTCCGCCAAATTGGCCGTTGCTTGAGCAGTTCGCATTTTCAGGTAGTTAACATAGTTGAACTTGAATATAGTTTGGTTCAGTAGGTCCCATAACCCCACTGTTTTTTTTTTCCCTTCCTTCCATCGATAATGCATTTTATGTCTTCCAAATGTTGTTTATTTCATTCTTCTTGCTTCAAGACCCGAAGTCTTTTCATTACGAAACAATCAAGATGTCTGCTGCCCCATTCTTTTCTCAGCTGTTTGTCAGTATTCTATGGATGCCCAAGGACTGCTGTGGTTGCCTTTTCTTTTTCCTTTTCTGGAGAATTTTCGAGGGACAGAGAGGATTATGGTTCTCTCAGATGAGAAATAATTTATAGTATTCTTGTTTTGGATCTTTGGTTCCTTTTGAGTTATTGTCAGCTAGGATAATTTACCCCTTTAGTCTTTTGCTAGATGCTTTTAAGGGATTGTGGTCAAAATTGGAAGATGTTCGCTTGGATCTTTTGGTTAATTACATATGGTAGCAATCATGTGCAGAGACTTTGGAAAGTCTCAACTATCCACATTGGTCTAAGTATAGTCGTATAGGTCATTATTTTTTCTTCGTTAATAATGGTTTCTAGTTCTTCTCATGAATTTATTTTGGTGATAAAGATGGACTGCATTTCTTCCTTTAGCTAGCATTTTGATGTTTTAGTTTATTTTGTAGCTCCATTGTTCCCTTTCTCATGGCAGACATCTAAGATTTCTCGCTCTACTGTAGGTGGCAGAGAGGGCCTTATTCTTATGGAACAATGATCATATTGAGAACCTA
Organism: Erythroxylum gracilipes; assembly: GCA_026413385.1. Taxonomy (NCBI): domain Eukaryota; kingdom Viridiplantae; phylum Streptophyta; class Magnoliopsida; order Malpighiales; family Erythroxylaceae; genus Erythroxylum; species Erythroxylum gracilipes. Next base: position 38,314,867 of record JANZLC010000202.1, read on the forward strand.
ATCAAGCAGAATCGTAAAGTCATACTCCCAATCATCTTCCCTGCCTTGGAGAGAAATGCAAGACAACACTGGAATCAGGTAGTGCAGAGTTTGACACTAAATGTTCGCAAAATCTTTTCTGATGTTGACCCAGAACTCTTCGAGGAGTGCTCGCTAAAATATCAAGAAGATAAATCACGGGAAAAGGAGGTCAAGTCAAAACGTGAAGCCACATGGAAACGCTTAGAAGAGATTGCTGCAATGAAAGCTACTAGTAACGAACCGGTACTTGTCTCACCTAAAACCATAACGCGCACATCTGGCTAGAGAGTTGGGAGACTGTTGTTGATATTTGGAGTTTGGAATGCTAGGAGGCACCTGTTGGTAAACCATGAGCTGAGACCTTAAGTTTAAAAGGTGGAATACTGACGTAGTTTCCGACTGCTTGGTTGTTTCCTTCTTTAGGGTGGTCCGTTCGCCATGCGATTACCACACATTGGGTCAAGGTGTCATGTTTGAAAACATAATATTCCCCATTTTTGTAATGCTTGTGGATTACGTGGAGCAGATCGGTTGGATTCAGACTTGACACGGCGGACCCTGTCTGACCTCTTTTATTAGGAGTTCTGATAAGGGTGAGTGGAAAAACTTGAACTCGATGTGTACTTTGTCTTTGTATATTGATTGTCAATTAGCGAACATTATTGCCAAGGCTTCAGTTACATTACTTATTCAAAGTTTAGACATTACTTATTTCAGAGTTTAGACATTTTGTGCTGCAACAGTAACTGTCTTTGACCTACGATAAGAAACGTGATGAGATTTGACAAAATTAAGCACTTGCAGTAAATATTAGATCCTTCGATCTTGTTAAGGTTCACTTCATGCTATTGATTTGTGACAAATCAGTTTGACACTGACAGGAATACTAGACTGCTTTATGTTGACTGTTGGTTATGAGCCATGGATCTTTCTTTAATTTCTTGTTATATGCTTTTCATGTCATATTTGTATGTACACAAGTTTACAGCAGAAATAATGTTTTGGATTCTGGAAAGGAGAAGAGAGGAGGTATTGGAGCATTAAATACTGTCCAATGGCTGTTTGAACATGTCGTTATTTATCAGTGTCAAAGATTTGCATGGTTGTGAAGATAAATGCTTGTCAGGCTCTAAAACTTGGAGTAGGAGGAGCTGAATCTGATCACTTGGTTAGCTAGCAACTGATTGCATTTCTCCTTTAATTGATATGCTTTTTGCTGTCTAAGATCTATCTTACTTTATAGGAACAAAAGGAGGTCCTTAATCCCTGCTCTTTTTGATGCTATGGTCTTCAAGCACTCTACTGGTTACTTGTTGAGCAGCTTATGGAATTGTTGACCCCCTAAAACAAATCCAGACAAACACACGTCTCGATTGTACATTGCACTTCAACTCTAACCATATAAACAGGATTGTTCCTGTGCCTCACAGGTTACATCGACGAGTTTAATGACGAGTCTAACGGCCTTATTTGTTCCGATCGTGAGAAGAACCAATAGCTTTTCGGGAAATCCCCAAACGAACAATTTCAACTAACCAACTAACAATTGTTGTCTTGCACCTTAGTTTGTTTCACATTGATTCTGGGAAGAAGGAAGTGAAAGTGAAATGCAGGGAAAAGAAAACTTGGGACATGTTTGCTCTTGTTTTGTGGTCTTGTAGTAGAGAAGCTATCGGTAAAAATGGCTTCTTCTTCATCTTTTCTTTTTCTTAAGGAATTATTGGAAGGTTTTAGAATATTTGTTTTAAGGAAAAATAAATAAGTAGGAACAAATTGCTATTAAAGTTTATTATTCTCTGCCTTTTTTATTTTTTTATATTGGTAAAACTTGTAATTATTAAGGATGACAAATTTGGTTTGGTTTGATTCAATCTTAATTCAAAGGGTTAGATTTAAATAGACTAGATTTAAATTGGGTTCAAACTTGAATGGTATTCATTTAAATAAATTTACATAAAATGATATTTTTTAAAATATAATTATTTTAACTAATAATTTATTAAAACAACAATTTTGAATTTTAAATTACCTTAAATTTAAGATTAAATTGCAATAAAAAGTTAAAATCTGATCGAATGACGTAGATTTACTTCGGTGTTTTAATACGTTAGATTTAGGGCTTATTTGGTTGGACGTTAATTAGTGAAATGAAATGTAATATGATAGAATGGAACGGAACGATTTATAATGGAATGAAATGTAATATAGTAAAAGGTTGTTGGAGAGGAATGAAAGAATTCATAATGTAATGTAGTAAAATGTTGTTCAGAAGATAATAAAATGAAAAGTAATATATAATAAATGACCATTATACCTCTTATATTAAAATAGTTGTTACAGGAGGAGGTTTATTATTTTATTATTAATTATATACAATTTATTATTAATTATTTAACATATTTTATTTTATTTTATGTGATTTATATTTAAAATAATTTATTTATATTTTTATTTATATAAAAATATATACAAACA
>JANZLC010000202.1:38317462-38332346 GCA_026413385.1 Erythroxylum gracilipes
AACTATTTCAGCTTGAATATTTATTTTGGGATTATAATATTATTAAACTTTTTTTACATGTCTTAATATTTATTTTTTATATTAATTTTATTTCCTATAAGAAAATGTGACTTATCTTTAAATTATTGTTTAATATACTTTAGCATAATTATTATACTTAAAAAATTATTTAGCATAAATAATTTTATTATAAAATAAAATATAGTTAAAATTAATAAAAGTGCTTCTTGTTTTGATGTTGCCAAACAGTCTACTGTGTGAAGCTCTTTTTAAAAAGTTATTTTTTTAATTGACAGCCAAACAGCCAACTGGCTTTTAAAAAAAGCTCTTCTTGGAAAAGCTCTACTGACAAAAGCTCTACTGATAAAAGCTCTACTTACAAAAGCTCAACCAAACGGGCACTAAATGAGGATTATAATTAAACATATACACAACAATGTGTATATTATCGGGAAATCGGATCCCGTCTCAATTTTTCAACTACGACTCATAACTCATTTTCTTAAGATTTTAGGTTGATTAATAATGCTCTAGTTATATACAGACTCACTTAGATCTTATTCAATTTTTCTTCGAGCCCCTCAAAATCCTTGATTACTATCAAAGTTAGGTTGACAAAATTAATGAATAAAGATTTATAGATTTGAGTTAGATAAATGAATGATTCGTAGAGTGACTCAAATGACTTCGCATAAGTTATGAGTGAAGGAGGAGCTAGTTCAATAAAGATGGATTCAGTTACGAAAGAAAGATGTTGGGGAGCTAGTTCAATAAAGATGGATTCAGTTACTAAAGAGAGATGTTGGAAATTTGAAAATTTACAATTGGAGTAATCTCATATCTGAAAGAGACATAAAGATGAAGTGAGTTATATACAAAGATATAACTCATAACACATTAACTTAAAATTTTTGGTTGAGATAAGATGTTCTAATTGTATATGGGCTCACTTAAATCCGACCTAATATATCTCTAGACCCCCTCAAAACCCTTCATATATTTATATGTATGGAGTCACTTTGCATCAATTAAAAAAAACACCAAAGTCACCGTGTTCAGCTATAATATCATTGTTTAGCTATAATATCATCCATTTCTTCCTCTTCTGAAAATTCCTCATCTCAACTTGTTCTCATGTAAAGGTTCAATTAGTATTATACCGTCATAAAATTGACTAAAGATTGTATAAAATTATAAAATTTAAAAATAACTGAAATAAATTGTTACTACAGATTGAATAATTTGAAACTTAATTAAAAAAAGATTGTTGAATGAAATATAATTAATTTATTTTAGTTTATAATAGCAATAATTTATAAAACTAACTGATTAATTAATAAATTTATTATTTTTTAATATAAAGAATTATTGAAATAAATCAAACTAAACGGTTCAAAATTTTAAAATTTTTACTATTAAATCGGTTGAGTTTAATATATGACATTATGACTGTTACCTTGTTTATTTCACAAGTGGCTTTTGATTTTGTTGGAGGCACAATGACCAATTCTAAAGATAGTGAGTTTAATGTCAAATTTTGTCTGTAAACATGATGGTGCCTTCCAAGTTCCAACTGTATGTATGCCCTCTCTGGCCCCTACCAGCCAAGCTTCAATACATACTTTATGACATAAAAGTTGGCACCCACTAAACATATAATATCCTTGACAATTCATACATTTGAAAAATTGGAAAGTAAATCATTGTTTTGTTCATTTGAACAGGTGAGGAGTTGGTCGTTTCCAAACTTGAGGTGTTTTAGTTGACTGGACCTTGTTAATAACCTACTAGGGAGGTAACGACTTGGTAATTGTGTTTGGAAGTGGCTTATCTATTAGGTTTACTTCATCTTTGGGGGATGAACTTCCATGTGATGTAATTGTGAACAAATGTGGGGTTGAAGTGATTACGACTCTATTGTATCTCATTTGTTGGCCGAGTCAAAGTTGTCCATTTCAAGATAACTCTTTTCTTTTTTGCTTTTTAATCTTAGAACCCTCAAAATTGCACGGTTCTCCTTCCCATTATTGTATAAAGTTATAAGTCATCTTTTATCTTCTTCTTGTACGAGTGGAAAAGAGTTTAATTGCCTTGTTGGATTGACTTTCGGAAATAAATAAGTTATTTTTTTTTATCATAGAAGTTATTTTTTTAAAAAATAGGTGTTCAACTGTAAAATAAACAAATACTTCTTTAATATATATGATTTTTTTGGCAATCAAAATATAATTTTTTAAGAGCTTAAATTTAGAGCTTCTAAAAAATCGCCTTTTTAGGTAGATTTTTCATATCAATTAATGAGCCTATTTTTAAGTCCCTGTTATCTTTATTTTTTACACATAATTCCCGCGATACCTACAAATTCTTCTTCTCATTTATTAAGTATTTAACTATTTATTTAATTTGGATATTTATTTTGAGTTTTATATAATATTATTTGACTTTTTTATATGTTTTAATATTTATTTTCGATATTAGTTTACTTATTTTATAATATATATAAAAGATTTGATTAGATATATTTTCATTTATATTTCATATGGTTTAAAATTATATAATAAGTAATATAGTATGCTTTGCATATTGTTTAATATACTTTAAATAATATTTATATGCATAAATAATTTTATTACAAAATAAAATATAGTTAAAATTAAAAGTGCCTTTTATTTCTGTGTTGTTAAATAATCTACTGTATAAAGTTCTTTTAAAAAAACCCTTTTTTAAATGACAATCAATTAGTGAACTAGCTTCTCAGAAAAGTTCTTCTAAAAAAAGATTTACAAAAAAAAAAATTCTACTAGTATAAGTCCAACTAAATAGAGGTCAAGGTTCAAGACATAGGCTTTATTTTCCCTTTTCAAGTATTGCTTTATAGGAAATAAAGATTAACAATATTGAAAAGGAAAAGTTTGAATGAATTCAGGCATTTCACATGCCTAATGACGAGAAGTACAAGGCAACTTGATATAGCCATCACATGTTATTTCATGTCTTCACAATTTTTGATCCCCAAAAGCCTAGATCACAAGAAGTTACCTACCTATGCACCTTCTGTAGGTTATGATCCGACCATGTACCATGTATTTGACACTTTGGATGGATTTTATTTCTTTTGTTAAATAAATAAGTTAAAGAGGTTCCTTGTACTTAAGTGCGATGACACTAGTGGGTTTGCTTTGAAAATATTTTCTTCTTCTTTAAGGATGTCCATTCAAAATCTTTGAATTTTTGGTCCACAAATGAATTGGAAGCTAAGCCATTATTGAATAAGCAAATAATACGTATCATTTGAGTTAAGATCCATGTGTCTAATATTATCATAATTTTAAAATTGAATCGGTTCAACCGGTTTAGCAGTAAAAAATTTAAATTGGTTAACTTTTCAATTCAATTTTCAACTTTTATATTTTAGTTAGTCTAATAATTTTTGTTATTAAAAATTGGCTAGTTAATTAATTAATTGGTTAGTTTTCATGAACTAATCAATTTTTATAACCCAACATAAACCGATTAATTTCATTTAATAGTCTTTCTTAATTAAACTTTAAAATTTTATGATTAAGAATAATCTTCTTTAATTATTTTCAAATTATTTAATTTTGCTCAATCATTAACCGATTTTACGACGATTTAATATCAATTGAACATTTTAAACTTTAAACTTCTTATTTTACCCGTTTAACTTTTAATCCAGTTGATTTCGATTCTTTTTCATTGCCCATATTATGAAATTAAAGATGATATCACTCAAATTGGTTTTTTAAAAAAATACTTACCTTTTTTCTTATTATATAAAGTGACAAAATTGGGACAAGAAATTGAAAAGGTTATAATTTGAGGGATTAATTTTATAAGAAAGCAAATGAAAGTAGTCGGTGTTCACTTGACAAGTATAAATATTTAGTTATAGTAAATTCTATCATCTTTGGCAATATATGGTGTCCCTTGCTCTATCAAATACTATTTTTTTAATAAATAAATTTATAGTTCAATTTTAAAAATAATTTAAAATTTAATCAATGTTTAAATTTATTTTATTGTCATTCCACTTTTTAATTGTTTATTATAATTTAAATATGAAATCTAAAATATTGTCAAAATCAATATATGTTTTATATGTACTAAAAAATAATCAATAAAGGGACATAAAAAGATAAATTATCACTTAATTAGAATGATAAAAAATTCCAACTAATTCGGCCGGCTCAGTTGTAAAATTATAAGTTCTTATAAAATAAAATAAATCAATTAATTTTTATTTTTTTTTCTTTTTTCAAATAAACTTCAAATTTTTCGATAGGTAAAGACAATCTTTTTCAATAATATTTTAAATTCTTTAATTTTATTTCATTTTTAGCCGATTTTATGACGGTCTAATTTTAGTTAAACATCTTGTCTTACTAATTTAACATTTTTAAAACATTGTTTAATTAAAATCATTTCATTTGTAGTTACATTAATCTTAATTATCAGACTACCCTTTTCGTGATTTCTTTTAAATTCTATTTACTCAGGGATTTGGAAAACAAAAATTAAAGATAATATAGTTCAAAGGATTTAGAGACTTCATAAGCAATAAACACGTGGTATTTGACTCCCGAAGATGCGAGCTTGTGGCATAAACGTGTTTGGGCCTTTGCTGGAATGGTGATCTGGTAGAATCTGGATCGTACATTTCGTGTGGGACCTACTCATCTCAAACATGAAGGGACCAGATCAAAAGTCGACTGTAGGGATAAAAGTAGACTTTTCAAAGCTTTTTCACAATCCCAAAAGGGTCCCACAAACACGCAACAACGTGTTGAAGTCAAAGTCACAACTGGCATCTTATTCTCATTCAAAAATATAGAATGACCAAAAATTACAAGAATCCCAATAACAGTAAGAATCCAAAGACGATAGGGTTTTGAATTTTGATTACATGTAATCTCATGATTTATTTTAATAGATAAGGAAGAAATTACATTACACTCAAATTACGTAATATTCTATAAGGCATAAAGCAATTTTAATTATGAATTAAACTCAAATGTAAAATTACATAAATTAAAAAGGTTTAAGTGTGATTGAGCCCTAGTCCAAGTCCATTCCCTATATAAACCCCTCTCAAAAACTCTGGTGCTTTTCCATGTTTTCGTGTTTTGATATGACCGCTTTTTCAAGTAAAAGTTTATGCTCCTTGTAGCAGTTCTTCTCTTTCCTTAGCCCCAAGAACTTTGCAGGGTCTGCGTTGGACTGCTTGTTATGGTCAGTACTCTTTATCATTCTTTATCTCCTTTCTTTTCTTGTTTGTTTCATTATCGTCTGTGTAGCTTAATCTGTTCTGGGGCATTCAGTTTTTGTGTTTCTTATGATAAAGATTGGAATTTTACGTGTTCCGTGAACTTTGGATGTTTTTTCCTTCCTGGGTTTGAGGGTATGGGTCCTTTTGTCGAGGTTGCCGAAACTTTTTGTTTTTTGTTTGTTGGTGTAACGTAAAAATATTGAACTTGAATGCAGTTTTTTAGTCTTGATGAACTCGTTTTGTATTCATGTGTGAGAATTAATGACTTTTCATGTATTGGTTTTGGTATATAGACTGTTCGATTTTGAGCTCGTAGATATCATCTTGATCGTTCTTGCTTAGCTCTACGATTTTGATCTTCGAGTTTTTGTTTTCGGATTCGTCGTCGGTTTTCTGCACATGATTGGATGGTTTTGATTTCTTTACGAAAGCTGGCGACTTAAAAACCAGGACACTGTTAAAAGTTTTAATCTTCATAAAGTATTACCATTGTTTCTATTCCAATTAATGTTGCATCGACTTTTAACGTCCTTTTGTATAGGAATCTCGCAATAAATCAGTGGCATACGCCATTATCTGCTGAACGGAGTGGCTGTCGTCGTGTTCTTTTGGCTAACACTTTGATTTACTATGTAGATGCCTGCTCTCAATGATGATCCACTTGATAAAGACTCAGAACCGTTTGTGGAGATTGATCCCACTGGGCGCTATGGCCGCTATGAGGAATTGCTTGGATCTGGCGCGGTGAAAAAGGTGTATAGGGCATTTGATCAGGAAGAAGGAATAGAGGTAGCATGGAATCAAGTAAAGCTGAGAATCTTTACCGACGATCCAACAATGCTTGATAGGCTTTACTCAGAAGTTCGGCTATTAAGAGACTTGAAGAACAAGAATATAATATCCTTGTACAGTGTATGGCGCGATGAGGATCATAACACACTGAATTTTATCACTGAAGTTTGTACTTCAGGGAATTTGAGGGAGTACAGGAAGAAACACAGGCATGTTTCGATGAAGGCGCTGAAGAAGTGGTCGAAACAAATCTTGAAGGGCTTGAATTATTTACACACACATGATCCTTGTGTCATTCACAGAGATATTAATTGCAGCAACTTGCTTGTCAATGGGAATATAGGCCAGGTTCTAATGTTAATTTGCTTCCGTTTTCTATATTATTTTTTATTTATTAACTATATAAGCTAAAAGAAAAAAAGAGATGAGAACATGATTCTTCAGCGCATGCTTTTAGTAAAGCTTTCATCGTCCAATGTTACCGGCACATGGGCTGAGATTCTTAGGAATGAAGGGAATTTTCCTTCTTAGTAAAGATTTTCTTTTCATCTTTTTTATTAAGGTTCTTTTTATTATTTTTCCTCTTTTTAGTTCTTTTCCTTTTATTTTTCAGCTATTACTTTTCTTACTAAAACATTATCAACATTTTTTCTCAAGTTCTATCAAAACTGAAATACTAGTTTTGACCCTTAGGTACTAATATTGGCCTCTTCTTTGTCAACAGGTTAAGATTGGTGACCTTGGCTTGGCCGCTATAGTTGGGAAGAATCATTCAGCACATTCAATTCTTGGTACACCTGAGTTCATGGCACCAGAGCTATATGATGAGAATTACACAGAAATGGTGGACATATACTCATTTGGTATGTGTGTTCTAGAGATGGTGACTTTGGAGATACCATATAGCGAGTGTGACAATGTGGCAAAAATATACAAGAAGGTATCATCTGGAGTTAGGCCTCAGGCCCTCAACAAGGTTCGGGACCCAGAGGTTAAGGCTTTCATTGAGAGGTGCATCGCTCAACCAAGGGCAAGACCATCTGCAGCAGACCTTCTGAAGGATCCTTTCTTTGATGAAATTGATGATGACGAAAGTGATGACTCTACTAGTTCATGAACACTGATGATTTGATGCATATGGAGATATTATTTGAACAATTTCTGATCTTGTTTTATGTTCATAATTGTGATGATTTTAGAGCACAGCAAGTTGGAACATAGGTTTCAAGTGTTCATTTTCATGTGCAACCTTTTGTTTTTTGTTTTTTGTTTTCTCTTTCACATGAAAAGGTAGGATAAGGAGGGAAAATTATGAAAGTGGCTTTCAGGGGTGTTGGTTTGTATAGATCTTTCTAATGCATAAGTTGGTAGAAATGCAACATTTGTTATTGGTTACTTCCTCATGGTCTTAATATCTTTTCTGAAGAGGTAGTTTATTCTTAAGGAGAAAGTTTGGTTGAGTGATTGGCAGTAAAGCCTAAGCAAAGAAAGGTCTCAAGAGATGTGATGTCAAAATGGTTGACAAATGTTAAACCAAAGAACTAAACCTTAACTAGGCGTCATTACAGCCAAATAAAATAAAGCAGGCAAGTGGGGTTGATGTAAGAGTGCTGCCTCATGACTAGCTGGCACAATCAGCATTGCAATTGCCTGTTCATTCCTCAAGAGCAAGACAGGAGCTTATACATTTATAAATAATATATTTTAATTTTAATTTCTTATTTATAGAGAATTCCTTTTAAGTTAATTAAGACTTTAAATTCTCAAGAAATGAGGGATTTCAATCCTAACAAATTGTTAAAACTTCTATTTCTTCTCTTTTAACCTCACATAATTAATAAACGAGAAGCTTGATAAAAAAAATTAAAAATAACATAAAAACACAAGGATGTTTGGTGAAATGCCACTTGTCGTTAGTTTGGTGATAAAGATTATTAACTCTTTGTTCCAAGCTCTTAGATTGGAAGCAAAGATATACTTTTTTATTTACTGTGATAAGAGGCAAGGGTACTGTATCACCTTTGTTATTGTTCGGACACAAAGATTTCATTTATCCCCTGAAAACTTTATTCTTGATGATAAGAGTTCCTCCATTGACACTACCAACATATGAACTTTATAATTGTATCAAAGTGGCTTTGGAATAATAAAAATAAAACATATGCTTCAGTGATTCTGGTCAAGGTAGCTGTAAGTTGTTGTATACTAATAAATTTATAGTAGAAGGTTATGATAGTGCTGAGTAGGGTCCCATTTTATATGCATCAGGATGTGATGGTTTCTTGAAGAATGAGAGCACTAATAGATAATAGAGCAGCAAATCCAATATTCGTTACTCAGCTGTCCATTTAGTCATAACAAAACATGAAATGCTGATAAAACTTAAACTAGATACTTGCAATGAAAATGTGACAGAATTCAGAGCTATTTAACATATTCTCCTCCTCTCTTCCAAGATTCAGTTCCATATTATCCAGAATCTGACAATTCTTACATCTATTGTCAGTCACTCAAGTGGTGGTAGCCACTGAAAGTTGCTGCAAAGCAGAAGAATGAAATTTATTAGACATAAATTATCATTGACCATGGTGGTAGTGATTGATAATTCTAGGATTAGATGAAGGTGAAACTACTAAATTCTATGCAACTACTGGGGAGGAAGAGGTTCTGTTAAATCTCTTTTTGATAACGAGGGACAAGAAAAAAAAAAAAAAAACCCATTAGTAGAGAGTGGCATATAGTTATGTTATCTTTGCATACATCAAATCCCAGTTGTCTTCATGAACTCAAGTTTTATCAGATTGAATGGGCCTGATTGAGTTCAGAAGCTCCGACAAGGATGCCTAGGAATCTCCAAATCTAATTTCTCTGATTGCTGTTGGATATACATTATAAGAATCCAAAGATCCTTCATGATTATCGTTAGGATAGTTTCAGCAACAATACAAAAAAACTGCATCGACCATTGTTTTGGTATCCAAAGTGAGAGACTGCAACCTGAGACAGATAGGTCAGACAATGTTTCTTTGTAGTTACCTGAATCGATAAGAACGATTTTACCATTACATCTGTTATCTTGTATTTGACGAATTGTGGAAAGTTTATAGCAATGCCCAATAAAGGTCAAAAATCCTTGAAACAAGAAAGGTATGTCCTCACATGAAACAAGAAAGGAATGCTTTCAGTGTAAAATGAAGTCAGAGATCCATATCATGACATCTCGACACAGTTTGTAAGGAAAACAATGGTCAAGTTGCTCTGCTGATGATCAATTGGAGAGCTGAAGGCAAATGAAATGAAGAGGAAAAGCTACCGTGACACCTTTTCGAATGCACTTGTATGCATTACTGTTCTTGTTCTGATCACAGAATGTTTAGGAGGTGAATTATCTGAAACTGAAGCTTTCTTTAGTTTTGTAAGAGCTGTTGATCCCCAAAATGCACTAAATCTAACCTGGAAGGATATAGCACCACATCCGTGCTCACATACATTGAAGGGTATCAGGTGCAACTCTCAAGATACATCTATAGTAGAAATCAAGCTTGAAAATTCGAGTCTCAGCGGGGTGATTGATTCAAGTTCTCTTTGCAAGCTTCAGAATCTGAAAGTTCTCAGCTTAGCAAATAATGTTATCAGAGGAAATATTCCTGAGTCGATATTGTACTGCAAAAAGCTAACCTATTTGAATGTGAGTAACAATCTTTTGAGTGGTAGTGTGGCTGTGGGTTTAACCAAGTTGAAACATCTCAAGACTTTGGACCTCTCCAGAAACTATTTTGTGAGAGTCAGCCCTCATTTAGAGCTGAAACTCAGGCACCTGATTGAGTACTCCATGGATCAAAGTGCAGCACAATTACATGCTCTCCAAAGAATGGAAAACAATACAGATTTAGAGCCTAGAAACCAGAGTTCTATCGTGGGCAATCCCTCTACTGTCATATTATTAACTGTTGGCTCTTTATTCTTCCTCATTTTCATCTTGGTGGCATGCCTTGCAACTATGAGGGTTAACGAATTAGCCAAAGAGAGGGAGATTCTGAGAACTCTTGCATATTCTCCCCAGAAAACTCCGTTCCGTGAACCTAAACAAGAAGTGGAGACTCAAGAAGATTGCTCTGAACTCGTGTTCTTCGTTGACGAGCATGAAAGGTTCAAATTGGATGATCTCCTTGAAGCTACTGCTGACTTAAGAAGCCAGACCCTTTGCAGCAGCCTTTTCATCATAAAACTGAACAATAATGTGGTTTATGCTGTCAAAAGATTAAAGAACTTGCAGGCATCATTGGATGTGTTCGGCCAGACGATGAGGCAGATAGGGAAATTGAAGCATCCAAATATAATGCCTCTTGTTGCTTACACTTCCACCAATGAGCAGAAACTCCTGATATACAGGTATCAGATCAATGGAAGCCTACTAAATCTGTTACAGGGTAAGCTCTTATATTGAAAAGTAATTGATCTACTCACATAGATAAACCATCGCACCTTCAATGCACTAAATCAACAAGATCTAGGAAAGCCATGTGTGGTCTGATCGAAGTGAAAAGAGGCATTTGCTGTTTCCCTTAAAAAAAAGCTGATTTCTCCTAACCCATAGTTGTTTTCATTAACCAAAGGAAGGAAATTTAATAGTTCCCACTGTTATTCAGGATCATTATAAGGTTTCAAAGTCATGTCTAAAACAAGCTCAGCATGAGTTCATGCTTCAAACTTGAGAGAAGCAAAAAATTTCATGCTTCAAACTTGAGAGACGCATAAATTTTCTCATACGTATATTGTTGCTAATGATCTGCAGAGTACATTGAAGGCAAGAGGGGTTTCCCATGGAAACTTCGTCTGTCCATTGCTAGTGGGATTGCAAGGGGTTTGGCCTTTATATATCAAGATTCTAATGATCATGAACCCATCCCTCATGGGAATCTTAAGCTTTCAAACATCCTTCTGGGTGATAATCAAGCACCACTAATTAGTGAGTATGGGTATTTAAAATTACTAGACCTCAGCAGATCTTACCTCTGCCCTTCGCATGGTTATACAGCACCCGAGAGGGGTTTATCAGAACAAGGAGATGTTTACAGCTTTGGAGTAATACTGCTCGAGTTACTGACAGGAAAAGCAGTTGAAATAAGTGGAATAGACCTTCCCAAATGGGTGAGCTCCATGGTGAAGGAGGAATGGACTGGTGAAGTTTTTGACAAGGAGATTAGCCAAGCTCCACAGTTTGCATTTCCATTGCTGAATATTGCCCTCAAATCCGTATCACATTCACCTGAAGATCGGCCACCCATTGCAGAAATCCTTGAGAAGATAGAGGAAATTGTGCATACAAATGATGACACGTCCGTTGCATCTCTAGGTTCAAGACCATCCAGCCCACGTGATTTCTCTTTACTTTATACGGTTATTCCTGAAACCTGGGATACGCCAGGCTCGAATTACTAAGTTATTGGTGCAATCTCCTTGTAGTTTCGTTTCTTCTGATCTTGAGAAACATTATTATTATTATTATTATTATTATTTGATTTTTCTGTCCTAGAAGTAGATATTGAGTGCTATATCTTTTAGGAACAATCTGTTTGAACCCGAACCTTCTAAATATACGCAGAAGCCAGTTAAAACTCCAGTTATGTTTTATCTATTACTTGAACATGAATGATTGTCGGTAGCATGAAAAGAAACTATCTTGACAGTCGTGTAGATACACAAGAAGAGAATTTGCTTCATCTAAAACAAGAACTGGTGGCAGCACCAACATCCTCTGTGCTATCGCACCTCCATAAATAACATCAGTCGATAATACATATATATCATATATAAGGAAGATGAGGTACCGCATGTAAGTTTTTTATTCTTGTAATGGTCCATCCACTTACCTTTGTTCCCACCTACCCACCTCATTAGTTTTGTGATGGACGAAGCATTGAGTGGTTTTTCAGTGGATTTATATCCAATAGTTTGGTCCCTGTCCGTGCCTAAGCTCATAACTATTGACACCATCGCTGTTGCTTACGGAAGAGGATAGAACCGCTTCAAACAGCTACTCGGTAGATCACGGCAATGGCTGGAGGTATTGGTTGATTTTATTTACAGCTTCCGCTACTGCTTTGATCAACATATATATACGGTTATATGTTGTTATAATTATATATGTGTTTTATATGTGAATCATCGGTATGAAATGCATGTTCAAATTACACCGCAAGCATAGGTTGAACTCTCCTTCCCTAATATTTGTACAAGACAATAGAGCCCAAGTTGTAGACAATTCTTATCTGAGACATGATAAAAACAAAGCTCGACGCCTATGGTATTTTTTGACGTTTATGTTCTGAAGCCCTTCGTGTCTTTTAAGCAAAAGAAGACATCGTCTGCAGATTCTTTTTAGTACCCTTTTGAGCTTAGGAAGTATCACATGCAAAAAAAGAAAAAGAAAAAGGGGATTTGGTTTCCATGTTTTGATTTTGTCTAACGTTGGAATGGGATTCAAAACCTCCGATTCTTTCCTTTTATCTTCCTCCATGAAAAGCTTGCAAGACTGCTTTTCTCCCAAGTCAACAATGGCTGTAAGAACACCTTTTTCGCACTAAACTTAGAACAGAAGTTGAAAGATCAGATGGGATAGAGCTCGAGGGCTTGGGACCTCTCTATGTTTGCATGTTACGGCCTAGTGAACTGTCATATTACAATGTGATGTTTTGAAATCCAATAATTACATATTGATCAGCACAGTACTTTCACGTTCAATGAAAAGAAAGAAGCTCTATTCTTGTTAATGTATCGATCCTAGAGCTCAGTCTTATTAAGGAGTCATCGTGCATCTGCTCTCATGTACGACAGCAGATCACCTGTCTAAGACAATTCTGTCTTATTCTGTCCAACACAAAAACGACGTCGTATTTGCTGTAAAAATTGGAAGCTTGCGTAAACTGCTGTTGATAATTTGTCAAAGCCAAGCCGAGAACCAGCCACTTTTGACAAAGAAACATTTATGAAAGCCATGTTTACACGTGCTTATTAAACATGTACTTCTGGACTTATACAGTACATGATTATTATTTAAACATGTTAAGTAAAATTCATAAACATTATTGATTTTGTTGTTGATATTAAGTGTATATTTATTTATTTAGTATTAATTATAATTATAATTTTATTATAATGATAATTATGGAAATAAATTATATTTTCATTATAATTTTATTAATCCTTTTGTTATATTGATTATTACAATAATCAATATATTTTTATAATCAGTAATTTTCTTCTATTTATTATGAACTTTATTATTCTGTTTAATTTTAAATAATAATAAAATTTTTAATTATTATTATTATTTTCCGACTTGAGTATATATACGTATTAATAAAAAGCTTATTAATAATTTAAATTATATTTATTATTAATATTAGTATTATTATAATTGTTAATATTATTAAAATAAATGCATATATCTTAATTTGTACTATTATTATAAAATTGCTTATTATAATAAATACTTATTACTATTATTCAATATAGTATTCTTATAAATATAATTATTCTTATAAATTTTAATTATTATTATTATTATTATTTTCTGACTTTAGTTTATATACTTATTATTTTAAATTATATATATATTTTAATTGTAAATTATATTAATATTAGTATTATTCTTATTATTAAATCCCTTATTATAATAGTTATTATTATTATTATATTCAATATGATTATTAATTTAATTAAATATATTAATTTCTATTATTATTATTATGAAATTTGTGATAATTAGTAATTTTCTTCTTATTATTATTGACTTTATTAATCTTAATAATTTAACTATTATTATATTGTTTAATTATTAGTATTAATTTTGCTGACCGGAGTATATGTACTTATTGTTATAAATCTTAAACAATTTTTGCAAATGGTTTATTATTAATATCAGTATTATTATTAATATTAAATTCCTTATTCTTATTATTGTTAGTATTAAAATTGTTTATTATTATGTCTAATTGTTATTATTTTTATTTTTATTTCTATTATATAACTTGTATTTATTATTAAACAAATTTAGTATTAATAATATTAATATTAATGTTATTATTATTATTGTTATTATTATGATATAATTTGTATTTATTATTATTATTATTATTATTATTATAAGATATCATTTTAAAATAAATTCATTATATTAATTTCTATTATAATCTAAATCTTATTATTATTATTATTGTTATTATTATTATTATTATAAATCTTAAACTTTTTTTACAAACGGTTTATTATTAATATTAGTATTAATATTAATATTAAATTCCTTATTATTGTTGTTGTTGTTATTAAAATTGTTTATTATTATTCATAACATCATTAAATTCCTTATTATTATAAAGTGTATTATTATTATGATTATATATATATGTATTTATACATTATTATTATTATTATTATTATTATTATTATTATTATTACTATTATTATTATAATTATTATTAATATTATTGATTCATCTTTTCCCTAGAAAAAAGAGTTGGCGGTGGAAAATCTAATAGTATTGTCCTCGAGTGCAAGGTGAGAAGCTAACAAATGTTTAAAGGGACGTCAGAAGAACATGGAGCATTGCCTAACGTTTTGTCTCTAATAACAATCCAATAATAACAAGCCCTTGCGAGACACAATTACGCTGCGTTTGGTTAGCGTCTCTGGTAGGTGGAGACGGAACAGGACAGGACGGAACAGGACGGGACGGAACAGAAATTGGGGACAGAAAGCTGTTTGGTTGATGGTGGACAGAACAGAGAATCTTGTCTCCGTCTC
>JANZLC010000202.1:38332446-38350928 GCA_026413385.1 Erythroxylum gracilipes
GACAAACATCCATTTTATTATTATAAACATTTGGCTTTTAATGTTATCGTTTTTATATAGTTTCAAGTTTCAACTGTATAATTGTTGTTATTATTATCAACAATTAAAAATTAATTAAATTGATTATTATTAATTTAATTAATTAATTATATTTCTATTATTATAAGGACAGTTAAATAATTATAGTTAAATAAAAAATTAACTATAATTATATTTATTGCAGATTAAATAATGAATTTATTAATTTATTAATAATTAAATTTCTTATTAATAATAATGTTATTTAACTATTATTATCATTATTATTATTAATATTATATTTATTAATAATTCACTTATTATTATTAGTAATAGTATTATTATTATTATAATATTCGTTATGATAGTTAAATTTATAAATTATTATTATTATTATTATTAAATTTGTTATATTATTAATCTTCTTCTCATTATTATTAAATTTATTATTCTGATTAAATTTATATTCCACATAATTCTAGAGCTCAGTCTTATTAAGGAGTCATCGTGCATCTGCTCTCATGTATGTTAGGACGGTCTTCATAAGGAGACACATTAACATAAAAGTGTACCTTGTCTGAAAATGGACGGAATACATAAATGATTACCATACCCTTATTTTATTTTCTTACAAGAAAGGAGAGGGACAACTTCAAAACTTGACATGGAAAAGGCAAGTAACTAATGAATAATTGTTTCCAACAAAGATGATGTAAGTGAAGAGACTTCCTCTCCGGTCTCCTCGTAGTTACTGGCAAACTTTCAATAATCTTGCTTTTCTGTTGAGCAATATAACCATGCACATGTGGCACCTCATAAATTGCAAATTTACAATACCATTTAATACTATGGACCTGAAGTTTATAATTGAATATATATATATATATATATACAATACCATTTAATACTATGGACCTGAAGTTTATAATTGAATATATATATATATATAAAAAGTTTGCAGAGAAAGGTTACATTATCATGGTGTTACGATATATATATGTTACATGATCATCGCAACACCATGATCATGTAACCTTTCTCTGCAACCTTTTTCTTGAATTTGAACTACTCATTGTTGCATACTTCACCAAAGAGTTCATCCCTTAGCACGTTCATAGAGCATCCTTCCTTTCCTTCTAATTGCTCTTGTTGCTCATTCCATGTTTCGGGTTCTCAAGCATATAAAAAACTAATGACTCCTCAAAATCTTGTTTTTGCAATCATCTAAAGCAAACAAGAAGTCGAGCAGTGCCTTCGTCACTCTCAATCCAGACCAATCCAGTTGATGAGAAAAAGAAAAAAAAAACAGAATTTCTATGTTCATGTGCATAAACTTTGTAATGCAACTAAAGGAGGCCTATGAAACTTGCATGCCAATAAAAGAAAACTCTTAATTAAACAGTAAGTTTTACTCGGACTTGTTGACAGAACATATCACTATTATGAGTTGGATTACAATGTTCTTAGTTGGACAACTATGATTGTGCAAGTGGATTCTTTGTTTGACTCCTACTATAAGACTAGCACAAATGGACACTAGCCTTTGGCTATAAGAAAAGCCCAAGTTGCCAGCATCTGAAAGAAATGAACGATCACTTTCGTGGTTAATCATCAATGATAGGACAAGAATTATAAGAATGAGTATCAAAATTGTCAAAACTTAATGAAGATTTTACCCTGTTGAAGCGATATTTTCTAAATTCAATCACCATTAGAACTAAAAAGCATTTTTTTTTTGTATGAATAATGCTACCAGTTTGTTTCCCTTGTCACATTGATCCTACTTCCACAACATCACAATTGGCAGAAAATGGATGAAAGACTTTATCTTGAATAATATGAACAAATCCATTAGGTTAAGTAAGTGAAAAGGGATAGAGATGGTTTGAGTAGGGCTAATAACTTCCTGAAAGCTTCTGCTCAGAGATATAAACATGAGCTCATTTGGAGGTCTTGGAATGAGAATAGATGGTAGGTTTAAGCCTCTTGCCAGTAGTCGAAAGACAGTAATTTTTTATTATTTTAAAATCATTTCAATGTAATTACTTTTTATTAATTTATGTTTGAGTTATTTTAATATAAGTTATTTAAATATAGAACAAGCTAAATGATTGTTTTGACTTAATTTTTAATAGCAAATTTTGTGAAAATAATTTAATAAAATAATTTTCTAATACCATATGATATTTTAAAGTAATTTAGGATAATAAAAATAAGTAAAATCATATTATAAATGACTGGCTTTATTTGTTCTTAAAAAGAGGACATTAATTCCGGATTCACACGTCCCAAAATTAAAGAAAGGTTCTGTTGTTCAAAACTGAGCTGCCTTTTGGCTACAGCTTTATAGGATTCTTTATTCTTCCAATGGGAAAAGGAGACATTCATCATTTTCCAAAAGCACTTGAGGTCAAAAAAGCAAGGCCTCCCATTTTCATCTAAAGCCCATTCTATGTTCTTATCATTTAGAGACACCAGGAATTGAATAAGTAAAATGATTCTATCAGTTACTCATTGCATAACAAAACAATAGTAGCTACTACTTCTCTCCATATGAAAAGCACCAGAGTATGTTATGGTTTTAACACACTCAAACTTCCCCACTTCCTGATGGAGAATCTAAGTTGAGAACAGGAGTGAAGTTATTCGTTACCTTGGCAACAAGTTGGTTATTCAAGAAGTTTGAGATTATGGCATGGAAGAGAATGTGAGGTATAGAAATCAAAAAGTCTATCTTGCGTCACAAAGCATATATCACTGTCAATATCAGACAGAAAACGCGTTACTCAGCCCATATCCCACCGAAAGGCAACATCTGCAAGCAACACTATAAAGTCTTTTACTTTATGCTACATTAAAGAATATAGTTGAAAGGGATCATGTACAAAACTTCCAATATTGTGATTATGCAGCAGACAGTTTAGAGATTATGGCAAAGAAATTTGGTCCGTCCTTGTGAACAGCTTTTGAAGATATCAGTCATGGGATCAAACCAGAAACTCAAGGACCTTCAATGGCTTCTTGAAGTGACCAAATCCCAGAGCCTGAATCTTCAAAACATCTCTTTCTGTCTTTCTCAGCCAATTTCTGGATGTTACCAAGAAACAGAGAACTCATTGAATGTGAACATTTCAAAGGACAGCAGTTCCCTTTTCTCCAACATCCTCTCGGACCTTGGAACAGCTAAGAGCATTCAGTCAACTTTAACGAACTTGGAGTTTCACAGAGTAGAATGGGGATTGGAGCAAATGGTATATCTCGGAATACTGGTTCAGCATGGATCAAACGTCAAGCAACTCATGTTTCGAAGGAACAAATTCCCCATGGAATGTTTATCAGAGCTTTGTGAGGTCTTGAAGAGTAATGGAGTGATCAAAGAAGTGATAATTTCTGAATCTGGTATAGGGTCTACTGGAGCAGGGCTTATAGCTGATGCTCTGAAGATAAATGAAAGCTTGGAAGAGTTGCAGATATGGGAAGACTCAATTGGTTCCAAAGGTGCTGAGGAGCTGTCAAAGATGATCGAAGTCAATTGCACACTGAAGCTTCTTACAATTTTTGACTCACACTCTTTGGCTGCAGCTCCACTTATATCAGCTGTTTTAGCAAGGAATAGAGCTATGGAGGTTCACGTTTGGAGTGGAGAAAACGGCGAGAAGAGCACAAAGGTGGTCGAGTTTGTTCCTGACAACAGTACACTTCGAATTTACAGGCTAGACGTTTCCGGGGCTTGCAGGGTTGCTTGCGCTCTTGGATTGAACACAACAGTGAAGTCACTGGACATGAGTGGAGTCCACCTCAAATCACGGTGGGCTAAGGAGTTCCGATGGGTTTTGGAACAGAACCAGAGCCTCAAAGAGGTAAGGTTATCAAAAACTTGTCTCAAGGACAAGGGAGTTGTGTATGTTGCTGCAGGACTCTTCAGGAACAAGAAATTGGAAAGCTTGTATCTTGATGGAAACTGGTTCAATGGAGTAGGTATTGAGCATTTGTTGTGCCCTTTGAGCAGGTTCTCTGCACTTCAAAGCCAAGCAAACATTACTCTCAAATCTTTGGCATTCGGAGGAGGGAGAACCAAAGTTGGAAGGGATGGGCTTGCGGCCATCGTACAGATGCTAACAACCAATGAGACTGTGACCAAGTTGGGAATATATGATGATGAGAGCTTAAGACCGAATGATTTTGTGAAGATTCTCAGGAGCTTAGAGAGAAATGCAAGTTTGAGATACTTGTCTTTGCAAGGTTGTAGAGGGGTTCAAGGAGAGTTAGTAGCTAAGTCAATTATGGAAACATTACAGGTAAATCCTTGGCTTGAAGAAATTGATCTGGCAAGAACACCACTCCAGAATTCAGGGAACGCTGATGCAATTTACCAAAGGTTGGGACAGAATGGAAAGACTGAACCTGAAACAGATACAGGTTTGCTCAAAGACATGCCACTTACAGAGCCAAAGAGCTGTAGAGTCTTCTTTTGTGGACAAGAAGCTGCAGGTAAGAATGTGAAGCTCCCTATTAAGAAATGAAACTGATTATGCAACTTCTCTATATCTATTATCTTGGAATTGAAAACACAACTAAATACTAAGCATACTTGCAGGCAAGACCACTCTTTGTAATTCAATATTGCAGAACTTCTCCTCCTCAAAACTCCCCTACCTAGAACAGGTGAGAAGTCTAGTAAACCCAGTTGAACAGGCTGTTAGAGTGAGTGGAATGAAGATAAAGTCTTTTAAAGATGAAGAAACAAAGATATCTATCTGGAATCTTGGTGGCCAGCATGAATTCTATTCCCTTCATGATCTCATGTTTCCAGGTCATGGGAGTGCCTCATTCTTTTTGATCATATCGAGTTTGTTTCGAAGACCCAATAACCGAGAACCAAAGACACCAGCAGAAATAGAAGAAGACCTGCAATATTGGTTAAGGTTCATAGTCTCCAACTCAAGAAGAGCTGTCCAACAATGTATGCTACCAAATGCAACAATTGTCCTGACGCATTGCGATAAAGTCAATCAATCATCAGACAACTTTCAGCTGACTGTGAAATGTATACAGCAATTAAGGGACAAATTTCAAGGGTTTGTTGACTTCTATCCAACTGTATTCACTGTCGATGCTAGATCCTCTGCATCAGTCGGTAAACTCACTCATCATATTCGAAAAACAACCAAGACTATCCTCCAAAGGGTACCCCGAATTTATCAGCTTTGCAATGATCTAATAGAGATTTTATCAGAATGGAGAACAGAAAACAATAACAAACCAGCAATGAAGTTGAAGGAATTTGATGAACTTTGTCAAGTAAAGGTGCCTCCACTACGAATTAGATCAAGACATGGTGATAAACAGAAGGTGGAAATGAGAAGAAGAGCAGTTGCCAGTTGCCTTCATCACATAGGTGAGGTGATTTATTTTGATGAATTAGGCTTCTTAATCTTAGATTGTGAATGGTTCTGTACTGAAATTCTTGGCCAACTAGTAAAGTTAGATGTTAGAAAGCAAAGCTCCATGGAAAATGGATTTGTTAGTAGGAAGGAACTGGAGAAGATTCTGAGAGGGAGTTTGCAAAGCCAGATTCCAGGAATGGGTTCAAAGGTATTTGAGAACCTAGAGGCTAGTGATCTTGTGAGAATGATGCTGAAACTAGAACTATGCTACGAAAAAGATCCATCTAATCCAGATTCACTGGTATTGATCCCTTCAATCCTTGAGGAAGGCAGAGGGAAGCCACAGAGGTGGCAGTTAAGCGCACCTGACTCTATTTATGCAGGCCGGCATCTTGAGTGTGATGATTCAAGCCACATGTTTCTTACTCCAGGCTTCTTTCCCCGTTTACAGGTAATACATTTATCTCTTCTCCCCTTTCTACTCTTATTTGGTTGCCTTCCAATATTTCCCGTGAAAAATGAACTCAAAAGATTCATGAAAACTTAATATTCTGTTACTAAGAATACATACTATCAAGATGAGCTTCAACCTTTGCTTAGAATTCAAACGTGTCCATATTCTTTTTATGAACTAAACACAATATGATAAGTTTCTGCATAATGAGACGCTGCATTGATAGAGAACTAAGAATTCCTGCAATGTGCAAGAGTTAACCAGCCCATCAACTTTGCAATGGAGAATCGGTGTTTTGCAAATACCTGAAATAATATGTTATGATGTACGGTGACACGAGAACTTAGAAATGCAGATTTAAGTTTCAAAACCTTTCATCCACACCTAACTAGTTTAGTACACTTAATTTTAGAACATAATATCATTACTCCCTTCTTGACCACCAAGTCTACAACCTTCTTATACAGATAATCTACTCTAGATAATCTTGGGCTCGAATCTGTTGCTTGGGGATATAACTGTGATGATTCTTATTTGTTTATGGCTATTTTTAACGTTAAGCTTCTAAAGTTCTCTTTCTTCTCATGCCTTTCCTACTCGGCCCAGGTTCATCTTCACAACAGAATCATGGCATTAAGAAGCCAACATGGAGCAACTTACAGTCTTGAGAAGTACCTCATCATGATACATATCAACGGCATTTATATAAGGGTTGAACTCGGAGGACAACTAGGACACCATATTGATATTCTTGCTTGCTCCACTAAAAACTTGACAGAAACACTTAGATTCATTCAGCAGCTCATTATTCCAGCAATCCAAAGCCTCTGTCATGGTGTCACCTTGACTGAAAGCATCATTAGGCCTGCATGTGTGCAAAATTTGACACCCCCCAGGCACAGGAGAACACAGCATGTGTGTCTGCAGCAATTGAAACATGCACTCCTATCAGTTCCTGCAGACAGCATGTATGATTACCAGCACACTTGGGATTCTGTTTCAGACTCTGGCAGACAGATTATAAGAGCTGGATTTGATTTAGCCCGAGACCTCCTATCAGATGATGACTTCCGTGAAGTATTACATCGAAGATACCATGACCTATATAACCTTGCTGTAGAGTTGGATGTCCCACCAGAAAATCAAGATGGTACAGATCCCGCAGGCAATGAACTTAACACTGTCGATCCAAGTTTTGCTGGAATAGCAAAGGGTGTGGAACAGGTACTACAGAGACTCAAAATAATTGAACAAGAGATAAGAGATTTGAAACAGGAGATCCAAGGTCTGAGATACTATGAGCACAGACTACTTATTGAGCTCCACCGCAAAGTGAACTACCTGGTGAACTACAACATCCAACTCGAAGAAAGGAAAGTGCCCAATATGTTCTTTTTTGTCAGGACAGAAAATTACTCGAGAAGATTAGTCACCAACCTCGTTTCTGGCATGAATGCACTAAGACTGCACATGTTATGCGAATTTAGGCGAGAAATGCACGTTGTTGAAGATCAAATGGGTTGTGAAATGATGCAGGTAGATAACAGGGCAGTGCAATATTTGGCTCCATACATGAAGAAATTCATGAAGTTGGTAACATTTGCTCTCAAGATAGGAGCACATCTTGCTGCTGGAATGGGAGAAATGATACCAGATTTAAGCAGAGAAGTTGCTCATTTAACAAACAGTTCCTTAATGTACGGGGCGGCAGGTGCAGTTGCTGCTGGAGCCATGGGGGGTGCAGTTGCTGCTGGAGCCATGGGACGCATAGAAGGAAGCAGGAGCAGAAACAGAGCAGCACAAAGGGACGTCCAACAGGATCATAGAGCAGCACAACAGTGGGTGGTTGATTTCTTAAGAGAGCGCAGATGTTCCACTGGAAAGGACATTGCTGAAAAGTTTGGATTGTGGAGAGTGAGATACATAGATGATGGACAAATAGCATGGATCTGCAGGAGGCACATGATCACTAGAGCAAATGAAATTCTGGAAGTGCCCATTTGACATTTTTGTATGAAACCATTAAGTTAATGAGCATTAGTTAATATACGTTTTCCTGTATTGGGCTGGAGAGGACTGTCATCTCTTTATATGTGTTCTGATAAGTTCCTGTCTTATGAAGCACCGGCATGTTTGTAGTAATCTGAAAAGAAGTAACACTCCCATTCGTGCTCAAACCAGAAGTGCTTAGGTATAGTTCTAAGTAGGTTAATTGGACGAAATAGATTGACGTGGATATTCTGTACATCAAGATCCTGGACATAATAATTGCAAATGGCAAAGGCTAAATCACCGCAAGTTTTTGCTTTAACTTTTTGTTTCAAATCAACATATGTAAGCAAGGACCCATCATATAGCCGATATCACAACATTCATTATTAGTCTATAATCAGATGAAATTTAATACCATAATTATTAGAAGTTGCAAAAAGTATGAACAAAATTAGCCAAGACATTTTCACATATACTAAATAAAAGTTGTTATAGAAGAAAGCTGATAACCACATACAGAGTCAAGATTTCCCGTTATCTAAAGCATTCTCAGCAAATAAAAGGATAACACCACACTACATGACATATTATTAGGGTTCACTATTAGTTGAGTCTCAGCTGCTACATAGTCTACAGTCACCTTAGCGTTTTCCTCATCCCAATAGCACTAAAAGCTCAGAAGAAAGCTCTACTACCATAAAACACCCTGGAACCAGGGTTCTTAGTTGCATTCATCTTCTGATCAGAGCTGGAACTTCCGGAACTCGCTGGTCCGCTATCAGTGTCCAAAGGAAGCTTCATCTTGGCCAGTGACTCTGTGAATTGTTGCATGCTCTTCATGTACATGTCTACTATGTCCTGCTGAACCACATTCTCTTCTTGTTCAATGCTCACAGTTATAACAGGCTTTGCAACTTTCTCGCTCGATGCTCCACCAGATGGATCACACTCACCGGCTCCAATATCCACACCCTTTTTCTCCTTTTGGGCCGACTCGTGATCCAGGACTGGTGTTTCCGAAGCTACATGAGCAACGGAGCTTTCAGAGCTTGCAGCAACAGAAGGAGAAGAAACAGCATTCGTGGACACACTGCTTGGAGGAGAATCAAGCTTAGGAACTTGGACAGAATTGACAGTAATAGCAGAGAAGCTTTCCACAACTCGAACACCTTCTGAATCAAGTTGATGCTCAGTATCAGTCGAGACCAAGTTTCCAGAATTTTCAGCTTCCATACTGCTACATGGTATCCCAAAATACTCTGAAATCATCATCTGATTTTCATTCACAATATTAGGATCGGGGAACTCAATCTTATCAAACTCGGTAGGCACCGACTCAGGTTCCTGTGTGGTTCCATCTGATGGTAATGCGGCAGTAATTGCAGGGATCGCCATTACTTCTGGTGAAGCACCTTTGTACAAAAGCGATAACTGAACAAACCCTGCCGGAGAGTGGAACAAATCAGTTGATGAAAGAGAAAACTCTTTCTCCAACTTCCCATTCTTAACAAGTATTTCCGACAAAGGCACCAAAGAGAATCCCAATAACTGATCCTCAAGATAGTTTCTTACCCTGCTCATCATGAATATCTCACATTTAAGTGAACAATCCACAGTCTTAACATTGAGCAGGAGATTCTCATTGAAGACTGGATTTCTTCCACCACCATTGATTGTTTTAGTGGAGACACTCTTTTCAGGGTCACTAGTCAGGCAAATCTTAGCATAAACGTCTTGCTTGTGGTAAATGCATATGTTATGGATGTCCCTGGCCTGGTGTACGTAAACCTCAAGAACACCAATGAATTCCTCCAGATTGTCAGCCATAGCTTCCTTGCCGGTAACCTCAAAACCCCTGGACAATCTATCAGCAAACTGAACTGACTGATCAGTTTTCTGCTTAACGGGATCAGTAACAACAGAGGTCTTAAATGGTGATACAACAGATTGAGGAGAATCCATTACAACGTGGAGAAAATGAACCTGGCAAGACACAAAGCAAAATGTATTTTAAGAATCCAAGTTACCTCGACAAGAAAACTACAAGGAAAAGTAGAAAAAAAATATACTATTTCACTATTCAACCTCAATGTCTCCAAATCCATAAATGCAGCCAAACGAAGAAAAATTCAAGACTTAAAGAATCCTAGACTAGGCATCAATTATCAAACCTCAAAAGATGAACTTGTACCAGTTCCTTTCTAGCAAAACCTTAAAACCCGAGTACCTAAATCATAAATTATCTGAGACTGAGAATCAAACCCCATGAAATGCAACACGCACTAAAAAGTAAATTGAAAACCATGCGATTATATAATTCAAGAAGCCAAAAACTGAAATCTGAAGCCTGCCTCGAGCTTGAGCTTAAGTCCAGAAAAAACTTCTGAAACGCTAAAAGTTGCAGCCACTCTCACTTTCGAGAGCAAAAATCCAACCTTAAATTAACAAAAAGAAATCAAAAACAACTTAGTTCAAAAGAGAAAAGAACTCTCGGAACCGACAAACCAGAAACTCCAAAAGAAGAAAACTTGAATACGAACCGCTACAAATCCCTCCTGAAAACGTGAATCACAGCTCTTAGACCCGCAAGCGAAAAATCACCCAAGGAGACTATACACCATCTCTCCAAATCCTAACGTCAAAAACTTAAAAGCAGTAAGAAGAATCTCGTGAATAATTTGATGCCCGACCAGATTCCAATAAAGCTATCAATTTTTCAACTCAAAAACCGCAATCCAAGGGAGTGAAACAGGGAAGGCAAAAAGGCACAGTCACTTGGATCACTATACCAAAAAGGAAAATCTGAAATAACTCCTTTAAGACCATCAATTGCAACACAAACTTTTCAGAGCAAATATACTACAAAAATCACTAGAAGCCAAAGATGGCACAGTGGCCTAGGTTGGCAACCGGAAACTCGAAAAACACTAATCCACTGAAATTCTCCTCGAAATCCTTCAAAATGGTCAAGAAAGCAGAAAAGACCTTGCTGAAACGGAACCAAAAAACAAGGAAACTTGACGAACGAAAAAACAAAAGATGTCTATTTTTAAAACAGACCTTTGGCTGCGAACTCAAACAGACAAGCTTATAATCAGGGGCTCTAATCCAAGATCTGGCAAAGACCCAGTTCGTGAATCGAGGTGACCATGTAGATTTTGTTTTTTTTGTCAAACACAAAAGCAAATAAGTGCAAGCGAGCGAGCTAGAGGACTCCTAGACAGCAACTGAAAAGTTAAGGAACAAAATCTAACATATACTTGAGGGGCAATAAACCCAACCCAACCCAACCCAACACTAAAAATAAACACTTTTCTGATACAGAAAACTCAGTTAGAGCGAGCGTGCCTTGAGACTTGTCAGACGATCCCCGTGTCCCGGTGTTACAGGTATAGAATTTAAGACTCTAACAAGGGTACTGTTGTTCAAATGTCACAAGAATGGGATTTGATATAGAAAAATACTGAGCCAGACATACAAAGACGCCGTCCCACGCGTTGGCAACAATGCCAACAAGAGACCAATGAGAAGCGATATGAGTGCGGTTTCTGTGGAAGTGGGGACACGTGAAACAAGGTTAAGACAAGAGCGTTCGTAAGATTTCTTGCAAATACTTATTTACTGAAGTTGCGGTAGTTGCTGCTTTTTTAGTTACTCAGTCTAAGTAAGCTACTTAGTGTTTTTGCTACGTAATCATTAACTCACTGATGATCTGATCTCTTGTCAAGTTGATACCATTTATGCAAATTCGAAATTCACATTTAGTAGCAGTTCATCTGTCTGATGAAAAAGCAAGAAAAGGATAAAAGTTAGCTCTTTTATCACGATTCAAAGACAATATGGTACAGTGAAAGTAGTTATATCAATGTCACAGATTTTGGCAAATTAAGACAAGGCAAGAGGCTTGCAAAAAGACCATATCTCATTGTCTGCCATGTGGGTTCATCGCAACTTTACTTTTATCAATCACTCCCATCTCTCTTTAGTCCTCCTTCCATGACATTGTTGGAATTTCATAATCAAATATAAGTGTGAATCCTGAATATGACATGATTATGGAACCCAGAATGCAAAATTCATTAGGGTTGGTCTTTGTTTCAGTTCTCTATAGAGCCATTGCTATTAGACCAATATTATGAATTACTATATGGCTATCAATATTTGATTTAGGTTTGATATGGTACAAAATTGGTATATATTATTTTGGATATTTTTTTAAATTAAAAAATAAACTATAAATTTTTTAAAATTATAAAATGATCTTTCAACATATTGTAATTTTTAATTTTATATCACTCTCCAAAAGTTATAATAATATAAATTTGAAATAACAATTTTCTCTTTATTTCTATTAATATAAAATTTTACATATTTCACGTATAAACAATAATTATAATTAATATAAAAATAGTTTAATTATATGCGAATATAAGCTAAGAAAATGCAAAATACTTAAAATGTTATAATTTATATCATATAATAAAAGAATAATTATATCAAAACATTATATAGTAATAATATTTAAATCATTAAATAATTACAAGAAAATATATTCAGCTTAATAATAATAATAACATACCTTTTTCGAAATTTTAAGTTTTATTAACTGTAAGCAAAATACAGTGACAATTAGTTTCAAATTGGATCTAACTTATTTTTCCTTTTATGCATTCTTAACCTCAATTGAGTAATCGTATTGAATATGAAAACTCAAAAATACCAAATTATTTTTTAAGATTTAGACAATTAAATATAGAAAATGAAATATTTGATGAATTTGTAGGTATTGTATATATTAAGCTACATAATAACCATCCAATTTTACTTTTTCAAACAAAATATAAGAGCTTAATTAAACTTGGTCTAACTTCTTGCCAATCTTAAGGCAAATGCCATCCAATCCTCTCTAATGCCTCCAATTTCATCCATCCAAACGTTGTCGCTTACCAATTCTCTCCTGGACTATCTTAAGATTATAAATAAGGACATTCAATTATTTAAAATCTAGAAGGCGTGACATGTATGTCTAGTCAATAACTTTATTAAATGATAATTAGGAGAAGATTCTACTTGAAGGAATACGATACCTACTTCTAGCAAGACACCAAATACATCAACGTTACAGGATGCAAGTCAATAATTGCCTTGTTCATAATACTAATTCAGCTATTCTAGATAATTGGTTACGCAAGAAGTGGTTAGATAGAATGGTCATATAGTCTTATATTGAGTTGATACTCAGAGACAGATCTAGAAATTTTTTTGAGTAAGAGCAAAATTTTATTTTTAATGAGAACAAAATTTTATTTTATTTTATGGGATCAAAATTTAAAATAATAATTTTTTATATAAAATTTTTTGAAAGCAGTAGAAGTAAGTGCCTCCATTTGCCTCCAATGTGAATCCGTCTATATTGATACCTATAAACAATTAGTGTATGATAAGAGAATTAAATCGTGACAACGAATTGCAATCAATTTTATTTGCCACCGCAAGTGCCCCATTTGTCCTTAATATGGATCCATCCATGTCAATACTTAAAACAATTAGTGTATGATAAAGAGAATTAAATTGTGATAACAGATTGCAATTAATTTTATTGGCCGCTGCAAGTGCCCCAATTTGTCCTTAATATGGATCCATCCATATTAATACCTATTAACGATTAGTGTATGATAAGAGAATTAAATTGTGACAACAGATTGCAATCAATTTTATTAGATGTATCAAAACTTGATTAGACCAATTTGATTGCGGAGATACAAATGAAAGAGAATGAAGATGCTAGATCAATCAATGTAACCTAAAAAGTGAAATAAGACTACTTTAGTTAGGAAGAAGATAATATCAACCCACTAAAACAGAAGGCCCACTAGTTTCTCTTTTTTTAATCCAAAGGTCTTTGTGTTTGCTTATTCGAACTAAAGGTCCCAAGCTCCTAGAGAATAGTTGAGAAATGAAAGGGTCAGTAATGTGACTATATCTTTGAAAATCATATAATCCATCCAAAGTAGACTTTTGTGTGATACAAAAACTCGGGTCCTAATCATGGAGTGAGACATAAAACTATCTTAACCTTTTATTTCTCTCTTTCAAGAATGATAGAGATGGATGGGACCAATTTGAAGTGCCCTTTGTTAGATATGAATACTTCACATTCAGACACTATCAATGCAATAATTGTCAATTGTATGGATAAGTATGGTAAACAAGCATAATTCTCAACAAGTTTCTATTTATATCAATCAACCCTTTGTTTTTTTTTTGAAGTATCTAGTCTTATAAAAAGATGCCTTTAAGTCATTCATATTTAGACTAATCTTGCTCGAATTAGATAAGTTTTTTTAGGAGATAAAGTTCTGACTCCAAGTTTTAAACGGCTGTATATATGAGGATGGTTCAAACCTACGACCTCACTTAAAACAGAAAAGCCCCTTACTAATTCATCTGGATCTAAACCAAACTTTAACTTATAAACCCCCGTTTTTTCCTCTTTTGCCCTTCTTGCAAGTGGATACAGTACCTCTTTTTTTTGGTAGAAAGGTCAAATCTGGAGGCTGCATTCAGATTTGAGGTCTCAAACAAGTGTCACTATAAAAGTTCACAGATTTTTATTCTCAGTTTAGGGCCCCCCCATACAAATGTCAGCAAATGTTGACTCTTTTATTGAATCTATATACTAAATATGTATTCAAAATTATCATATCATATTTGTCATCCCAATGCACAATATGTCTTTTTGTTTTAACATAGCCATTTGAAATCTGTGGCAACCCCAATTTCAATCTTCACCACTGGGGAGGCAGATTTTTGGTGTTATCTGGACACAAGCCTTATGACTTCTATACCATGAGCCTTTCACTTTTCCTCTTTTTGGGTGAAAACCTTGTCCTTACACTATAGAAAAGGGGCGTAGTCCCATTTGAAATCAGTATCAGAGCACTCCCATCGCAACTCCCTCCTGACAACGTTATTGTGGATAACATCTGGGAGGGATGTAGATAAAGACCTTTGAAAGATGTTGCTCATAAGATTAGTGGCTTAGAAAGTATATATGAGTAAATAATTTGTTTGAATTCTTAGGGTATATTTGGGAGTTTAGAATAGAATGGAATAAAATGGTAATTAATGGAACGGAATAGAATGGAGTGAAATGAAATGAAATGAAATGGGTCACTCCATTGTTTGGAAGTTTAAATAAAATAAGAGATGGACTCCTTTAACCATTGTTTAAAAGTGATACAAAAAATGAATGGAATAGAATGACTTGTAATATTTTTTTCTAAAATTACCCTTGTAATCGATGAACAAAGAAGACTACACCAGCATCAATAAAAATTTCTGATTTCTTCACATACAAAAAGTGTCAAGAAGATAAACACAGAAGAATAGTCGATGCTTACCTGATGGAACGAAGACAGATGACCCTAATAGCTGTGGAAGAAAACGTTCGTCAATGGAAGAAGTCAATTGAAGGAGAAACACAAGGTATTTGCTAGACTGGGATTGTAATTTCATTAACTTTTTGCAGATATTTTTGTCATTAAATTAGGGTTTGGAAGACAAGTCATGTCATTCTATCTCTAACCCCCAAATTTGAGAGGTTATAAAATATTAAATTTTGGATGGTAAAGGGTTGCTTCCAAAGCTATCAATTGTCATTCTATTCTGTTTCAAAATAGACTTCTAAATAATGACCTAATTTATTTGGGTCATTTCTTTCCATCCCTCTACCCACATCCAAACATACCAAAAATTTCATCATAGAAGTAGTGGCTTTAAGTTTCACTAGCTTTGGTTACTACCGAATGCAATAATGAATGAAAGAAAGACAAAAAGAAAAAGGTTCCAATTTGTTTCTGTCTTTGTAGTTCAAGATGGGCCAGTATCTAGAGTTTATACGGATTCATTAACAAATCCTTGGCTTTGGTTAGGTCACTGCATGCTTACAAATGCCTCACTAAGAGGGTTACTAATTGTCAATTTGGTTAGGCATTGACATCTTTAATATGAGAGCACATCAGTTTCTCTTTTATGACTATAACGTCGTGAATAAGTCAAAGAAGTGACTTTTTTTTTTGTAAAAATATATATAAAAAATATTACGTATATAGTAACTCTTTGCAAGTTGAGAGTCTTGTGTACTAGCTACGTTAACTTTGACTAACATATTTAAGACAAGATATTATCATAAAATTTTCTGAATTTTTAAAATTTTTGAAATTATTTTTTAATTTTTATAAGAAAATTTGATTGAAAGTACGTATGAAATATAAACATCATACGTAGATTAATTAAGTATTACTAATGTGATAATCTAATTCATCTCTAAGTCTGATCCGAACCAATTAAATTCAACTTAAATTAATAATTTAAAATATTTATAATAAATTATTAATTTAAATATAATTTAATTAATTTAAATTTAAAAGTTGAGTTGGATATCATGTAATAAATATTTAATTAGTTTATATATGATGTTCATGTTGTGATTATTTTTTCATTAACCTACAAAATTTAATGAAATTTGATCCAAAATTTAAACCCTTTAAAATTTAAACCAAAAAGTGAACAAGTAATCTTACACTAGCTACAAATTACTCACAATTTGATGAGTAATTTTAAGTCAAAAATTGGTACATTCTAAACTCCAACGAGATACCTAATCTTATCAGCACATTAAAGTGGTCGGAGGGCAAGCTGGAACCTGAAATATTGGACGTAGTCAAAAGGGACCCAAGAAATGAAGCAAAGCATGAAAATTCAATGGCCCTTTTCTGGAGATGACCTGAAAAACGTGGGGCCTTCCGTGGGTGGCCATTCTAATTATGACATATAGACTGAAAACCTGAGTGCATGCCACGGGAAGGAATTATTTGGGAGTAGTTCGAGAGAGGGTATTTATTTATTGTCACAACTTACAACCTTATTGGATGGGTTGCTTGATCAATTAATAAATGGTCGGTGGAAATAGTTGAAAAAAAGGGGACATATCTTCTGTTCCGCCCTTGTGCCACAAATAATTCTAACTATTTAATAAATGTGGAATTGTTTGTGGCATAGAGGGCACAATAATTAATGGGACAGAAGATTTCAAGCCGAAAAAAAGCATTGGAAAAAAGAGCAGATGTTAGAATGGTGTTTATAGTCATGTCGGTGGCTAGGACTTAAGCCCAGTGGACATTATTTGCCCACTCTCATAACTATAGAATGGTGTTTATGGTCATGTAAGTGGCTAGGACTTAAGCCCAGTGGGCATTATTTGCTCACTCTCATAACTTACTCAAGTACTCAAGTTTGAGAACTTAGAGCAATAAAGTCCATGAGATGAGCAATAAAGTCCATGAGATGGCTCCTAAAAGCTTTCTTAATTGCTTTATTTCTGGGTTAATTCATGCTATTATAAGAGACCTTGCTGTTTTGACTTTTGAAACCTGCAAATGTTACCCAACTCATAGGTCTTGTCAAACTTATTGTAAGCAAGATTAATGATTCCAAATCCCCTTTATGTTATTTTACTAGACAACTTACCTTGCCTTTCCCCTCTTCCTTTATAGCCCTTACTCCCTACAAACAAACCCTCACTATAAACCAATATAAACCTCTTACCTAAGCCCAAATATAAGACTATAGAGCTTACAGACTCTATTTTACCTATGGTAAAAAATTTCATCCTAGTCACAACTGTAAAGTTAAACAATTTTTGATTCTCATGCCAAATGATACTGATCCCTCAAATTATATATTTCCATAAATTATTTTGACTGATATTTTATTATTTAATCCTAACGCAAATCTAGAATATCACATTAACAATATTCATTTTCACCTATCATATTCAACTACATAAGGTTTACCCTCTCCCCACCCTTCAATTTCATAGGTTTATTCAGGTTTATAAGGTGACAACGTTAGTGGATACTAATAGCTCTCATACTATAATGCAGCCTTTTATTACATCATTTATAATTTTTTCAATCACTCCCCGACTTAGGTCATCGGTTATAGGGAAATAGGGCCTATATCTATTGTGATAGCCATTGTTTTGACATTTTTGGTAACCTTTAATGTCACACCTCACTACTGTAAAGTGCATACCAGAACACCCGAAGGACATTTCAGTGTGTAACCTATAATAATGGAATGTTAGAGCAGTCGTTATAATCACTTAACTATGGTATCATCACTCAAAGCGTAAACATCACAATCTTTTAAAACCGACCGAATTCCTCCTTTGATTTCATAAAAATTGAATATGTACATTGTAGCTTTACAAACCATCCATACATGTACATTATCATGTCCTAATACAAAATATGCTACATGAAAGAGGAATTACAAAAAAATCTATCTAATCCTTTAATTTCAGTTGACCGACTTTTGAGTCATTTCTTATTTTTTCCAAAAGTATAAGACTATACTTCTTGTAGCATCTCTCAGCAGCTAATGTCTTCTCTCAGTCCTGAAAAATTAACGTGCAATTTTGGTGAGTTTTGCGAACTCAATGAGGTAACCATCATCGATGGTTCACTCAATTCATACAACACTTCACACGTGTAAACATATAATTCACATCTTTGCATTTTGCATATATCATCACATTCTCATTTAAATACAATATAACCATACAT
>JANZLC010000202.1:38352609-38382211 GCA_026413385.1 Erythroxylum gracilipes
AATTACTATAGTGCATGATTAAAATTCACGTATATGAATGATGCATGCTCACATCACATTCTAGCAGACTTCCACTTATCTTATTAAGCACTATTTATTCTGCACTGTTCATCATGCACTGTTCACTGTTCACTATTCTACACTGTTCACATTCACTGTGCAAACTTTTGGACCTGTCATAACTTTGAATTTCTGTTTCTGACAGTATAATGTGATGTATTGTAGCACTGTTTGAGATGTTGTCTGATTTGATTGTACTGTCTTGGGTGGCATCTACATATCCTCCCAGGGGGTATTTGGGTGTTACATTAGGTCTTTCTTTTTCCTTCTTGATTGTTAGAAACCCTAATGATTCTTCTTTTAACATTGATGCGACTTGGTTATCAGTTTGTTTCTATTTTATGGTTCAGTTGGATTTGCAATTTTCTATTATAGGGATATCTTTTAGTTCATGCTTTGTTTTTATGATTATTGGTTTGTTATTGTGAATTCAAGTGTTCATACAGTTTGGATTTGGCCAACTAGCAGGTATATCCATTTTGTCTTGTAGTGCGATTCTAGTTACTAAATTTTTATGAGTGCCAGTTCTTTAATTATTGCTTCTATTATTTTGCATCATTTTTTTTTACCTGTCACATCTACATGTGGGTCTACCGAGAAACGACCTCTCTACTTTGTAGGGGTAAGGCTGCGTACTATAAGATCTCCCTAGACCCCTCCTCACTGCGAGACTTTAGACTGGGTGTGATGATGATTAGTATAGTTGATACTCAGTTAGTGAACTAAATTTCTTGAACATAGGTTTATGTTTTGAGAAGAGTTCTCAAAGTTAAATAGAAAATCGACTAGCACATGTTATGTTTTTCCTTATGAAGAAAGTAGTTGATCTCATAGGCTAAAGTATGGAGATACTTAAACAAACGTGTGAGTGTTTATTAAAGAACAAGTTCACTGAATAGACCTGATATAAGAAATTCATTTGGAATATTACTTGTATGTTTATAGAATTCTCATTGTGATGATTCTATAAGTGATCATTTGACTTGAAGTCTCTAAAGTTTTCTTATATAGGAATTGCTATATTTTGATACTACTTATAACCTATTTAATCATGGGTTAATCAATTGGTAGTCATTGAATGTAGCATGAGCTATATAGAGGTAGTTGTGTGATTAAGACGCCCTAAAATAGTTAAAGAGAATGTTTAGTTGTTCTCGATTAGTATTAATTCAAGAAATCCTTGGTCAAAGTAGAATGACACTTTATTAATAGTTTTTAAATTCCATTAATTGAATCGATAGCTAATGACAAAGAACTAATATGATTGGACTAAAAATAGAGTAGACATTAATTTTATGCTTTATGTCTAATCAAAACATTGTATGATGAAAGAATTGAATTATGCAAAAAATCATGAGCAGAATGGTTAGTTAAAACCACTTTTACATTCCTAAATATTTAGGTGGTAATGATGCAAAGCTAGACGTTAATCTTGATCTATAATTATAAATTATTTAATTGAAGAACTAAATATAAATTAAAAGGAGTTTCAATTTATATAATTCTAATTATGAATTAGAATTATAATTTATAATCATTACCAATATATTTGGGAACCTAACGGGTCTCACATAAATAATAGGTTGAAGAGAGCAAAAATATTTTAATCAAGTTGGACTTAATTGTAAAGTTTGTGAAACTTGATGATTAAATATGATATATTTAATAAATAAAGATCAATATGAGATATTGAATTTTATTTGTCCATAATTGGTATTTAATTAGAATTATTTGCAATTCTAATTAAAGTATAACTGAATTTAGAATTTAATTTCAATTAAACTACTAAAACATCCAAAACTTTATTATAAATTGGCTTAAGCTTTAATTGAGTTAACATTTCTTGCTTAACCCTCTCTGTAAGGGTTACAAAGTTCTCTCAACTTGTTCTATGGATACCGTTAAAAGCCAGATACTTGTGCGATTACGATAATTGAGATGAATTAATTTCAAAAGCAGTTCGTGAGATATGATAAGAAAAGGATCAAGCTTCAGAATAAGGTAGGAATTAAGATTTATGCTTTGATTTATGTTTTAATCATTTTATAAAATTAAAGAGATCTTAGTTTTTGGGAAATTAAAAATATGAAAAAATTTTGTAATTATTTTGTTACGGTCGTGATTGGATTTCATCCCTGTTTCCCAATAATCGATACCCTCGACCAATTATAGACTTACAATCACCTTGAATTCACCACGTTAGATCCATCGTCTCAATATCCAAAGACATAAGATGATTGCCCTAAAAATACCCTATTGACATCAACAATAGAAGGTAATAACACTGCTCAAGAAGTTAAGGTAAGCCATTGCGGTTAAAGAACTTATCACCAATTTCTTAATTGAAGCAACTAATATTGTATCATGTGAAGATTTAAGCATCTCAAAGTGAGTCACCACATTTAAAGTAGTTAAATTACAGGGTTAAATTTTCGTGCAATTATGTAAAATAATAATGTTTGTTGATTTTGGTTCATAGTTGTTGGAAAAGAGAGTTTGGAGGACTTAAACATGTTTGTTGCAATTTTTTTTATTGCATTTGTTTTTAAGATTGATCTTTATAATATCATTGATCTTTATAATATCTCCATTTACAAAGTAGACTGGAAACTCTCTTATGAATAAATCATCAGTTAAGTTACAGCTCAAGCCATTAAGGCAATCAGGTGAAAATCCAGAAAGGCATGGAAGATGGTTTTTGCCACATATTAGGTTGCACTTTGATGATGTATCAGTTGAAACTAATAAGTTAACAATGTTTGCCAAGAAGAAGATGGTATTAGTTTGAGAATATAGAGAGAAGAAATTGGAAGTTTAAAGGAAAGAGAGAGAAAGAGAGAGGAAAGAGGCCCCCTATATTGATAACTAAAATGAAAAAAAGGAATGTCAACACATCTGGAAAAAATGATTGATCTATATTAATAGGCCCTCTAAAGACCCAAACCATATAGTACTTATTACTAGCGTCATAGATAGATATGTTTTTAGATCTCGCATTTCAAATCCTCCTTCTTTATTTCATAAAAGTGAAATCTAGTATGGAGTCGTGTGCAGTCGACAAATAATGCCTATAAGGTTGTTTAACTCTATCTTTCTTATTATTTTTATCCCTTCTCCTCATCATATCATTATCATGCGAGATAGAGTAATCATTTATTTCAGTTTTCTATTTTTAATGTTATATCATTAGGGTAATGATTCGTCAACCTATTGTTGTTTTTAATGAGGCACAAATAGGAGAATTTGTCATGGAAGCAAGAAAACTATCGAAACTGCGAGAAACCTTCACATGAGCTTATGCACAAAGAATGACAAATTTGGAGATGTTTTTGTTGTTATTGATATTTAGATGCCCAAGTAAATTTTGGAGTATTCCAAAAACTTAAAAATCCAAGTACAAGAAGATAAGTAGTATGATATAACATTAATCTCTTACTTTTTTAACCTCTATTTTTTAAAAAAATTTGACATAGGAATACCTGAAATATATTGATTTCAATCGCCACTTTTTTTTAAAATTTTATTCTTTTATTTTTTTATTTTCATTTTTTGGGAAAGAAATGAATATAAATGTGTAAATAAAAAAGAAATAGAAATATAGAAGAAATAAAAGAAAGAACTAGAAAAAAATAGAGACCAAAACTGAATAGAAGATAATAAAAGAATAGGGAAAAAAAAGAAAGATCATATCATCAAGGAATGATTGGGCTACTAGAAAAACTGAAAAATTAAGCTCATTTCTTTCACCCTAGATTAGTGATTCACCCATTGTTAAGATAGATAAACATATTTGATAAGAGAGAAAGACTAAATTTCTTTTTGATTCTTTAGGTCTCATTTGTTACATAAAATACACATTTGGTAAAAGATTCACAGAAAATGTCAAATATATTTTTATAACAGAAAATTGAACGTTTATAAAACATTAAGGTTTAGAAAAATTGAGTTTAAATTAAATTATAATAAAAATATTAAATTTTAATTTTAACAATTAGAAATACTATCACCAGCCAAAAGAATAATGCAGGGCCAATACTTGATATGCTTAGTCTCCCTTTTTTTAATTTTTAATTTCCATTTTTTCCGGGAATCATTTTAATCTCATAACTTATGTAAATGTAAACTATCAAATACATTAAGGAGTTAATTGCATAATCCAAAACAATATTTACTTTAGTGATTGCATTTCAAGAGGGACTTTATCGACATATATTAATATTCAAATACAAAAGTAAATAATTAATATTGACAGAAACGGCGACGTGTTAAGATGAAAAAGTGGTACCGCGAGGTTATCTATTGAAGCTTTGAGAGGTTTTGATAGAACCCAGAACTGAAGATTTTGTTAAAGAGCAAGAGAGACAGATTGAGATACTCCATGGGAACTGCTGATTCTGGAAAGCCCAATTCCGACTCCGATATCGAAGATACCAACCCTGACCCTATTTCCATACCCAATTCTGATTCTTCCAATGCATTGGTTTCTACTCAGTCCAACCACCCCGCCGTATGCCTCCTGCGCTTCGCCGGCGACTCCGCCAGCGGCGCCGTCATGGGCTCAATCTTCGGCTTCGGTCCTCTCTCTCTCTCCCTCTCTTTCACACATACACAAACACACTCACACGCCCGTACACGTGCAATTTTTCCCTGTTAGTTTGTGGGGTTGTTGTGGGCTCTTCAAAATAGATGTTTTTGCTGAGAAGGGATGGTCGGATTGCTTAGAAATTGTGTTTGGGAGCTTGGTTTCATTTCTCTTGGTTGGGTTTCTTCTAAGTGCTAGAAAGTTTTAAGACTCTTGAGTTTGTAGGTCAATTCCAGGATTTTTTGGGATTGGAAGTTCGATTTCCTTCATGATGGGTTGCTCATGTAGGTTTAAATGGGTTCGTTTTAAATATTTTATGCAATTCTTTTTGATGTCTAATGCCTGCTAAAGGAATTGCCTTTCGTCTCTTACTGTTCGGTTTCCTTATTATGTTAAGAAGTTTGGTGATTGGGGTATTGGATAGTAGAGAACACAAACGATTCACAATATGATGAGAGAGTGAAATTGAATGACTAATCCTAGCTTATTTAGCATATTGAGAGTTGTTTGAACAGTTCCAGTGAGTAGTTTATCAATTATAAGACAGAATCATCATGCTTACTTTGCCATTGTGTTCAGGAAGCCAAATTCAGTATACATAGGCATATTATTATTCACATCTAATGCAAACCATTCATTCACATAATGCTGCGCTATTTCACTTTACGTTTGTGCAAAAGCTTGGAGATATAGCTGCAATGGATGCCCATTCAATGATTGTTTTAGGAGAGGGGTTTACAAGTTACAAAACCAATTATGAAGGTGATTGACATTTTCCCATTAAGCCCTACATTGATGGATTTCAGGTTCAGGCTTAATAAAAAAGCGTGCCTTTAAAGGATCCCTTGCCGAGGCAGGTTCATATGCCAAGGTATGGCATTTTGCAAAATTCCTGAATCTCATGCATCGAAGATCACGAGAACATTTCATTTTTATTGCTCTAGTCCCTTTGTTGCCATAATTTGTCAATAGAGTTTGCATTTAAAAGTAACATCATTACTTTGAACTACTTTTAGATAACACGATAACATACATTACCTATCCAGGTGATATGGTTGACAAGCCACAGTTCTTTTGTACTTTTGCCAAATGCAGTTCTACAGCATTCTTTTTGACTTTTTGTGCTATTGAACCTACAACAAGTACTTATCTTATTGCCGTACTACTAAGATTACCGACTTATTAAAGTTGCTGCGTTCCAGACATTTGCAGTTTTGTCTGGGGTGCACAGTTTGGTTGTCTGCTTTTTGAAGAGAGTTCGAGGGAAGGATGATGGTGTGTATGCTAACTATAGAAATCCATATTAGATGTTAGTTTATGCCTTGATTTTACTTTCTTTTTTTTGCACAGTCATTAATGCTGGAATAGCTGGATGTTGCACTGGTCTTGCTCTAAGTTTTCCAGGTACATAATCTTTTCAGCTGATATTGTAATGACAAGATGATTTCGAGTTTTCCATTTTACCAAGAAAAAGAGGGTGGAAGATGTGCTAAGGCTGTCTTTTGGCCTTTTTTTTTTTTATGCAATTGCTTAGCTAACTTATTATCAATTCTCTCAGGTTGGACAAATAGTATCGATGAAGTTTAATTTATGATTAATTTCACTAGACCTTGTAGTGATAACAGTCTGTTTGTACTTTATGTGTTGTTTTCTTTGTGCAGGTGCACCTCAGGCACTTCTTCAAAGCTGCCTCACATTTGGGGCATTCTCATTCATCATTGAAGGTCTTAACAAGCAGCAACCAGCAATGGCTTATTCTTTGTCGGCAAGAATCAAGCAAGATCACCATAAGTTACCTTCTCCATCAGCTCTCCCTCTTTCAATTCCCCTTCCGGATGAACTAAAAGGAGCCTTCTCCTTTTTCTGCAACTCCTTAAAGAAACCCAAGAGCAGCCATTGTTTCCCTCCTCACTGAAGGCTTAGCAGGTGTTATTTCTTGTTCTTTTACTTGGTAGATTGTAATGGTGAAAAAGTACCTTTTAAATCGTCTAGATTCCAGAGCTTCTCAAAGCTTGAATAACAAAGGCCTTGACAAGCATTGCAAGTTTTATGTTCCTCGTCTTCCTGTCATGTATCCCTACCCGACAAGAACTCAATGACTAAGGTTAAGATGAAAGGTCCTATTGTTTGTTTCTACGCATGTTCTTGTTTCAGTTAACCTTAGCCTAACATTGGAGTGGGAATCACAAATTGATGAAAGATAATACTGTCTGCGGATTTTCCTTTCCTTGCCAAATAATTAAGGACTAAACCAATTTTAGGGATGGAGGCTAATTTCAAAGATTTGCAACTTCCGTAAAGCTGCCAGCAATTGAGGCGTTGTACCTCAGCTAATTGGTTGTTCTATAAAGATAAAAACCATGATTATGTACGGCAATCTGTGAATTGTGAAATTTAGACGGGGTTGATGCAAAAGGACTATTGTTAGATGGTGATTTCTGCCAATCTGATTGTATAATAGCTTCCATCATTTTTACTCCACTCT
Source organism: Erythroxylum gracilipes (assembly GCA_026413385.1). NCBI lineage: Eukaryota > Viridiplantae > Streptophyta > Magnoliopsida > Malpighiales > Erythroxylaceae > Erythroxylum > Erythroxylum gracilipes. The sequence goes on from JANZLC010000202.1 coordinate 38,359,737, forward strand.
ACTGATTGGGTGCTACCGTTTGCTGGGTTGTATCAAATGTTTGCCCTAAAACATTCTTATAGCCCCAGCAATTACTTTCATTAAGTAGTAGAACGTTAATCTTTTTCATGTTCTTGGTTTAGATGCTTTATTCTCAGAACTCAAAAAGAGAGTAGTAAATGAAAAACACAAAACAGGAGCAGACTCTTTGCGTGGTATCTAGATCATCCTCTTCTTGCATTCTGAAGCGGAAGTCTATCATTAACACCAGCAGTCCTAGTTTGTTCTTGATAATATTCCCTCTCTTCCTAGAAGACATTTTTCACTGTGAAAGGCATATTTTCTTATACAAGGTCTTCAAACTTTATCACTGTATTACCATATTATTTGAAGGAATTCCGCTTTATCAAATCCTATATCATATATTTGGTATTCCTTTCTTTCTTGTATTTGGATCACTGTAAATTTCGAATTATATATTCATGTTCCCAAGTAAACAAAGGTAAAATAAAATGCAAGTTAGATACCATGGCTATAATTCTCCTATTCGTTCTGTTAAGCTTCCAATATGACTCAAATCATATCCAGGAAAACTCTGTCTGAAACACAAATACATGAAAATATTAAATTACAAGAAACAAAGTTTTTATTTTTATTTTTTTTTAGCAAAAGGCGGAGATTTCACATTAGTCTCAACAAATTCAGAACTTACCTATTGAACACTTCTCAGCTCACTTTTCCCTTCACTTCCAAAGCTAAGAGGGAGATCATAGAAATCTGCCAAGTAGGCTAAAGCTTCCGAGTTACTGTCACATATCTTCCACAAGGATCCAACTTCCCCTCTAGAGACAGTACCCCAATCCTCACAATTATCAAGGAAATCAAAGAGCTTCTGGTAGAAACCGTCATAGTTCATCACAATGAATGGAACTGGAAGCTTAGACCCTATCCTATCTAGCTGAATCAGTGCTAAAATCTCAAACATTTCATCTAGAGTTCCTATTCCACCAGGGAGAGCTACTACAGCAGTTGTATCTGAAGAACTATTCCGAACGACAGCATCCACCAAAGCATGCTTTCTTGCTGAGAAGAACCTACATTTGTGTTTGACTGCTTCATCCTTCAACCTCAAGAACCATTTCAATGAAGCATCTAAAAGTGGCAGCAGTTACCTGCATGTCAGGTACGTTTCTAATGGTAGGTAGGGATGGAAATTTGAGGCTGTCCATTCACCAGCTTCTTTGCCTATCTTAAATCCTCCAACTGGTTTTCCTGCTTCCAATGCACCTTTAGTAGCAGCATCCATTAGGCCTGGACCAGCACCTGTCCATGAGGTACAGTTCAAAAGCTTTGCAATCTGGTTGAGAGAGAGTAAAAGTCACTATAACCCATTAAGGATGGATATGCTAAAACCAGTATTAAGAATCCATCAGAGTCACTTGCCTCTCCACCCAACTCCAATGTCTGTAGGTAATGTGGATGGCCAGGTCCCATTCTCGATGAACCCAAATAGACAACTCCCCTTCCAAGTCTGTGTATGAGTTCATAGCAACGACTTATCTCTTTTTTAATCTTTAAAACAAAATGAAATTATTAAATGAACTTCCAGATCATTTATCATAGTTATTCAAATAAATTCCTGTGCTTGAACCAAATAACTATCAGTAAAGTACACAACGTTAAGCATTGACAAATGATCTAATTGAATCTCCCTTCATCAAGCCTTCAAGATCTACTCCACTAGTCCAATAGCAAAAGCCTAAGATCAATTCTATCACCAAATCAATCGCAGCAGTAATATTGTGATTGCTAAGGACCACAATCAGAATGAATGAGAACACAATCCAGGCAGCATCTTATCTATGAATAATTAAGAGAAATATCCGATAACTACATGACTGAAGGGAATATAGAGCCTCAAAAATGGATTAATAAGGAGAAAAATATTTGGAAAACTGCAAACAATCATAAAATTTCAGAAACAAAAGCCTGCGTTTTTTCATATCGCATACAACTTCAAGTAGGCAAAAAACAAGAAAGAACGGACATTATGACTGGTACATTACTATAGTTTCATCAGAAACCACTTGTACAAGACCTTCTCACTATGTAAATCCTAACCCGTCTGAAAATGTTTTAGATAAGTTGAGTGTTGAGCATATCAAGATGTTTTATTCACATCTAGCACTGTCAAGACTAACATTCTCTTACAACCATCTCCTTTTTGTGCTCCAGACAAAACTTACTTTCCTAACGTGATATCAAACCTGCACGTAGATAATACAGTTCCCAGTATCATATATTCCAGTCAGAAATTCCTTTTCCTTGCAATATTGTAGCTTGATATTATTTTTTCATTCCATTTCTAAACTGTGTCTCAAGTTATGTTGGCTATCACTCGAATTAATCCACAACCCCTACACATCGCAGCCCCACTCACTAGCTTGAGAGTAGATATGTAGGGTAACTTTATGGAAGATAAACAACAAGCAAGTTGTTACCTCGTTTGGACTTGTTCTCTCCTCAAACTCAACCGTTTCGGAGCTGCACATCGAAATCTTCACAGGACAAACCGTTGACTTTGCACAGTTGATACGAAAACCAAATCTCCCTTTCCCACCAAAAGAATGAAACATTATAGTCTTCTTCCCAGAATTACTCGCCAAAACATGAGCGCCGGATGAGCCCAATATTGAAAATCCCATCTTTTACGTCGGAATGAAACAAATATTAGGTTTTTGTGCTCTAAATGATTGACAAAAGGGAGATGATATGCGTACTCAACTCGTAAGCTGATAACTGTGATGAATATGAACCAAAAAGAAAAGGAATCACATTAGCAAGTTGAAATTCGATTTGATGGAAGCTATGGGGATATAAGCATCTGGTATTCCCACTTGTTTTTGCGCCGTTGTTGAACAAGGTGAAAAGTGATGCCTTGTTGATTAACAAGACACCACCGGTATCAGGAGAATTTCGGTGCAACTGAACAATATTCTTCTTTTTTATAAATAAATTACTTAACGAACAGGTTAGTGACAAGCTCACATGTCCGCCTTATCCACGCCAACACCCGCGAACCCTAGTTCTTGTAGGTCCCGCAAAATCAGAACCCAAATTATCATTAAACATGATCAGATATAAATAGCCGGATTTATTTCAGAAACTAGGACATCTTAATATAACCTCAAACCCCTGATCGTGGCTGTGGAGATAGAGGATTCCTCAGGCTTGAAAACCTTGTAGCCCCTTCATCTTCGAAAATGGGTATGTCTTGGATTTGTTGAAGTCTTCAAAATCTTTCGTCTTTATCAGTTTTCTCTTTGGTGGTTTCCGGTATTTTGTGTTGCTGTCAAGCTCTTTATATGGGTTGGCAGGTATCTCTCGTGACTCGACGCACAAAAGGCGTGCCACTGGTGGCAAGCAGAAATTTTGACCACCTTGTTTTCTTTGTGAGCTGATCAATTGAGTGAAACGAGCCTAAAATTGGTATTTTCAGATCATTTATGGCCGTATCTGAAAATTGATGTGGGCAAATAGTTTTCGTGGGTCTTTTGGGTTTTTCATATTCGCCTCTTTGTTCTTCGAACGAAAGTAACGATTTCTTTTGGGCTTGTTTATCTTAGATTTAATGTGAAGCTTCACTTAATGGGTTGCTTCCTTGTAAGAATATGCCATGAAGTATATGGCCATTGGATTTTTCATACAAATGGTCTGCGGGCATCATGCAGCTCAGTCGAATTTGTTCACATTGCTAGTTTTCATATTGGTTTTTTTTTTTTTTTGCTAATGCTCTGAATTGTAGTTCTTGGAATGGCTTCAAGTGCAAGGTTCGATATTGAATACTTTGTAGCGTCACTCATCAACAGATGTCTATTTTAGTTCTTGGAATGGCTTCAAGAGCAAAGTTTGGTATTGAGTACTTGTAGTGTTACTCATCAATAGGTTATTTACTTTGAGCTCGGAAGGCAGCCTGCAAACACAAAACTGTCTAGCAACAAAACAGTGAGAAGGGTTAGGGTTCTGAGGAGGCAATGTGAAGTGGCGTGCTCTGAGACTTGATAGTGGAAACTACTCATGGGGTAGCGAGGCTGTGACTAGGAAGACCAGGATCCTTGAATGCATCTAACAATGAACTGGTGCGTACTCAAACTTTGGTGAAGAGTCCCATTATTCAAGTTGATGCGGCATCTTTCTAGCAGTGGTATCTCCAGCACTATGGGGTTGACATCGGTCGGAAGAAGAAAACTGCTGCAGCTACCAAGAAGGAAGGAGAGGTTGGGGCAAACTTTATCTCATCCATTCTATTATTAGTGCAATTCCTTAACATGTCAATCACTTGATTCTCTTTGCTTTGCTATTTTAGAATAGTTTGTTTGCTTATTCAAGTTCAGGTGTACATGTTTTGTATAATCTTTTCTTGGTTATTCATCATATTGCTATATGGCTTACAATTGTGATAGGTGTTCAATTTTGTTGGTACAGCTATTGAGATTCCAAATTGAAACTTCTCTTAAATTTATGCTTTATTTTCTCCTCTATGATGAGTATGAGTTGTATTGTACCAACTGAATCATTTGCATGGTCCTGTCGAAAACAAATCTGACTTTGCTACGGCAGCTGTGCATGTGAGATTGCTTATTGATTGTTCCACTAAATTTTTAGTTTGCTCGTTCCTACCATCAGAGACATTGCATTCTTATTTATTGACATGACGCCTTTAGGTGTGGAATGGGAGATCCAAGAGAGTATGCATATGCAATAAGAATGAAGAATCATATTTATGTTCTTTGAATTGCTTGTGTACTCGTTATACTATTTTGGTTGTGAAATCATTAACTTGAAAAATGATCGACAAACTTAACTTGCGTTCTTTCTGCATTCCCGACATAATGGCTGATAGGAAAGTGAAGCTACAACTGAAGAGGTGAAGAAAAGTAATCATGTTTTGAGGAAGCTGGAGAAAAGACAACAAACTCGCAAGCTCAATCCCCATATTGAAGAACAATTTGGTAGTGGTCGTTTATTAGCTTGCATTTCATCACGCCCTGGTCAATGTGGCCGTGCTGATGGGTATGTGAATGCCTATTTCACTCATTAAATTGCTTATAAGAGAAGGGCGAAGATTCAGTGGTTATAAACTGCTAACTACTTGGGAAACCACTTTCATATTTGTACATTTGGCATGCTAGATCCGTCTAGTTTCTTAGGCTTCCGAGATATTGGAGAGCCTATTGTATGTCACCATTTCTTAATTTTTTCCTTTGCTGAAGTAGGCCAAATTGGATTTTTTTGGGTAAAGAGCTGGAGTTTTACATGAAGAAGATCCAGAGGAAGAAGGGAAAGGGAGCTGCCTAAGTTTTTGTACCATAGCTTTATATTTCTCAGACATACTTGTCCACCTTACATATTCCATTGAGTTTGTGATGAGATGAGTGATCATGACTTTTAGTTCATGCATAGCATTTACCATAGGCACATATTGCCTTGCACTGGTGGAATTCCTGCAGCTAAGTGGATGAAAGGCCGAATGTTGTTTTATGCTTTTACCTATTTACTAATGACTCCAATGGCAATGAAAGAGTAGCATAACAAAAGCAAAGCTCGCCTCACTCTGGCAGAGCACAGGTTGGGAGTTCAAGTGAGGAAAACACTATCTGCTAATCATTTACTTTCAAAAAATGCAAAAGCAAATGAAATCACAAGGGAACAACACTTATCATCAGTAGACAAACACACAAAAAGAGTAAATTTGTACAGGCGCAGAAGAGTAGATAGAGTACATAACCAGTCCCGGGAAAATAAAGATGGTCCTACCCTTTGCCATGTTTCTTCCTCAATTTGTCTCTAACAAAATCATTTCGAGCCTTGATTCGAGCTTGTTGAGGAGCAATGTTGACGTAAGACAGATGACTTCCAAAGGCGAACAAGACCATTCCAACAGCAAAGCATCCCAAGTTCACTGCCAATTTCTTTGGCGTTGAAGGGAAACACAGGACCATTTTTGCTTATCTGCAAGCACAAATTCGTGGAGGACAATCTCATCCTTAAACAACCAAAAATCAAGAAAAAACATTACAGAGCTAACTAGATCCCAAACATTTTAAAGCAGCGTTTTAACAACTAAAACCCTTTGCTTGATGAATCAAATGTACCTGAAATCCCTGGAAATAAACAGAACCAGTCTCATGCTCAGTTTCTGCTTCTACTTCTGCGAAGAAACACAACAAATTCAACTTGTCACCGCTTAAGCACCCGAGATAGAGTAACAGACAGGTAATCACTAGAAACCCATGTAGAATCAAACACAGACGTCAGAAAAAGAAAGAGATAGAAAGCACCCCATTCGTCAGTAGCAAATAAGCAAACATGTAATGCCCATTATTTACCACCAAAAAAGACGAAAACTTTACTTGAATTTAAGGTCGAAAAATCAATAAACGTCCAAACACAGAAGCGTAAACACCGTGGTCAATGAAAATGGGATTCGCACATGACCTTGGATCGATTAGGGTTGGATGATCTGGTGAGTGTCTGTGTTGCTATTGTAAGCAAAGCAGTTCTCTTAAGACGGACCTTCAATATGGGCCACTAAATTCTGCACCTGCTGGTACATATCACAATTTAGGCCTAAAATACTAGCTTACTCTAGCTTTAATTTTTAATATTAAATTATTAAAAATTATATTCGTGGTTATAATTTATATTATTGAGTAATTCATAATTACTATATAACTAATTGCAAATGTTATATAATATGATTTTTTAAAATAATGTATTGAAAGAATTATAATTCACCTTAATTCTAAAATAATAATTACATAAACACGTTTACACTTATATAAATCTTACTAAGATGAAGCCCAATTTTAGAAACTCCCTTTATTAGTTTAGAGTAAAGCTGCGTAATATTAGATCTCTCTAAATTTTGCGTCCTAATAAAATATCTATTGAGTGTTGGTATTGTTGTACAAAGAGCATAAAACTTGTTCTAGTTTTTGCACAAGCAAGTAATATTGAACAAACATGAAAGAATTGAAATAAAGAAAATTAGAATAAGAATAGAAAGTAAAAATTAGAATAAAAATAAAATTATTTATTATACTTGTTTGATAGATAATTATTAAGAATGAGATTAGTTAAATTAATAGGTATGCTAATATTTAGTATCAAAAATTAAAAATAATAATGAGAAAAATTGTTTTCACATTTAGTTATTATATAATTTATTTTTGTAAATAATTAGTCAAAATAATTTTTTTGTAAGTAAGTAATAAAAATTATTTTTCAATGATTTATGAAGTTGTTAAATTTTAAATAATTTTATGATAAGTATAAAATTAAAGAACTACAAAAAATTTATTTAATATAGTATCAATCAAATAAAAAATAATTATTAAAAATTTAAATATAAAAAAGTGATCTTGATAACAATATTTTGATAAGAATCAATATTCTAACACTATTTTGATAATATTTTAATAATATTTTTTCTCTTATTTATGATAATTTCAATTTGTATCCAGTTCCTAATTATCTAAATTTGATTTTTTAATTCCCTATTTTGTCATTTACCATATACACTTCTCTTATCTTTATCACAAAACCATGTGACACATCAGGATCATCAAATGCTCATTAACCTTTGCAAAGCTAGTGAACCTATATTCTTTCCTACTAGGATACAAAACTATGAAGTCCTAGAAGAACGAGGATGCACCAACACTCACCTATAAATTACACAAAAAGGGACTCATATTGTTCGAACTTGGGTCCAAAGTTAAAGACTCGGGACCCTGGAGATGAGTAGGTCCTTTCTAAGTGGTCCATGCAGCAAGTTGTGTAACGTTGGTTACTTGGTTTCAGTGGTTACAACTAACTAATAAGTGGAGTATGAGAACACCCTTGTTAAAATTGTAGCCATTCAGTTGGCCTAACTTGTTTCTTGTACCCAACATGTTCAAACTTTCATCTTCAGTTATGAAATAGGCATCAAAACGTGTTGAAGATATGCCCAAAAAAAGGAAATTTTCACACGAGGATATGAAAAGAAGGACTACCATATTCTTATCTTGTTCCAAAGAAAGAAGGTTACGTTTTAATTTGGTACGATTTGTGATTAGAATGAATTCAAAACGTAAACACAACCGAATTCCTTCTACTAATTTCAGATTAATTTCTAATTTGAAAACTAATGTACATCTATATTTTATTTCTCTTTTCCTTTCTTCTCTCAAAATGAACAAGCAATCTCTTAAAGAATAAGAAGCTAAAAGTCGAGGCTAATAGCAGCCTGAGATCTCCAGTGCTTGGCCTTCTCAAACCCGTTAACACAGTTCTCAAAATCATCAACTGTCTGGTCTATTTCCTCTTGAGTGTTCATCACGAATGGTCCAAATTGTACTAGAGGTTCATCCAATGGTTGCCCTCCAACCAAAATGAACCTAAGAGGCTTAGACGACTTGTTCCATGCCTCCAGTCCATCTCCACTGCCTAGTAGGAGAAGATTGTGAGGTGGTACTGGCGAAGATTTTGCATTGCCAAATACTCCTTCACCTTCCAAGACATATGCAAATGCATTCCAGGACATGGGTATTGGTTGTTGAAGGTGAGTTCCTGGTTTTAGAGTGAAATCCAAGTACATGGTAGGAGTCCTTGTGTAGATCGGTGATTTAGTACCAAAGGACTCTCCTGCTATGACCCTAACCTTGACACCATCTTTGGCAGCTTCTGCAATGTCCTTGCTAAGCATTTCTTGATATCTCGGTTCAATCCTGTTAAAAAATATATATAAGGTTGATTTATCAAATATCATGGGCTGCTCCAGAAAGTTATGCCAGACATTTATACATTATGAGACTCATTTATGATTTCCGGAGAAAAACAGGGAAGACTTAGTGACAGAAGCATCATGGGATATGGAAGGTGCAATGAGGGGCTCAAGTAAAGGCAAAGCTGAAAAGCCAGCATGCCAGCATCAGGCTGGATACAGATAAAACTTAGTGCTGCATTCAAAAGCACTTTTGCAAAAAGTTGCATGATGACAAATCATAACCAGCCATATCACATATCAACATATCCTGCTCCAAATTTTCAACCAAACTGTCTCTTGTACTTGGTCGATTTAATTCAGGAAAAAGACATGGGCTATTGGACTCAACTTAACCTTCTAAAATTTATCTTTCACAAGTCCTTCCAGCTAAGTTGCTTACATTTTATGTTTTGAGGAGAGATTGATCCACAACTGCAAACCCTTTTGGGTGCCTTGTGCTGCAGGCATCTCTGAGTGAACAATCCCTCTTCCTGCAGTCATCCACTGCAAGTCACCGGCCTTTATCGTCCCCTTATGTCCTTCAAAATCTTCATGCGAGACAGCTCCCTGTTTGTTTGTAGAAGTTCCATTCAATCAAGGTAAGTGAAATTTTCTTAAAAGTCAAAGCTCGTTTTTAAATATAAAATAATGGTGAATGATCCTATCCTAGCTTATCTAATCCTGAGGTCAATTTTGGATTCTCTCCATTAGTTTTTTCCCCTCCTTATCTGTTCTGGACAAATGTGTATATACTGTTACACGATTATACAAAAATATAGCAAAGGTGACATGTTACAAAGCCTAGTGGCCCTTTTTAGCTGGATCACTCGTTAGTGACTTCTTATTGATCATTACAGTGTTTCCCTGAATTGATAATTGTATAAAATTGTGTTGTGACTGGTCAAATACAAACAACTTACAGCAATCAAGTGATCAAGAAATTGATTAGTTCCAAGCTACCCTACTAAAATACTTGAGTTCTCAATTTAAATAGGAACAGCTCTGTCTCGATAACTGCTTGCCGACGTGTTTGTACCCGGAAAAGATAATTAATACCAAGTCAACTACTCAATTGTCAAATTTCATACCTGCAACACGTAAGTTACTGTCTCGAAACCTGTTACGAATGAAAAGAATGTTCAGAGCCAACTAATTATATGACAAAATGTGCAAGGAAAAAAATTATCAGACAATGCAGAATCCAGAATAAGACATAAAGGACAAACCTCTGTGAGGATGATCAGGAAATCCAGCTGGTGAAGTCACTGAAAAATATACAAGGCGAATAACAATTAGAGAAATGTCATACGAAAACTAAGTAAACAAGCAATCACATTTCTGGAGAAACATAGAAGAAAGCACAGAAAAATGGGAAAAGGAACACAGAAAAACAGAGCACCCACCAGAGAACTCATCCAAAAGAAGGAAAGGATCGAAGTATTTGAGTTCAAACCTACGGAAAAGCAAATTCCCATCAAGACAAACATATCAGAGTTTCAATCTTTGAATTGAAAAAGATCAGCCATGACTCAAATTGTTCAACTTTTTACTCACCTTCCAATGCTCCTCCTAACGGTGGCTCCAATTCCTTCACGTTGAGGCCTAGCCAAGAACTTTCTCACCACTTGCCTCGGCTCTTCAATGACAGGTGTGCGCTCTGTTTCAGGCATTATGTCCTTCAGGTAGCAAACAATGGTTCAAGACAAGTTCTTTTGAAAGTGCAATTGTATGGAGACGAGGGAAGATACTTGGACATATATATAGGGAGACCATAGACTTGAACAAAGTTAAGAAATTTCTTAATGCGAATGGTTTCAAGGTTTGGAGGGTCAAGGCTAAGTGTTGGCCGCCACATGGGAGTTTTCCTTCAGCGCAAGGGATCTCTCCGTAGCTCATACAAGTTAATACAACGTCAGCTTGGCGTTGCGATGATGTGTGTTTTTAAGGAAAAGTTTGAGATCTAACCGTTGTTCAAATAACACGTGTCCAATGCTTGTCCTTAAAAATCATGGATGACTGTTGACGTCAGCATGATATTGCATGGGACTCGTAATTTCGACTCAAAATCTATTGTTCTTTTGTCCACATATGTGGCTATGGCTTTCGTGAGCTCTTCCTTCCTTTTCATGGAAGCTTCGCATCCTCCTCTTCTTTTTATTCAAAAGTAAATCCGACCAAAAGTTTATTTAATTAATAAAATAAAAGATTTAATTTTTAAAAGATTCAATTAATAATATATTGTAATAAATTTAATTAAAAATTAATTAAAACGGAACAATATGTAAATAATTAAAAATTTATCTTTATTTATCAAAAAAATTAAAGTTTAGTTAAAAAGTCTATTAAATGAAACTAATTGGTTTATAAAAATTTATTAGTTTAAGAAAATTATTTAATTAATTAATAAATTATTCAATTTTTATAATAAAAGTTATTAAATTAAATCAAACTGAAAAATTAAAATTTTGACCGGTTCAAAATTTTTACTATTAAATTGATTTTTAAAACGTTAATTTCTCTTTTTATTTTAGTTAGAATAATAAAAAGAAATTTCATTATTATTAATTCCAAAATTATGCAACTATTCGATGTAATTATTAGAAATATTCTTTGGTAAATTGTTTTTTTAATAAGTATACTTAAAATCTGAATCCAATTCATCGTATTTAAAAAAAACTTACCATTTTCTGAAATTTAAATCCATTTTAGTCAGTAATCCCGAAGTCCAACTTTTTTGCTTTTGGATCCACAAAACAATTAAAATTAATCTTCTTCTTGTTCTTTTTCTTTTGTTCCTGATCACAGAGTTGATCAAAAATATCTCCAAACGACGTGAGGGAGAAGGAAGGAACACATTTTGATTATGACAACATCATTTTCAAACTTCTTTAATGACATCATCATTTTCGACCTTCAGATTCCCTTTCAATTAATGAAACCAATGTTATTAAAAGCAAAAGGCCAAATTCAAGTGTTCTTTAAATTTTCCTTTGTTCACATATGCTCACTTGGACCGCAAACCTTTTTTATTTATTAATAAATCGATAATATATGTCAACTTAAAGACTACCTGCACATCTTAAGACTATTCGTAACAGGATCTTCATGTCATGTTTTAGTTCAGCAGTTAGTCACTTTTTTTCTTTTTGGATTACATGAAGTATTTAGTTTAGTCGGATTAATCTTAAACTTTTAAGACTTCACTCTAAAGTTCTTACATAGTTTGTACATTTTTGCGTTAGAAGAGTTCTCTCGTATTTGATTGATTAACTGCTGACCTTGTTCAACATCAGGGTCCCAGCAACCTTCGAATTTTCTAGTACCTTCAACTCATAAACTGCAGTAGGGAAATTTTTTCATTGCTCCTCCTTTTACGTAACTCGAACTCAAGACTTTCTATAAAAAAGAGTCTTAAGTGAAAAGTTTACACCATTTAAATTTTTCTTATTTCGCATTAGTTGTTACTTTTATTAGACAAAATTATACAGATTCCACATTCTATAGTGTCAATTTAACAATAAAGGGAAAAAAAAGGCCCAACGAGATTTTCTTAAAAAAATATAATAACAAAAATGCTATAATATTATGTAAAAATATTTAGCTTTATTCTTATTTAAAAAGACTTTTTAAATAACCTATATAAATAATTGAAAATAAATAATAAATAAAGTAAAATTAGAATAAAAAACCAAAAATTAAAACAAATTCTTAAAAATAAATATTAACCAAAAAAAGAGAGAGGGGGACGGAGAGAAAGTACGTAGTAAATTACGAGAAGAAGAGGCAATGTCATGATGTTTGATTATTGTTTATTTATTAGCAATTGACTTGAGTGTTGAGCTAATACTATAACTTTTGTAAGGGGCCCACTAGATCCCATAGGATATCATCAATAAGATGACATCATTGATACCAAAGCATGATGCAATGAGCACCGTCGGATTATTTCATTGGTCCAGTCAAAACCCGCAAGGAAGTTACCTGTATAGATACACTAACACGTGGACTTTTAAAATCTTTAAAATAGACAACCAGAAAGCGGCAGATGCTTCCCTTTATTGATGATATAAGAATTACAATATGGTGATGTTATCATATCTTCAGTTTATATATACATATATATATATATATATATATATATATATGATATAACAATAACGTCCTCCTAAGACGCCGAGTTTAAAGGCGAAAAGTGATCATTTTTGTTGAGATTGTGGTCGAATTTATAATAATGTAGTAAAAGAAAAAATATAATTTTAATAAAAGATTAATATGAGAAAATCTTGCAATTCTACTCATAAATTCAACCTCACAATAACAACAATATTTAATAAGAATCTTGTTATTAAGCGAAATTAAAAGAAATTCAGTAATATACAATTTAATCTAAGAAGGAATTAAACCTTCGCAACTATAAATATTCAGACTTGTTTTGTGTGTATTTTGTAAGATCTAGTCCCATGATTAAAACGAATTCATTATGTTTAGAACATGTGGGTGTGGCCTAGCTGTTAATCACCAACAATATATATAACTTATTAGACAATTAGTTACCTAAAAGGAAGTACTTTTTACCTTACAGACACGTTCTTTTGTTGGGAGTTCTATGACACGTCGTCCTAAGATTCGGGAATCTCCTAAGGTTTAAGTGTTTAACTATTTTTTTAAAATGCCAATCTAATTTCTAAAATGTAGTGTTTCCAACTCGTCTAAATACTTCTTTATTTTTTTAACTTATATATTTTTTTAATTTATTTTTCCTTTTATTTTTATTCGTGTTTTATATTTATTTTCTTACTTATTTTATTTTTTATTTGTAAAATTTTATTTATTTTATTATTATCTTTTAGGTATTTTATTTTATTTTAATACTTTAATATATATATGTGCGCGCACACACATATATTTGTCATGTGAGTTTATCGAAAACAATATCTCTATTAGAGTGGTAAGATTATGTACTACAGAATCTCTTCATATTCTAACTTTTACATAATTGTTATATCTTTATTTATTAAGAGTTGTAAGTTAATTATTAGTAGTAGTGTTATTATTATTATTATTATCCTTATGTATTTATTGTAATTTTATTTACTTAAATAGTTTGCGTGCCATTTTTATTTATTTACTCTTTTAACCTACATCACTATTATCCGGACACATTTACATATGGGTCTACCGAAAATAGTCTCTCTATTATGTAGGGATAAGGCTGTGTACTATTAGACCTCCCCAAATTTCGCTTCATTGCGAGACTTCGGGGTATGATGATGATGATAATGTAAGTACTTATTTTCTTTGTTCTTTATCGAGTTTGATAATTACTAAAAACCCTTTTTATGACATCGAAATACTTAATAAATTTAATATTCAATTCCTTATAATGAATAAATCAATTCTCTTATATATATAAAATCTTTTTTTAATATAGTTCAAATTTGTTTATAAATTTTCTAAAATTTTATTTTTAAATAAGATATTTTTCACTTGAATTTGAGTCTTATTATAAAAGAGGAAAAGCAAAACATTGATTCTTGGTTGTTACTAACAAAAAGCTACAATCATTCAACTAAATCTACATCAATGTGTTTGTCCAATAACTTTGAATGGAAGTCTAAAGTTCAAACACTTTGTATTGATAACTTTTGAAGGATCCGACATGGTATGGCATAGAGAGACTAATTATTACCAAGACCTCGTAGAAATTAATCTCCATAGCTAAAATCTTTAGCTGGAGTCAATTCCACAGGCAATGCTTTCTTCATTTTCATGATTATACATAATTTCCTCTCCACCAAAGTCCAAATCGAAATTAAAATGTCACATTTTGTGAAATGCGGAGACAATCATTTACATGTAGCTAAATGTTTTTTAGGCAGAATTAATGTTTACATTTGAATATAAATTAAAATTTTAATATTTTAGAATATTAAAAATAAATTCTAATATTTTTAAAACTAAGAAATAAATATAGATATGACTTATTCAATTTTTTTACAACTTTATTAATGGCGTGATAAATTTATGGGTCTTATAATAGACCAACCTATAATTTTGCAAAAAAAATTATTTAGATTTTCTTTATAAATTTAATTAATTTAAAATAAAACTATTTAATTATAATCTAATTAACTCTGTTCTAATTTAACCCTAGTCTAATTACATCATAATCTACTAAATTTCCAAACTATTAAACCCTAATAAATTCAAAATCAATGCATCCAGTACACAAAATTCTCCGCTTTGTGGAGATTTGGAAAGAGTCATAGTGTACACAGCTTTCTCTTCGTATTTTTACAACAAAACTGTTTTTCGCAACTTAAACATATAACTTTATAATCACAAAGGAACAACCAGCTCACCCTAATTTATAGACTTTAATTTGTTGTATGTTTAAGTTTACTAAATAATAATATGATTTGTCATATTACGAGGAAATTAATTTCTAATTTCTTCTAATATTTTCTTCTAATTTTTCATTTATGAAGAGTTTGATTTAGATATTTTAGAAACTATTTTAAAATCACGCCACTATCACACGAGTCCTCTTCTCTAGAGCACCAATACTCTGCAGATGATGTGTTTTAAATTCAAATTGTGTTTGAATATCAACGTTAGAGTCAAAATTTACTCGTTTTACCAGGTTTCTTGTAAGTGCAGAACGTTTGAAGTTTCCATGCAAGTGTGACGGACCTGTCCAGCTGTTTACTATGATGGTATGCTATTGTCTTGACCAGTCATCATTGCCTACTTAGAATCCAACGTGTCCTAATTCACTCCTCAAACATGGTAATGAAATTGTAACGAGATAAGGGGCTTATTAAACATTTGGTCACCAAAAAAGCAAATTAAAAACCATTGCAATCATCAGTTGGATTTCACAGCAGAACAACGAACGGAGGACACTGTTTGATGCAACCCTGCGTCAATTTTTTGAACCCGGAATACACACAAAAGAATACACTATGAACATATCATACATCGATGAAAAAGGTAACCATTTTATCAAGAAATCGGTTTTTCTCGACATACACGGAAGAATCGACAAACCTACTGAAACAGAGCAAAAAGAATGTAATGTAGTTTGCTAAATTATCATATCAAGAGAATGTACGTGGGGGTAAGTGGTTGATGGTTGTGCAACAGGGCTCCGAGCTACCTGATCCTCGAGGAAATTAAAAATCTTGAAATAAAAGAGGAAGGATGATCTTTTGTAAAGATAATCTGATACAGGTTCAAAGCAATAATAAAGCAGAAATGAGCATGGCGAGATTCAAGAGGAAGATGCATGCAGCAATTCTAGGGGGTCCATTTGATGTGGGAGCTGGTGACGTAGTTCCGCCAGCAGGAGGGGTTCTGACCACACCATCGGGCAAGGGTGACTCGGCAACATCAGATATTGTTAGCACAGGGTTTGGAGGCTCAGCAGGTGGCATGGCACTTGGTTGCATTAGTTGGAAGAGACTGCCCGGCAGAACTGGAGCCATGCAACTTGGTGTACTATTGCCCAAGTTCGTGCATTGATTCCCTGCAATACGTAGGAGCAACAACATTCAGTCAATAGCAAGCAAAGACAACAGCTATAGACTGCCTACCACTAATCTTGTTCGGTAACCTTGAACAACCTCTGACCAGTGACCACTTATGTGTATTATGAAAAAAATTGTTACTGGTAGTGCAATATCAACTTGGAAACTTTAAGGATACAACGATGGGTTCTATGAAGATAAAGTTTTAATATATGCACAGAATCTAAAAGTTTATATATAAATAAGTTACATGGGCAACTTACGTTTGTATCTAGCTGATGTATATGGGAAGTCTGTGATAACACCATCAACACCTGCTCCCTGAACATGATTGTTAATTTCCACCGTAGCATCCGAGAAGAAGTCCCATGGTTGAGAGACAAACTCGTTGCTTAAGGTCTCTACATAAACTGGGAGCTTAGCTGAATGCAGTTTTGGTACGACGTCACTCCTAACCCCAGTGAGGTATTGTTGATTCTCAGGAAAAACAGAGCTCTTGCTGACAACAACAGAAGTAGCAAATGTCTTTATGTCCTCAATGGCAGAGTCAACTGCACCTCGAATATCCTCATCAACTTTGTATACACGTTCATAATTGCTCTTCTCCTTGATTTTCATTAGAACAGAGCTACTAGAGGATTGAATCATGACTCTTTTAGCTGTCTGATTGTCATAACCTGCTTTGCTCACGGCATCGAGGACAGCATCAATTATAGGCAACTGTTGCTCTATGAGATAAGCTGCATTCTGAGAGAAGAGATAATAGAACTGTAGTCAAATGGAATACACCTTCTTTATTCTGTTGCATTACAAAAGCAAGATAATAAAAAGCGGTAGACCCTCCTACAACAGGGGGGATGGGATGGGAAAGACTAAAGAACTAGAAGAATGAGAATCATCAAAGATTTGTTTTTCTTTTCTTCTTGTTTTTCATTTTGTTGAGGGGAGTGTTGGTGGGAAAGCTAGAAAAGAAATTAGGATGATGCAGTAAGAACGAAGTACATAGGGTATTGTGATTTTACTAGTCTCCCTTCCACCTCAAGTCATAAAAGAAAAGAGAAAGAAAGCATAAGCAACATATAGTGAATTGCAGACTGAAGGCACGATTTTATGCTTGTAATACAAATGGCAAAAGTAGCAAAAACAGCTTCTATAAATTGAGTACATAACTCTCCTACTTCAGATACAGGATATTCAAGACATAAATAATTATATTATGGAAGAATAAAGGCCTCACCTCAATACTGATCAACACACCAGAAAGGGAGCTAGAATTTTTTGCCAAGTCCAAAAATTCAGAGAGTGTCAAAAAATGTCCTGCATCTTTGAATTTTGGATTACGGTAGAGGAAATATTTCGCATAAGGGTTTGATATTGCAGCTGTAATACAATAAGGAAATGTCAATATAAGGATCATACACTGTGTAACATAAATAACAAATAACTACTGATATATTTGCATAAAATTGCTCAAGCAGATCTCAGAGGCAGAACAATAGGTAAGAGAAATTTATAACAGGATTAACTTACGAGTTAAACCCTGAATTTGATTCCATGTCAAGTTAAAGGTGAATATTCCACTTCCCGGCTGAATCTGTGGAACAGTTGTGGAAAGGCTGCTGTAATTTGTTCGAAGAACATTTGTACTGTTGATAAGATTAATAGAGCTCATGCAAAATGGTATTCCTTCTTTTGACATTTGAACTGGACAATCAATCACATCTGCACGATCTGATATAGCCTTATTGTATGCCAAATCAGTGCAATCAGGGTAGTCTCCACTTGCACCATTTTTTGAGATGACCAAAAGCTTCACTGCAACATGAAAATGGTGAAAATAGGTCAATACTAATGTCAACAATCGGATTGCCATGAACTTTGAAACTTTCTTTTTCTGTTGCAAGCAGCACAGAGCAATGTTTACCATTTTCTGAAGCATTGCTCCCTAGGTGAGCAAAACAGTCTGCAAAAAAATATGTGAAATTAGCAAGTTAAATAGAATTAACAAGAAAGAGCTTAAGGAATGATTCTAGAATGAAAGCAGTCATAAATTGATAAAATTTAACTAATGGACGACCTGCAATGGTTGTTATATTAGAGATAAGGAAAGGATGAATCGACCTATAGCCTCTGATGGAGTTATAGGAAAATCAGACAGCACACCATCCACAGAGAAGTCTCCATTATCAACAAAATTCAAATATTCAGTAATTGGATCGTAGCTGTAATTGTAGCTTAAAGGAACATCATTATAAAACTCTGAAGCATATACTTCTAGTCCTTCCTTGTGGGCATCTTGAACAATCGAAGTATGAGGTTGCAAGTATAATGTCCCATCCACTGGCCATATGTAAGTCTTTGGAACAAGAATCCCTGAGGCAAATGTCTTGATGAAAGTTAAATTCTTTGAAAGGGAATTATATGTCTGGTTCATTGAGGGCTCAATATCATTGGGTCCAAGAAACCGGAAGATCAACTTAGTTATTCTTGGGTTGAATCGTGAGGCAATACTTCGCAAGAAACCCACCTCTGGAGATGAGATAAAGTTAACTACCACAGTTCTTGATACTGTAAGGACATAGCTCCTCATACTCAAATTGTGTTGTGAAAAAAATAAATCATGCTGCAAATGAACAATAATGTTATTTCAGTTAAGTAATCAAATACATAACACATTGGACCAAAAAATAGTCACTCGCAGAATGGCAATAAATCTTCAGAAATACATCCAATATTTACCTGAATATTCAACCATAAGCCCTTTGGTTTTAGTGAAGCAACTTCTTCAACAGTTAGAATTGGGTCACCATCAAACAATGAGGACCGTGAACTGATGCCCTGAACCACTGTTATGTTAGGGAAAGAAGAAGGAAAAGTTATCAGATTTAGTATGTCAGGTCATAACCAATTTATATGAGCATGGCAGCAAGCTGACTGTTTTCAATAAGAAGATTTCGTATACTACCTTTCCTGCTGCTGAGGGATAAAGGATACAATTTACGGCTCCCCATTAGTCAGAATCGATTATTAATTAATTAATTAATTCATTCAAGTGGCAGTACTTGTTGCAAGCCAAAATGTGACCTTGTTATGAAAAAGCAAAGCTAAACAACAATGATAATGCACAGTTCTCATTGCCAAAAATCAAATAAATTATTCAGGAAGGTTCAAAAAGAAAATAGATGACCAGACTGCTATTATATAAAACTAAAAAGCACACAGCTAGTTGACTTAAATCATGTAGATTCTGGCATGATCAACCAACGAAATAGTTCTTTTTTATGGTACAAGAAATAGGTACTTAGACAAGTAACATGAATGTGTATCAGCAGATTTTCTAACAGCCGATACATAATCATTTTATATCATACTTGCCAGAAACATAAAGGAAGACATCAAGTAGGTAAAAGACAGGAAATGAAAAAGACAGGTAGACTTAGTTACACTGCAGCATTAAATGATCTCCCGTTCTAATTCCTTTTAAACAAGCAATCACATTGAACCTACTAAGAGCCTGTTGCAATATGAAGTCCACAACCAATACGGATATTTTGAACAATCCAATTCTTGGACTCTGAATGTGGCAAAATATAAAGATGTAAGCTTAGTCCTACTTACAGAAGACTTTTGATAAGTCCTTGAGAGTGAAATCTACTGGGAAATATCCTTCCGTAATAGCACCATTCACGCTATATGAGCTACTCTTATTTGGGTAAACGCTAGAAATGTCCGTGGAATTTTGGAGCAAGAGATCTGATGTGCAAATCCCAGCTCCATCCTTTGTTAACTGCACGTCACAGTAGAATATCACATCGGGATCACTAACCAACTGTGCCAATTGGTAAGCAGTAAAGCTAGAATGCGGTACTAGTCCTGAAAATCCACCACGTGCTATTATAGAAGGCTTATTTCCTGCAAAAAAAAAAAAGAAATACGGCTAATCAATCAATCAAGAAACTACTCACACACTAGAAAACAAGTCCCCGCTATTATGGAAACAACTCAAGTAAACAAAATATATGCTCTTTTCCTTTTCCCGGAACTATAACATTGAAGATCGATTAAAGCAAATCAATATCAGTGGAAAAGGACCTCATTCTTCTTCTCTTCATGCAAAAAATGAAAAATGTATTCATATTTCTAAACATATATATTTAAATCAGTCTCACAAATTATATTTCCAAAATAAAGCCCCCCAAAAACAATTTATTTCTACGAGGAAGGAAATTTTAGCATGATGCATGAAGTTATAATATGTATTATTTTAATTTGAATCCAGATTTTTCAACTACCAACTCGAAAAATTGGAACAAAAAATCATTACGAGATTTCTACATCTGGTTCCTTATGTCGAGTTTTACGCCCCTGCTTTCGGGTCAGGATTTTTGAAAGCAGAGGACCGAAGCTTTGAAGCTAAGACAGGTCTCAAACTGAAATATGAATAAGAGAATAATAAAGCTCCTCGAGAAATGAAATTTCTTCGAACAACAAACAAGAAAACCGCTAAATCCGGACTTCTTTTCACAATTCCGTCAACTCCGTTTTCTCGGCAACCAAACGAATAAAGAACCAAGTGAAAATCAAAGCATTTACTCCGACTGTACTCCTAACTCAAAACCAAACTTGCATGAGCATTTCACTCACACTTCCACTTTCTCACCAACCGAGAAAAAAAAAAGAAAAAGATCCAGCTAGCAAGAGAAACTACGCACTGAACAAATCCGATACTTGTTCTCCGACCACACAAGCAAGCAAGTAAAACAAAGCAAGACGACTCAATACCATTAAGTGTGAGCCAGCTGGATGCGTTCGATCTCTGAGCAGAGACCGGAGCTACTGAGCACTGAAGAAGAACAAGAAGAAGCAGCACCACAACCGGCAAAGTAAGAGCGCGCCACAGGCACATTGCCGGAGACTCTCGCCGGCGGTTCATCAGAGAAGTTCTCGAATCTTCTCGGGAAATGCGTCAGATGTGGTGACCTTTACAGAGAGAGGAAAGAGAGAGAGAGAAGTGGAGAGGCCTTTTGAAGCTTTACAAGGCCGGCTACCATCGTTTATATATTTTCAGTTTTTTAATTTTTAATTTCTTTCGTAATATAAAAAAAAGGATTTTTTGAGTTTTTCTCCGATGATCTCCAAGTTAATTAATTCGTATTAACGCGCTTTCCAATTTGATGCTAATTGTTGGAGTTGAAAGGCATGGTAAAATCAAAAGCCGGCTAATGATTTCTAGCCGGCTATTGTGAGCCGGCTTTGTTTTTATTTACTATTTAGCTATAAAACAAACAAACTCCTCTATATTTTAATGCAACTGTGCATAGGTGATGACTAAAATTACTTGAATTCAATTTTTTATTTTTTAACATTCATAGAAAAAGTATACAGCAAACATGATGGCAAACATGTTGCAGGCTTCAATAATCTTTGTTCAGACACACAAAATTTCAAATTGTCAAATTCAACCCTCCTAATTTCCAACTATTGCCGAGTGCAGTGATGACCTTATCTCCACCCAAGGTGGTTGGATAGGGACATAAATGGAAATAACAAATAGATGAGACGAGTACGCAGATCCAGGTAGGTCCCACGCGCCAGCTTCGTCATGATCAGGCGGTCCCCATTAACGATTTACTGGACGACAGCTGGACTGTTTGTTCCACGACATGCCGCATTTTGACAATCTGGCAATGCGCACGTGGCAGGACGCGCATGCCACGATGCCTTACAACGCGCAAAAACAAAGCAAAACGAAACAAATAAGAAGTCAAATGCACAATACCGTGGTAGGAGACTGTGGCTAATCGATTAGAAATGGTATATTATATCCGATAGCGACTCTAACGGGTTTATTGTACAATTGTATCCCAAATCTTGTCTCCCCCTCTCTCTCCGGTGTCGTTCTGTTAGGGAAACAAATTACAAGATTGACTCCTTTCTCATCAAATGAAGGTAACTTCAAATTGTCATACTTCCATTTGTGGATGCTTTGTTATAATTAAGTGAGAGATTTTGCTAATGTTACGGGAAATATGACTTTGTTTAATTAAATATATATTATTTAATTATTTAAATATATTTATTATTAACATAATTATGAATAATTTAATTAAATATTATATTTAATTAATTAAAATTATGAATAATTTAAATGTATT
>JANZLC010000202.1:38382311-38395204 GCA_026413385.1 Erythroxylum gracilipes
ACTTTTATGATTGAATAAAATTAATTTAATTTAACAATTATTAATTGAATTTAAAATATCAGAAAATAATATAATTTTAAATAAATTTAACATTAACAAATTTAATTTTATTTAAAAATAAAATAAAAAACTACAATAAAAAACATAAAAACAAAGGGAGTCTTTATTAACAAGTTATTTTATTTCGAGTAAATAATAAATAATAGTTGTAACGAGAAACCCTACTCATACCTTATTGTGGTGACCAAACAATCGACGGCCTTCCCAATATTTGGATTTTTTGTATCGAAGTTGGCATCTCTTTTTTTTTTTTCTACAGAAAGCTAAATGAATTGCATAGGGAAATTGGAATTTTGTGTTAAACGGTGGAGATGCCAATGCAAAATTCACCGCCAAATACATCACTAAAAGCTACATAAACGCCAAAATACAAAATGTCTTTATCCGTAAAGGGCACTTTCTTCTTATTTTTTAGGTACTCATGTATGCACATTTTAATTATGTAATTGTGACTATTGTTGTTTTAAAAATCGAACCAAATGTTAAATTGATAAAAAATTTAAAATTTAATCAAAATTTAACCTTCATAAATTCAACCAAATTAAATAATTTATTAAATAAAAATTAATTTATTTATTTTAGTTTATAATAACTTATTAATTTATTTAAATATACTAATTAATTACTCGATTGATTATTTTTTTAATAACAAGTTAAATAAATGTTTAGAGGATTATATTATATTATTAAGCTCACTGAACTATTCTAACATTACAGATTTAACTTTATAAGAGACAAACACTATCTTAATTTGATTTATATTTTTATAAAAATAAAATGCACATTTTTTTGTTACAATTTAGTATTATAAAAAGTAATTATTTTAAATTAAAAAGTTAAATTCATATAACTTAATTGACACTGAATTTTTTTACGCACCACTTTGCTTTTGTTTGCATTTATATACTCGAAAACGTGGAACTTTTCTAAATGCCGGTTTTCTTTTTCATAATAAGGTATATTTTCTGTCTCTTATTTACGTCAAGCGTATAAAATGAAATCGAGGCACTTTTTTTATTGATCTTGATGACGTAATGAACAAATAACTAATCTAGTGCAATACAGGCTATCCACAGCCAACTGTGCCATTTCATACGAGCATAGTTTTAAAAACTGGCCCCGGTTCAATTGATAATCGGTCAGTTATTTAGTTTAATTTATTTTTAAAAATCGGTTCTCAATTAAACCAGTAAAAACCGGTTAGTTGAGCATTAAACTGGATTAGTTCAATAAATTTTTTATCTTTGTTATATTTTGTATTTTTAATATTTTTAATATTATATATAATTAAATATAATTATTGCATAATTATAACGTCACATCAATTCGATCAATTACCGATCAAATTAGTGATCAATACGACCTCCAAATCAATGTTCGATCCGAATTTTAAAACACTGTTAATACAAGGCACAATAACGTCTATATATAATGGTTGTGGATAGCCATTTCATACGAAGGCACAGTAACATCTACATATAATGGCTGTGAATAGCGTCTATTGCGCACGTACAACCACACGCGCGCGCGCACACACATATATATATATATATATAAAGTTTAATTATTTGAACATTTTGCGATTCATTGTATTTAATTTTAAAATGTTAATTTATTGAGTAACTTATTTAAATTGTATAGTTTATTGACTATTATTAAAATTTTATTTAATTCACATATAATCTTTGTTGAAATTTTCATTATAAAAATCTGCCAATTATATATTATTATAAGTTTAAATTCAATGTTTACCGGTTTGACTGGTTTAATAATGAAAACCTGGAATCAGTTAATTTTTTGATTCAGTTTTTAATTTTTTGATTTGATTTGATTTGATTTAATTTCATAATTTTTTTTATTAAAAATTGATTAATTTATTAATTAATCGACTAATTTTTCTAAACTTATCAATTTTTATAAATCAAAATAAATAAGTTAATTTTGATTTTTACAATCTTTTTGTCAATTCAAAGTTAAATTTTTTGATAATTAAAGACAATATTTTTAATCATTATTTAAATTATTCAATTTTATTTAATTTTTAACCTATTTTATGACGGTATAATGCAAGTTGAATCTTTTAAATTTTAAATCTCTTATCTTACCGGTTTAACTCTCGGTTCGGTGTCGAAACATTGATTAAATTTAACAAAACGAACCTGATCAATAAAACAAGTCTAATTGAATCATATTATTTTAAGCAAGAGTTCATACCTTTCGTTGAGAATACAGCACAAAAGCAATAATTAAAATTTGAAAGTTTCCCTACTTGACCCGGCACCGGGTTGAACAAAATCATTAGTGATTGTGAAGTTAGTTAAAGAAAATCTATTCTATTGCTTTCCAGTTCCAGATGCAAATTCATTTCATTGTCTAATCACAACAATCAATAAATGATATAAACATAATCAAGTGGGGCACAAAACTATATGTCACTAAATAAATAATAAATCTAGGTATTCCCCAAACTATAAATAATGGTACTTCTAAAGAACAACATATGGTACCACATGGCTTCTTCTTTTCTTTTTTTTTCCTTTTGAAACTGAATCCTTTGTTTAGGTCCTACATAGTTGAAGTACCCACGTTGAATGAACGGTAAGTAACAGACACAGAATTTAAAAAAAAAACGTTAATACCCACCAGAAACAAAAGTGGAAGGATTGGCCTGTTCGTCAAGCCTTTCATTTCCAGCTGTGTCAACCCTCCAAAGTTTGCCAGTTATAGATCTGTAGAAACACAACCGTTTACCAAATGCTTGGATGGTACGATTGACAATGAAAGTTACCTGAAAGCAATGCCTTTGGGGCTTTTGTTACTTTCAGGTTCTGGTCAGCATCCGTAACAGTTCCTGATGCCATCTTCATAGAGAATTATGTATCTCTGATCCCATAAACAAGAGACATGTGAGCATGAGCATTGGATTCGTAGAGTCATCAAAGGATCAAGTCACAGTGGAAGTGCTATAAAATTATGACAGCGTACACATGGGTAGATCATGTGGTAGTTAATTTCTGATTAAGTATACTAATCAGCTGATTCCAAGTTTTTTCCTCACTAAACATCTAGGATGGTAAGTTGAGCAGAATAATCAAGATGAAAGTGTGTGATATATGTTGTGCAAAAAGGGATGCTTTTCCTGGTAAATCCCGTTATATGAGAATGAATAGCCCGCTTCTGATTTATACAGACCAAAAAGATCAATCTTTTATACAAAAAATAAAATAAGTACACAAGAGTCCTAGATATGTGCGTTGTTCTTAGTTCAAAAGTTGGAGTTGGGTTGTTAGAAACTCAGCATTAGCATGTGATTTTCACCTGTAACACTAACTGTTTGAATGATAAATAAGTATCATTGAGTATGTAGTTACCTTGTCACTTTCGACTGCTGAATTTGTCAAGAGGTCTGTACTGATAAGTGCACCAAAAACATGCGAATAATTCTGATAGACAACAATGACTCTGAATGCTAAGAGGATGGCTATGCTCGAACTACTAAAGTAACTGCACGAAAACTATCAAACTCAGTTGAGTAAGTCTCTACTGTCAAGATAACAACCACTGTTCTGTAAATTAGTTTTAAATGGTATCTGCATCCTCTTCATTTTCTCTCATTCAAAAGAGGACTGGCCTGACCTGCTTGCTTTGTTTTTAAGCAATCAACTCGCATATGCTGATGAAGTCTCTTCATTTAGTTATCATATACAAGCCCTGTTCCCACTAGCTAACCACATCTTAGCATTCAAACCCGAAAACTTAATGTGTATAGGAAGGGTGCTAGCTAATGCTTGGCCTTGCCATGTACAGTTTTTTCTTATATCAGTTGAAACTATTAAGATGTCGAAACTAAGTCTGATACAGAATCATTAAACAGGCCCACAGACTAAACACAAATGGGCCTTAAAAAGACGAAGACTTTCACACAATTACGACTCTCCTATGTTCCCGTTATCAACTTCCAAGTTCGAAGGTTTCACGTAAATCAGTCACCTGTCATAGGCACCATGCAATTATTTCCACGTGTCAAATGTAGCATCAGACACGCAATATTTCCATGGATATCTGCAGTCTCTTAGTACATACATTTTAATGAAGAGAACTCCTACGTTCATTGATAAAGATTCAAACTTGAGCAGCGTGAAAGGCAGATTAATGGATTTAATATCTGGGTTTGGACGGAGCATTAACGTAGCGCAAGAACACGCCGGGCTGGTGCTGCCGATCACAGTGTTCGTGGCTGTCTTGTGCCTGTGTTTAGTTGTTGGTCACTTGCTGGAAGAAAGCAGATGGGTTAACGAGTCCATCACTGCGATTTTGATAGTAAATCCCTTATTTTTACCTAAATCTCTCATGCTAGACCTGACCATTTGGACCATGGCTCGAATGTGACAATGTGAGTCATGTGGGATGCCATCCACTGCGAGGCTGGTACCCCACCAGTTAATGAATCACCTACCATTCACATATATACTTCGCTTTCCTTTTTATCTTCAGCAGATATGATTGTATATCGTTATAGAAAATTGGATCTTTATCCTTTTAAGATTTGTATTTTTGACAAAAATTCGATGTTTTTTTTCAGCTTCACAAGAACGATGGACTAACCAGAATTGTCAAGCATATTTAGTAGATTATATATGTTAAGAAAATCGACAATTGGCCTCTAAGCTAGATTGACGTATTAAATCTGGAAAATAGTAATAAACATGTTGGCCAGGATTGTTGTTGGGTTGATGTTTTAATGCATGTGTTGTATAAAATTAATGAACGAATCCATTTATTTCTATGCACAGAAGTGATGAATTGTCAAAATCATAGACAGGTTTCAGGAAATTCATTTGAGATGTGAGGAGTGCAGAAGAGAAGCCATCAATTACTTTTGCTTTCACTTACTGGTACAACCGTACAAGGGAATCATTACGCTAATTGTTATTGCAGAATGTGAAAGAAACTTAAATACGGTTTCCTTAGGAAATGGATGTTTGGTTTGACATGGCTTAGGTGATTTCTAGTGAGCAAGGCCCTACCCTGTTATATGCTGCTTATGAATGGACCTCTTTCTTCACTCAGCTTTTTCAGGCATTTAACATAAGGAAACATTTCACTCTAGCATATCTAATAAGCTAAGTTCAATGTTCGAAGTAATGATTTTGTTCTCCATTTTAGTGGATCATAGATTTCTCATGAGCATATGAACCTGGTGCAACAGACTAAGCATATGAACCTGGTGCACAATAGACTAACAATTGGGTCCTCTTTGTTTTCTCTTTTATCAGGGAGGCATATCTGGAACATGTATCTTAGTTCTAAGCAAGGGAAAAAGTTCCCACATTTTAAGATTCAATGAGGAGCTGTTCTTTATATACCTCCTTCCTCCGATAATATTCAATGCAGGGTAACCACCAGGCATTCTAAGTTAAAATGTGGCTCCACAATTTATGTTGCCATGTATCTACTTACTTGGTTCACTTGTTACAGATTTCAGGTCAAGAAAAAGCAGTTCTTCCAGAATTTCGTTACCATCATGCTGTTTGGGGTGGTTGGTGTTTTTATCTCAACATTCATTATTACAGCAGGTAATGCTGAATTCAAGAAGAAATGGATGCTTTTGTTGATTAAGAGCATATCTAATGCTTGAACATATCTCTAAAGATTAATCTCGTCACTCTCTGGCTAGGCAGCATGTGGGCTTTTCCAAAATTGGGATTCCTTGGTCTGAGTGTAAGGGACTATCTTGGTAAGTTTCTGATGTCGATAAAATCATGAAAGCATCATGTGAGCACCTTAGACGCATGCTGGCATGATACGTTCTCTTGTTTACAAGTGAAAATTTTCTTTTGACTTCAGCTGTTGGAACAATATTTTCATCCACTGATACAGTGTGTACCCTGCAGGTTGGTAAATTCTGAATGATTTTTATTTTAGCTATTTCAATAGCAGGTTCATTGCAGTTAGAAGACATTTTTGTTTCATCATGTAGGTTCTCCATCAAGATGAGACTCCAATTCTATATAGCTTAGTATTTGGGGAAGGAGTTGTAAATGATGCAACATCCGTTGTGCTTTTTAATGCCATCCAAAAGATGGATGTGACGAAACCTGATATGCACAGAGGTCTTCTCGTCATTGGAGATTTCTTGTATTTATTTTCAACAAGCACCGGTCTAGGAGTTCTGGTGAGTTTAAACGTCTAGTTCTTGCTTATCAATAGAAGGCATAATGTTTAAGATTTTGTCCAACTTTAAAACTTGTATCCAATTTAAAAACAACTGAAATGCAGCTCTATGTCAAACCTGAATGACAATATGGTGCTCTATTGGTTACTGCTAATTTCCAATTTTTTCTGATTAGTGTGTGTTATTAGGACCACTTAATTAACATTTTGACCATAGGTTTTACTGGTATAAGTGTTCTTATACTTGATGAATGCAATTCTTAGCAACTCTCTTTTGTTCAACAGAACTTTTTATGCGGTACAACAGAAAACAAGCCTGAAAAAGTTTGTGCTCTCTATGCTGCCTTTCTCATCCAATGCTTGGGACATTCTACATATTATAAAGATCAACTTTCTTAAGTTGATTGCATATTTCTTCTTCTTTTAACTACGTATTCCTTGCATGCACCCTTATGGTTTATTACAGTTTAATTTCCAGCTGTTTTTTCCTTTTCCATTAGCGTACATGATTTAAAGATTTCATGATTTCTCTAGGCTTGATTGCTGTCATTTTTTACAGGTTGGACTTGTGACTGCGTACGTACTGAAGGCCTTGTACTTTGGGAGGCAAGTACTTTCCACTCTCCCAGAAATAGTATTTTGTGCAGCTTATGAGTAGGACTATTGGCATTCAACACTGCATCAGAATGCAGAATACACTTGCAGAGATCTGAATTCAAACTTTTTTACAGGCATTCAAGTATTCGTGAACTTTCTATAATGGTTTTGATGGCATACCTGTCTTACGCATTGGCTGAGGTAAACTCTACTTTGAAGTTCATTGTTTGGTTGATTAAATATGGAATTCATAGCTAAGGTGGTGTTCTTTTGCAGTTGTTAGAACTAAGTGGCATCCTCACTGTTTTCTTCTGTGGGATACTCATGTCACACTATGCATGGTATAATGTAACTGAAAGTTCAAAAATCACAACCAGGTCAATATTTCTGGAAATAGTGACTTCCTTTGTGCCTAAGGAGTGATCATCTGAATAATATAGTATCCCATCCTCTTATATGCAGGCATGTATTTGCGATGATGTCATTTATTGCTGAAACATTCATATTTCTTTATGTGGGAATGGACGCTCTCGACATCGAGAAGTGGAAGATGAATAAGATGAGGTAATTTCCTGGGTCTGTTACATATAGAGCATAACCCTTTCCTTTTCCAACCCAATCCCAGTTGGGTGAATGTTAACACCTAAAATCTCTTGGTTTTTGGGGTTGAAATGTCAAACACTAAATTATTTCCTCAATCTCAAGCTAGTTATTATTTACCAATGAATTGTTCAACATGGCAATATTTGGAAATAGGAGTCTGACTTGCATATTCCAATGTAGCTTTGGGAACATTCCCTAAGCTACTTGTTATACAACTTGGTATCCTGTTAAGCAATGAACCAGAGAAGTTAAAACTTCCTTTTGAACGCAGTTTCCAGACTTCCATGGGAATATATAGTCTATTGGTGTTCCTAATATTGATCGGAAGGGCTGCATTTGTTTTCCCGCTCTCTGCTGCTTCAAATTTGATGAATAAACAGAGAACAAGGCCGCTTACACTCAAACATCAAGTTAGTATCTCATGACGATCATGGTAGCCTTCTGTGCGTTATATGTGGCAACTGCATTTGTTTGTGGTTACTGGCTCTTGAATTTCTTAATTGTCTAGATAATAATATGGTGGGCTGGATTAATAAGGGGAGCCGTCTCTATTGCTTTGGCCTTTAAACAGGTGAATTTTCCTGTCTGTAACATTGCTGCCACCAAGAATACAAGCAAGTTTAGGATCCGCATTGATTTGTTTTCCTTTTCTGTTGTTCCTTGAAGTTTACATATTCTGGAGTCACATGGGATCCAGTCTATGCTACCATGATCACCAACACCATCATAGTCGTCCTATTCACTACCTTGGTATTAAATTTAATCTTCCAAATGAATTTCTTTCACTATTGCTGATGTTACTATCTTTCTCTGGTTACTGCCACTTGAAGACAAGAACGATTAATTTTCTACTTGTTCTCCTTAGACTCTTATATTGTAATAGCATTGATTCAACGACATGAAAATTTTTCCTTCCAACTTGAATTGTAACCAGATGATAGTGATTACCCTCCAGCATAAGGCTAAGGATTAGCGGCCTGTTGTGATCTTGGATTCTTGTTGTCTTCATTTTTTTGACTCAGGTTTTTGGTTTCCTGACAAAGCCGCTTGTAAGTTATCTGATCCCTCACACTGTAAATGATAGAACCGATCATCAGGAACCAAAGTCCCCCAAAGAGGACGCCAGCCTCCCTCTGCTGTCCTTGCAAGAATCTATCGCATCCAATATTGAACTTGCAAAGAGTAGTTTGGCCATGTTTGTAGAAAGGCCTGCATACACCATACATTACTACTGGAGAAAATTTGACAACGCGTACATGAGACCTATATTTGGGGGCCCTCTCAGCAATCGGTCAGAATGCTAGATACGCAGATGCGACAAAGAGGCGATGTTTCTTGGTTGAAACGGAAGTTCTGATACAAACAATGTCGTTCATAACGCAACAGAACACGGAGATTTAGTTTGCTGTAGTTTTTATTGAAAGATTAATATCACCTAGAGTCTAGGACTTGCAATTTTGAAGGTGTATAGAGACTAATGTTATATGTAAGGATGAGGATGATTTTGTTTGTTTAATGAGCTCTGTTCTTGCAGACTGCATATCTGTTAATGGGTTATTTTAAGGACGCCAACAGAGTGTGGACAGCGATGGCATGATATTTTCAATGAATGCAATGTTTGATTTCAGAGAATGGGAGGACAGATATGAATTGGAAGAGAAAACTCAAAGTGTGGCCAAGACACATAAAGTGATAGCATCACTTAGATTAATACAATCCTGCTAGAAAACGTGTTAAGATCTTCAATCAGAGACCACAGAATTGTATGGCACACGTATGCTCGCGGTAAACCCCAATTGTCTTAAATATAAGTGTGGGAGTTTGTCCCACATTGAAAAAAGAGAGGAAAGAAGACCAACATATAAGTTTAGTGGGTTACTCTACCTATCACCAATTGTTTTAGGATGAAACCTCACTTAGACTTGTATGTGGGCTAACTTTCCTTCTCGTGTGGGCCCGTAGGTTCATTGTAAATTCTAACATAGTATCAGAGCCTTTGTGACCAAGTGATCATGAGTTCGAATCCTACCACCTATTATTCAACACAAGGTAGAGTGGGCCTGTGCAAGTTACTTGAAGGGGTGTGTTAAAGAGAATATATAAAACCAATTAAGTTGGTCTCACACAACAGCTTAAGATATTGTGGTGAAACGGTCACTTAACATGGTATCAGAGCAGGTTGCTCTTATGTTAGTCGTTAACACCTCCGAATGATAGATTATGTCACGTGTTAGACCCACACGTGAGGGGTTGTGTTGAAATATAAGAGTGAGAGTTTGTCCCACATTGAAAAAAGAGAAGAAAGAAGACCAACATATAAGTCTAGTGGGTTACTCCACCTATCACCAATTAGTTTTAAGATGAAACCTTACTTAGACTTGTATGTGAGCTAACTTTCCTTCTCGTGTGAACCCGTAGGTCCATTGTAAATTCTAACAAATTGCACAACAGCTGTAACTCAGACAATATAAATAATAGCGATTCACATTTGTCAACATACAATTTTAAAGAAGAATCGATATGGCGGATCATACCTAAACATATTGAACTTTAAAGAGTAATTTTATGGACGCATGTATTAATTCTAGGTAAGTTCATTCAATATATTATATTAGTAGTTATACCTCAAAGGTGCATTTTCTTTTAATCCAACTAGATTAGTTGCATTACTCTTTAAGTATCCATATTTTAAGTGAGTTACATCAACTTGAAATTATAGTTATGTCGTCTAGATAGACAAGTTTCATCACTCTTTTATCATATATGTGCTTCATACGAGTTCTATCACTTCACTCATTCTACTTTGGTAGTATCTCACCTTGAAAGCAAGTCGTTTCATTTATTTAAACTAGTTGCATCATTCTTTAATATTCAATAGCATATATATGAGATACAAAGAGAAAGAGAGAAACAAAGAGGACGTTTCATTTATTTAAACATACAACATGCAAGACTAATAATGTGGCAATTACTCTATCTCGCCTATACTTAAGATTTCCCATGCTTTGACTTATTTAACACGGCAAGAGTGTGAGTCACGTGTAAAGCTATTATCATCCCATACCTCTTATATAAAGGCAACAAATACTAAGAAGCTAAGAGGCCGTTTTAGTTTCACTTCTGTTTTGTTTATGTTGTTTTTAATTTCTGTTTTCTGTTTTTAGTTTTTGTTTTTTTTCTTAAAAAAACGAAAATCTATTTGGTTGAAATTTGTAATATAAAAACTGAAAACAAAAACCTATTTGGTTTAAATTTCTAATAAAAACCGAAAATAAAAACATGTTTGATTTTATTATCCTGTTTCTATTTTTTTAATTATACTCTTATGTGTAATAATTATAATATAATATAATATTTTTAAATTAATTAATTATCATTATAGCTAAAATTAAATATATGTAAATCAAATATTATTAAAAAAATTACACATTAATTGTATATAATAAAATTACATAAATTAGAAATTATATTAAGTCGTTCTAATCTATAAAATATGCCCATCATACTATAATTCTTGAAAACATAATGGTACTATCATTTACAAAAAGAAACATAAATCAATTAGAAATAATATAATCACTCCACATTTGTCTAGCAATTTCATATCGCTTCCAAGACATACCTCGAAGTTGTGCTGGAATGATATTATATTCCACTTAAGAACTTGCATCTTCATTTTCATTTCCCTAATTAGTTCTTCATTTTCAGCACAACTTTCAAATAATTCATCGCTTTGTCTATACATTCTAATATAGTTGCGTATAACACAACAAGCAATAACGATGTATTTTTATTTCTTCATATCATAACTCGGCATATTTTTAAGTATAGAAAATCTTGCTTTTAGAACGCCAAAATATTTTTCAATAACATTTCTTAATGAAGAATGCCTGTAGTTAAACAATTCTTATGGACCTTGAGGTCTTTTTCTGCCTCTAAAATCTCGCAAATGATATCTTTCACCTCGATATAGTGAAAAAAATCCAAGCATATTAGTGTAGTCCGAGTCAACCAAATAGTACTTACCTAACATAGAAAGAACATAATATTAACAAAAAGACATTAAAAATGAATCATAATTACTATGTTTATTTAAAATAATATAATATCCTGTGGAGGCATAGGAAATTGATTCGCTAGATTTGCTACTGTTTTCAAAAGAACTCGAGAGTCATTTGCAGTATCTTCCCCTTCAGCCATTACATAAGTAATTCCCCTATATGGTATTTGTTCATCGGTCGGAACATGTGCATCAATATGTGTACCATCTATTGCTCCTATACAATCCTAAAAATTAAAAAATATATTAAAATAAAATTTAATCATAATGACATAATTAAAATAGTAATTAAATAAATGAATATACCTGAAAATTTGGAAAGAATTTTGAATTATGTTGAATCTCAGGAGGTGTATTAGTAAAAGTGGTGGAGTAATGACTCTTTTTGCAAGACGATTAATTGCATATAAGACTTTTCGAAAGTACTTCGAAATTATAACAACTTAATGGTATATCTTTATGCAACAAGTACTTTATTTCTTCAAAAGATTGAAGCTAAGCCTGTAATAATTATTCGAGTGAAAAAGCAAGTGTCAATGAAAGGTTACAGAATGTAACCAGCATTGGAATCACACTAATGACTGATGTCATTCTTGCATTGACATTAAGAGGTTAAGAAATAGAACCTAATTAGTGCCATCGTCAAACTAATGTTAGATGTTGCTTTTTTACTAGATTTGCATATTAGAGGAACCTAATTAGTGCCATTGTCAAACTAATGTTAGATGTTGCTTTTTTACTAGATTTGCATATTAGAGGAACACAAGCAAACTAATGCCAGAGTTACACTTATAACCAACATCAGACTTGTCCTTGTTACACACACTTAAAGTTTCAAAACAAAACTAGTGTTAGTATGTTCACTAGACATGTGTCAGTCTTGTAGTTTTAGTTGTTTAGGAATTTGTTACTTTAAGATGTTATGTCTTTTTAGGACTCTAATTTTTGGGTTTTATACCTATAAGAGGCTTTCTTATTATTGTAATAAATAAAATATGATTGTTATTGTTTAATTAAAACCTTGGGGAGAACTTTGTCATTATTTTTTAGAGTAACTCTTATTTTAGATTCTCTAAAAACATGTGGGCTTATCTATCTTACCAGCAATGATCAAACTCTAGAATCTTATCACTCGCAATCCTTTCATTTATGTGAGTGTGGCAATTCATAACATTCTATATGTTTTTGTGTTTATATTCTTGAATTTAACTTGTTTAAATAAAATGATTCTTATTTATGTTTATGTTGACATTGTATATTGGTTCAACCGGATTTTGCTGGATTGGAATATCATTATTATGATCCATGATCTTGAGTAATCCTCGACTATGGGAAACCTGCAAAACAAACAAAGACACTCCGGGGGTTGTTTCCCGGAAGGTCCCTCCGACGCTCAAGT
>JANZLC010000202.1:38421829-38444714 GCA_026413385.1 Erythroxylum gracilipes
ATATTGATGAAAATAAAGAAATTAGAAGGTAAAAGTACACTTAAATATTTCAAGACTATTTATAAGCATAAGATGTTGACTTATAACGTTAACTTATAACGTTAAATAAACTTGCCTAACGTTAACTTATAACGTTAAAAATCACCAACGTTAAAATTATTTATTACTACCTCTACCTACAGCCTACGTAACCTGCAATCTTGGAGTACTTACTACCTGCAATCTTGGAATTTGCCTAATGTTTACTCTTCGAAACATCACCAACGCTAAATCAATTTTGAGTAAATTAGTTATATGCTTTGGGAGTCAAAAGCCAAAATATGGGATTAAGGGGCCCCTTTTCATCGTGGGCCTTGGGCAGATGCCCTGCTTGCCCTTACCCAGGGTCGGCATTGTTTGTGATATAATAATTGAGTGATTTTGTCCTTTTGTTTTTTTTTTCCCTTTAGACTAGCATTTTCACATATGTAGTATAATAAATGATAAACAACTCCTCTTGTGAGTTCCGCTGCAATACGAAATTTGGAGAGGTCTAATAATACACAACCTTATCCCTACTTAGTCATGAGACCATTTTCGATGTATAGTTTGATCATTGATGTGCATGGAAAATAAACCCACATTTTCAAACTTTCAAAATTTTTCACTCACGATGATCATTAACACTCTTTCTTAGCAAGCAATCAGGTATACTTCAGTTGTTCTACTAAGAAAAGTTAGCCATCTTTTGTATCTTTCCAGTATGTTCAATATGGTCTAACAAACATCAATATTTCAGTTTTCCTTTTTAATGGTTTTAATGGTTGGCTCACGGTACGTTAAAAGTGGGGATCTGTATATATGTCGGCATATTCTTTTCTCCTGCTTTCTTTAACTTGGTGAACAAAATTGAATTGGCTAGTCTATCTAAAAAATGGTACGATGGTTAGGACGTAGCAGTACAAAGCAATTGGTCTAGAAAACTAAAAATTATCAGTAATTTTATACTTTTCATACATCACCCCGATAAGGAAAAGTATGCAGTCAAAGTATTATAAGAACTTTAATTTCAATTGCATGCCTAATGTGTCTCTAAGTGTTGTAGTCATAATAAAATGGGACTATTGTGTACTTACGTATGTACATGAAGTCTTGGTGTTTAGTGGCTTCGGCATATTAACATATTGTAATGTCTGCTTGATGGGCCAGGCTGTTGATTTCTTTACCGTAAACACTGATTCTCAAGCATTATTGCAGTCTGCTACAGAAAATCCAATTCAGATTGGAGAGGTTTTGACTCGTGGACTAGGTCTGGCAATTGAATTTTCATCTAATGGAATCCCTGATTCAATTTTTAGACTCTTTCTACCTTAAAAAACTTTTAGTGAGAACTTTGCCGTGTCTATTTAATTTGGTTTCTTGTAAGAGGTAAAAAGGTGTGCAGGTACCGGGGGAAACCCACTTTTTGGAGCTGTTGAGGAATCAAAAGAAGCAATTGCAAATGCTCTTAAGGGCTCAGATCTTGTGTTCGTCACAGCTGGCATGGGTGGGGGCACGGGATTTGGTGCTGCACCAATCGTTGCTCAGATATCAAAGGAGGCAGGATATTTGACTATTGGTGTTGTTACCTATCCTTTCAGCTTTGAAGGACATAAAAGATCCATGCAAGCAAGTGCCTCTTTTTCATTTCATCTGTTTAAGTGGTTTACTTTTATGAATTGCCAAGAGGAAAATCCTCCAGTTTTTCATTTTCTTTCTGTATTTTAAAGATTACATCTATGGTCATAATAATTTTATCTTGACCAAATTTTATCTGTATCTTTGCAAGCCCTTGAAGCCATTGAAAAATTACAGAAAAATGTGGATACAGTAATTGTGATACCGAATGATCATTTGCTTGATATTGCTAATGAGCAAACACCACTTCAGGATGCCTTTGTTCTGGCAGATGATGTTCTTCGCCAAAGAGTGCAAGGAATTTCAGATATCATAACAGTGAGTATTTTGTGAAAAAGATAAGCTATATCTCCATATTTTAGCTCTTGTCCATTTGTTTTTTTTTTCGGCGCTACGACTTCAGTTTCCATTTTTAAGCTTGATTTTATCTCCTGTAATATACACTAAAGCCCCTTAACAATTTGTGAAAGTAAGCAGGAGGCTCAGTTTAATGGAATTTTCTGTGATTTAGCCACACTCATCATTATAATAGTTTTGCAAGTTTTATCTTACTATGATTTTGGATAAATCGATGCCATTTCTACTAAACTCTGGATTCTGCAATATCCAACTTTTATCTTTTTAGTACCCAAACAACAAACAACATCTAGATTCAAACTCTGTCTACATATGGTGACTTCCTGGTTTTGTAGATACCTGGTCTAGTTAATGTGGATTTTGCAGATGTAAAGGCAGTGATGAAAGAATCCGGCACTGCAATGCTTGGAGTTGGGGTGTCGTCTGGAAAAAATAGAGCTGAAGAGGCTGTAGAACAAGCTACTTTGGCACCCTTAATTGGATCATCTATCCAGTCAGCAACTGGAGTAGCTTATAATATTACTGGAGGAAAAGACATAACATTGCAAGAAGTGAATAGAGTGTCCCAGGTACTTTATCACCTTACTTTCCATAGAAATTCATGTCCATATCAAAAACATTGAGAATGCCTTCATTTAAATGTTTCAATATACGGCCATAGCCAATCTAATGTAAATAAGGGTTGCAAATCTTCATGGACCTGCCACTTGCATTATTTGAAGCCATAGAAGTGTTATAAATTGTACCATGTAGGATTATGATAGGAACCGAGAGCTCCTACCGGACTGGGCTGCAGAAGTGAAGATCAAGCACAACAACAATCACAAAAGAAACAGCACTCAAGAACAAGAACAATATATCAGTGTAATAGATGTCACTTTGTATATTGATTTTACTAAATGACGAAAGATAAACAACTATTCGAGTGGCTGTATCACTCCTATCAATATTTGATTCTCTCCCGACAATCCATACATTAACAAAATTCTCTCTCCCTTGTATTATTCTTTTTTCTGCCTTATATTCATCTCCCACAACATTCTTTGCGTGATGCTTGTTGTCCACATCATTTTGTTGTAACAAACTATCCACGTCAGCAGGTATTTTGCGAATCTTCTGATTCTGAAACCTTTGGGCCTAGCTTCTTCTCTCTACGCTTGTACTGCCTTCTAATAGGAGGCTTATCAGATTATATTCATTTCTTACAATCTGATGGCGTGCCATCTGCATTTTTCAGGTAGTAACAAGTTTGGCGGATCCATCAGCAAACATAATATTCGGGACTATCGCGGATGATTGTTATAATGGAGAGATTCATGTGACCATTATTGCAACTGGATTCTCTCGGTCTTTTCAAAAGACTCTTCTGACAGACCTTAAAGCTGCAAATCTGCTAGATAGAATGGTGGGGGCTCAAGAAGGCAAAGGATTTCCTACCCCACTTAGAACTACAACCTCACCTTCAGCTGTTCCTTCAAGACCATCTCCACGAAAGCTTTTCTTTTAGTTATTTTTTTTAAAGCCCTCCTAGTCCTGGAAGTATAGTCTGATAGTTCATGTTGAAAAGGTCCAACGTTGTCACCTTTCTTTCGCTTTAATGCCAATGTAACCATTGTTACTTATGTTGGAGAACAACATTCATTTGTTTAATTTTGGTGATCAAGCAAGAATGTTCATAACTTATCAAATCTTCTGTATTTTAGGTACCCAAATGAGTTTTGTCTTTCGTTGTTAGTCTTTCTTTTTTTTTAACCCTCTTCTCTTAAAGTTTTACTTACTATCCTTTGTTTCATAAAATAAAATCTATTAATATGTTTGTACTTATCACAAAGATAACATTACATATTATATGAGTGATGATGATGCATAAATGTTTTATTTATTTTATATGTGTAAGCATAATGAAAAATTTTAGTTTGAACATTAAATGTGTTGAATAGTTTTTTAGTGAAATGAGCTACCATGACTATATGTATGACACCAACTTTGAATAAATACTTGATGTATGCTTATTTAGGGTCTAAAGGATTATGAATGAGTTTGCATGTTATTACAGAAGTTATGTCTATTCTTCAAATTACTCATAGTGGATGTGGCATATGCATACAAATGCTTAGATATGGATGCTCCATACTCATTTTGTTATGCAAATATTTTCTATTGGTAAATATGGTTTTTAAAATTAACTTTATTGTTACGATTGTATCATATTCCATGCTTATTATTGGAATTCTTTTGAGCTCCTAAAATGTTTTTTTTTTTACTTTTCTTTATAAACTTGGACATTGAGTTATTGAGGGCATTAACCTCCTTTTCAATATTTCATTCTTATGTTTTAATACGTCCAAGTCGTAATTGTCATCAATAATCACATTTTTGGATTATTTGATACTATGCAATTTACTATTTATATTTTCATTCTCATTCATACATGTATCCAACTGTTTTTGAACTTCCTTGAATTTGGAAAATAATTTCTTCTTTTTCTTACACATGATTTTGAAACTTTTTGATTAGATCATTATATGTCAAATCTTTATCATCACTATTACATGATTGGAGTTGGATATTACCTCATTATCGTTTATAGTGGTAAAGCACTTGTGAGCTATCTCTCCTTCTAGTTTCTCATTTTTATACTTGTGTCATCTCAAATTGAGGCTTTAAGTGTTGTCTTCTTATATTTGTGCTTCTTCTCTTTCCTATTGCTTCTTTCATACTTGTCATCATCCTTGAGCAGGGGGCATTGTGATTTTATGCAATCGGATTTTTTACATTTAAAACAAATCATGTTAAAGAATTTATGTTTTAAATTACCTTTATCTTCCCTAAAATCCTTTCTTTTAGAAAATTTTTCCATCAAGAACTTCTTGAATTATCTAGTGATTAAGTCAATGTCCTCTTCATCGCTTTCACTAATTGAAATCTTTTCCTCTTCGCTCGATTATTCCTTTGATACTTTAAATGCTAAGTTCTTTTTCTTTGAAAGTGTCATTTTTTTTTTGTGTCTCTTAAATCTCATTTCGTATGTCAAGAGAGATCTTATAAGTTTCTCCAATGGTAGTATTGTTAGATCTTTAACTTATTGTATAATCATCACTTTTGCTTCTTACATCTTTGGAAGTACATTAAGCAATTTTCTTACCATTTCAACATTAGTGTAAGTCTTTTCAAAACATATAAGTGTATTAATGATATTAATAAACCTAGTGTACATATTAGATATACTTTCATTATGCTTCATTTGAAACCATGTTAATGTGTTAATATGCCAACTTTGCTTTCCTTTACTTGATTTATTCCCTCTTAAGTAATTTCTAATGTATGCTAATTGTCATAAAGTTGATTCACACATAAAGACCCTATTCAATTCATTTCTTCATAATGTACAAAATAAGATGTGTATGACTTTACTATTTAACGAAATTAATCTCTTATCTTGAGGTTCTCTTTTTCCTTTAATTTAGGGATATTTTTGTTATCTACGTTCGTAGGTATAAAGGGACTAGTTAAATCTGTTATTCATAAGTTTGCAATTTTGGCCATTAAAAAGGATATGATCCTAATTTTCTAATAGAGGTAATCATTCTTATCAAAGAAAAATGTTCTACTATTGTTTTATCCCTCTTGGTTGAATGATGATGATGCTCCAACATATGCTATTATAATCTTTGTTATAGAATTTCGTTAGAAATGTTAGCCTAATGAATCCACTTTGATACCACTTGTTAGCTCGTAATGGAATCCAAGAAGGGCTTAACTAGGTGTCTATAAAAATCAATAATTTTTCTAACCATTTTACTCAATTAACAATAATCAATATAAATAATGATGAGGAAATTAATTAGCATAAGTTAATAAAACAATAATTTAAACAAAATACAAAAAAAAGAATATAAACCAATTTATAGTAGTTCTGTAAACAATCCATGCCTACGTCCACTCCTAAGACTCTTCTTGTAATTTTACTATAATTCTTCTTTCAAAAAGAAGAATAACCTTTGTACAATCTTTTTGGATAAATAAGAACCCTTTTACGATCTTCTTCTAAAGTGAAGCGGAACCATAATCTCACTTGGATCATGTCCATTGAATACACAGATTCATTAGCTATTAAGAGACTAGTCAATTATCAGGCATATTGGTTAACAAATTCTTGATACATCAAATTTAATAATGCAATCCAATATTGGTTGACCACTAACTCATATATATCAACCAACCCCTTAAAAATATATTATTAACAACTTTAAATGCTCAAACTCATTTTGTCTAATGCAATTATGATTTAAATGCTTCCCAAAATATTCTCTAAAGAGTGTTTAAAAAATCAAGAGGTTTTTCTCTTAAAAACAAAAGCTTTAATACCTCTTAGTGAATGAAAAGGCTCATGCAAAGAAGCAAGATGAAAAGTTTATGAATGGTGAGCTTTTAAGATTATCAAATTAGCGAAGTGAAATTATAATTAATAATACAAGATATAAATGACCTTGATGAGTCATGATCTTCTTTTATTCTCAGTTTGGTATTGGTATTCATTTTAACGATTGAAAACTTTAGTTCTCTTTGTCAACTTTATAAACTATCTTCTTAAATTTATAAATTCATTTTGTTCTTATATTGCATTTCATCAAAATAATAAACTCACCAGTAGGAATTATGTTTTGTTGCCATCAAAATATTGATCAGAACCTCCCTTGTTTCAATATATTAGATTAAGATTGCACGTCATGCTATTACGAAATTAGCAACTTCAAGTACTTTAAAATTTTGTGACATATAAATACTTTTCAAGTCAAATTATCAAAGGGTGTGAAAGAAAAAAATGTTTATGTTATTATTCTAGATAAGGAATTTAGATTGCTTACTTGATTATTGTGAAGATTGTAACTCCATTATAAGGTTGTTATGGATTGTTGATTCATGTAAAAAAACTATATTTAAGGTATATATATGGTGGCATGTATAGAGTTCATAAAATAATTATGAATATTTTTAATCGAAAGTAGAAATTGTAGAAGCATTATATAGATATTATTAATCAACAAATAGGTTATGCAACTTACTGAAAACTTCCACTTAGCATTTTACTCAAAAGATCCATTTAGCATCTTACTTTCTTAGTCCTTATTACATAGATATTAAAGATGTTCGTACAACTGTTGATATTATGGGCAGTATTTTGATGTAATTGTATGCAAAAGTATTTTCTTTAATAAGAGCAATCAAACAATACAAATGAAATTAAATTGTGTCATGAGAGTTAAGGGAGTTTGCTAGAGAGTTACAAAGAGAGAACTTATAATAAAAAAAATGCAACTTGGTAAGTTTTCATACTTTTTAATTTTATCTTTTACTTATTAATACTATTTTATTTTTATAATTATTAATTTAA
The DNA here is from genome assembly GCA_026413385.1 of Erythroxylum gracilipes. NCBI lineage: Eukaryota > Viridiplantae > Streptophyta > Magnoliopsida > Malpighiales > Erythroxylaceae > Erythroxylum > Erythroxylum gracilipes. Next base: position 38,429,238 of record JANZLC010000202.1, read on the forward strand.
AATATAAATGAGTGGTGGAGCTTATTTGAAGAAAGTGTTCTAAAATTGAAAAAACTTGTTAAATTACCCAATCAAATGACTTCTTCGTTAGGTTATAAATACAATTGGAGCGTTTTTAAATTTATTATTATGAAAAAAGAAATTGTATGGAATATCAAAGATTCAATGACCTAATTTACATTATTTGTAATTTAAGGATGAATAATAGGTATTTTGTTGATTGGATTTTATTTTTCAGTTATTATAATTTTTATTATTGATTTTATATTTTTTGAAGTTCATATTTAGGGTGCTTAGTAAGAAGATAATATAAGTTTTAATTGATATTGATTGTATTAACTACACTAATTTTTGGATTGAATAAAAATAACTATTGTTTGATCTTCATTATAGTGATTTGAAAAGACAATTTATAGAAAATCGTATTTGTCATTTGCAAATAGCCACTTAATATCTTATTTTATATATATTTATAAATTAAAAGTATACAATTTCAGACATTCTTGATTTATAATTTATTTAACTGTAATAAAAAATGTTGATGCAAATACTTTGAATGAAGCATGATTTATAAGTCTTTAAAAAGTATTAGAGAAAATTTTTTGACAATGATAAAAAACACATTTCTTGAATAACATAATTTTAATTGTTACTATAATTTAAATTTTATGATTAATTTAATTTTCGTTTAAATTATTTAAATTATTATTAATTGATTATACATTAATAAGTATTGGTGTATTCTTTTTATTTTAATAAAGTATTTAATTTTTATATTATTTTTTATTATTTTCATCATTTTTATTTTTTTACTACATACCAATTTTATAATAATCTAACACTGATCTTCTTTTCAATTTGATATTCAATTGGATTTTTAAAACATTGGTTATTTACACTAAAATATGCTATAAATATGTTAGTTATTTTTCGAAAGTAGTAAGAAGTGTCATATTTTTTAATTCTTCTACAATTGTAAATTTATAATGATGGGAGGCTGGGTTTTTCTACAAACATCAAAGTCTTCTTGTAGAGATCTTTGGATTCCCTCTAAACGTAAGGAGTCCATGTTGTATTCTAACAAAAAAAGGTGGAAAAGAAGGGAAAGCTTCCAAGACATCCTGCTAGAATATGTGACAAGTAGAGTATCCTGCAAGAACATGTGGCCGAGTTGAGTATGGCCTGTGACTCCAGCAGTTTCGACAGTAACATCACAATAATTGATTTAACTTTGCCATGATAAGCTTCTGAATCGTATGAGCAATTACTCGGAACATACCTAAATGAACCCGATATTGAACAATTGAACCATGTGCTGGTTCTTCATAACAGACTTTTATAAAGTTGTTAGAACTTGAGCAAAACTTTTATCAGTGATAACTATTTTTTAACATAATTCAACCTGTATAAAACATTGGAATTGGACTAATTCTCTTTCCTAAGAAAAAATTTGGAACTTGAAAGATAAATTACACATGCATTCTAGACAACTTTCATGGTTGCTAACAAATTACAAGAAAATTGACAGCTCAGGTTTAGGAGTAAATGACAGCATGCTTTCACCAAAAAGTTCAAACATAGATGCCAGCAGGCTTCCAGTATCCGTGTCATCTTTCCAAGCCTGAGCAAGGACGTTTGATGTCTTCGATACCTCACCACCAGCCTCCCTTCCGACAATATTCTCATTAGATAATGGCCGGGCTGACATAGCCATGCTAGAAACGCCAACAGCTGTTGCAAATCCACCCCCTTGAATGGAGTTCATTGCTATCCCCCGCATCGGCATTGCACCTTCTGTTGCTATTTTCTTAAGTGGCTGTTGTGACAATAAATTGTCCATGCTTGCTTTGCGTTTGTCTTCATTATAAAGAAGCAGGAATCATTCGCAGAAAAAGAAAAAGTAAATAAAAGGGTTACGGATAAAGAGAAACATAAATTAACGTGCTCTTAGACTGATAAATAACCCAACAGCCGGTCCACTAGGAAGAAAATAATATAAGGTATGACCTCAAAGTTGTCGTTACAATTCCTAGTTATATGCACAGAAGGTATAACGATGTTAGCTCTCTAGAACTATCTACATGCCCCTAACCAATTTATCCTCCAAAATTGTAGTTTTGATCATCATAATTTTTATCATTAAAGCATTTGATAAAGCTATTCACTTACTGTTCATTTTCACCTTTCAAATTTCTGATCAATTACCAAGAAAAATTATTCTTCAACAGGCTCAGTACTTATACTCCTAAGCATACTTGACATCAACACTACAGCAAACAAAACATGCCAGAACCAACTACTGTATGCGCATAGAGGACAAGAGATAGAAGAATTACTTGGCATGGAAATTGCAATTCTTCCATTGTACTTGGAGATGGAACGTGAGACGGAACGTGACGGCGTTAGCAAATGAGGTACAGCTTTCAGTCGATCGTACAAACATAAACCAGCAGCATGCTACAGATTTTACTGCTGGGTTAGCAACAAATTTCACTATCCTATCAATATTGTCACACATGAAATGATAAAGAGCATCAAACATCGCACTCACCATCAAGACACCATAAACACGGCAAGCTTCATACCTCTTTATTTCATTTTTTTGCTTCTCAAGAAGCATTTCTGGTTCAAGGAGAAGCAAATAAGGCTCTAAATTTGGTAGAATAAGAAGACGTACCTATTAAAAGTCAAGAAGTAATAAAAATTTCTCAAAATGAGATGTATGGAAAGAGGTGTTTCAAATATTTGGATAGACAACATCAGGGACCACAATTACAACTAAATGATCTTCAATATAATACAATAACAAGACAAGCCTTCAACCCATTTTGATATAATCTAGATGGCATCTCAGACAGCAATCCTACCCTTCAACATTATTTCATAGTGAACCTTTTGAAAACTTAAAAGTGAGGTTAAAAGCACAAGAACCTTGTCATTACCCCAAGAAAAAACTGAATTGAATGAGACACCAAAATTAAACATAAGGTCACATAATAGTAAAACAATATAAGCAAAAGAGAATTACTTAAATTTTAGGCCGAATGAGAGTTACTTGTTTTACTTTTTCTTAGAACAACAACAATTCAGTGAAAGTCCTGCTAATACGCAAGGTCTAGAGAGGTCCAAAAAATACGCAATCTTATCCCTAACTAGTGTAGAAACAATTTCCGATACTTGTTTTACTTTTTCCTTAAGCTTGCAATTTCAAAATAGTACACAAGAAAGACTTCTGTTGGGAAACAATTTCAAAATAGCTAACAAGAGCCAAGCATATCTAATATTAAACAATAAATCTTTGCAAAAGGAAAAGGGAAAAAAAAATTATTTTGCCGGCAAAAGCATTGTAAAAGAAATAAAGACCCTGGCAAAAGCATTGTGAAAGAAATGAAGTACCACGCTGGGTCCTAGGGCTGCCAACCCTTGTATAGCACCATAATGTTGAGGCAATGATTTTGTTGTGTCCAAGAATGCATGTAGGAGCGTCCTTGTCACGCGAGACTGCAGATTGTGATAAACATGCCCAAATCTACAAAACTTTAAATGATAAGGTTCATACACAGTGTCTATTACAACAAAGGTTGAATTGGTTAAGAATCTCTCCCAGACACAACTTGCATGGGAAAAATTATAACAAGTTCATTCAGAGTGAGTAGAGAAATATCCAGCATTTGATGTGAACTGCATTATCCAAGCGTACAAGCAGAGGAATAAGTTTGACGCAAGCTTCACCAAACCAGAACTCAGATGATTTTACCACGAGAAGATAATCAACTTGAATGTAATGCATATTAACAAAAGAGAAGCAAAGAACTCACCTTTTGCATATTGAAGAGATCAGGTTTGCTGTGAAATCTCTAAGCTCCCAGTGGTTGTCAGAAATTTTATTTCCCAACCTTTTAGCTACTAGACAGGTAAGAATTGATGGCATCAATTGATGTAACTGCACAAAGAGAAAGGTAAGTTAAGCATTTAAAAATCATTCTTGAACAAATATACCAGTTAGCTCGACTCTTAACTACAAGAAGAGTTGAAACTGCATTATCGTCAGGATACTACTAAAAAAGTCGATAAATCTTTCTACATCTTTTCATGCAGCCCTATACCTTTTTTCTGTTTCAATTGAGTCATAAACCTAAAACAATGAAACCAACATTAGTTAAACAGAATATAAGGCTTATTACTAGTTTGATAAATTTTAAATAGACTCAAGATTAGTTCTTATGTTTGGAATAATATACTCTGCGAGATGTGCATGGAATTGATTTACAAAATTTATATTTATTCCTTTTAATTTATTTGAAAGGATTTTCAACATACCAAAAAGGTCACAAAGTTTTAATTATATTCACTTTTTCCAATAAATAAGATAAGGAATTACAAATAACTTGCCTAAGATACTAATATGAGGATTTTTTAAGCATTAATTTAAAGATTTTATGAACTTCCTAAAAAATTAATTTAGTATTAGCACGTAAAAGAAGATGAAGATATTTGAAATTATGTTAAGATATTCAAATTACTTATAGTTTAGGAATCTTAGGGATTTCAAACAAATAACTGAACAAGACTATATGTTTCGGAATAAGGACTTAGAAAGTCATAGAACTTTTTCTATTTTAGTCATGCAACTTTTATTTAGCCTAATTCAATCCTAAACTTATGACCTATCAAACTTGTATGAAATGTTAGTAAAATGTTAACGTACCTGATGAAATCTGATGTTCAGGACTTGTTTAGTATGTTTTTAATAGGTTTAGAATCTAATAGAAAAAATAAAAAGTATAAGACTAAAGCAAAATGTTTTGCAGATATTTAAATTTCTCTGAGAACTTATCCCTGATGGTTAAGCATATAGATATTGCACATCAGAAAAATCAACAGTAAGTGTATATGCCTCCTTAACCTATGAAATATTAACAGGTGGATTCAACATCCCAGTCAGATACTTACATAAGGCTCTATATGTATGTGTGGATTTTGAAGAAGGCTTCGGGCAACACGCATCAAAGCAAACAAGAGCGAAATCTTATTCAAATTTCTCGTAACCTGAAATCAGTGTGTAGAAACATAAATGAAACAGTTGAAAGTTACAAAAAAAATAAAAATAAAAACAATGTTGCACCATATATGATGCGACACCCCAACCTCATCAGCAATGAAATATGTAAAGTAAGGAACTAAAGGATGGATTCCAGAGTCTGTTGTCAAGCTCATTAATGCTCGTTTGAAAACGATAGAATCAGACTTCCTCACAGTTAGGTCAGTAATCTTGTCAAAATAAAGCTGTACAACAAAACCACAAAGATTCTTTTAATCTATCAAACTTCCAATGGAAAAATTTTAAGAAGCACACAGACAAACCAAAGCAGCTTCACCTGAAGTTCCCTAGATAATACATGCTTTACAGGTGATTTAATATCAACCGGAAAACCATCTTCCTTATATTCAGATCTTTTACCATCGACAGAAGCTGATATTGCTGCAATTATAGCAGAAAACAGAAATTCATATGAAGAAACAGAAAATCAAGTAAAATAAAAACAACTTTCTCACGTTCAGATTACCCTCTGCCATTGACAATAAGCTTCAAAAAGATTACCTTCAACTGGAGCATTCTCAGGAATGGCAGGTTGAACTCCTTCAATCGCTAGCCAATGTGCAGTTACCGACGTATCAAGAGGCACTCTAGGCAAAGGCGCTTCAATTACCTACACAAATCAAAACAATGCAAATCTTATGACCCCCATGGCCTATTCCACAATATCCGAATCATTTCTTTCTTACATCCTTAAACTCGACATCCTTATCATCAATGTAGTAGAGATCCTTATGTCCAGCAGCTCTCTTGAACCGCAATGAATCCCCCGAAGCAAACCCATATATTGGCTGCACCAAGAAAGGAAAAAACAAAAAAAAAAGGATCAACAATACCATTAAATAAAATTAATGATAAATTCAAAACAAGCCAACACACACAAAAAAAATAAAAGCGAGAGAGAGAGAGACGGATTAAAAGATAGACGGTAGACCTCCACATTTCTTAAACTAACAGCACTATCCACATCATCTGTGGTTAACGTAGTCCTTCTTGAATGACGCATGCACTTAATCGCCTCCTATAAATGGAAATAATTATCAGAAACAGAAAAAGAATATGTTAGTCAATTAAGTAACCAAGCACTGAACTTTAAACAAACAAATTGCGGCTAAAGAAAACAGACCTGCATGATCTCTCGAACACGGTACTCGACATCGGGGGCGAGGGCGAGTGCGACATCAGATGGCAAATTTGTAATTCCGACAGTCTGAGCAATAACCTCAATTGCTTCCTTAGGGATCACACTCATTATTCTTATTCAAGATGACGCCTTTTTCATTAGGCTCCCACAATTAAATTGAAAATTTATTCCGTAAAGTTATAATGTAGTGTTTGTGATTCGAAGAAATATGAGAAATTGATTGAATTGTAGCCTTCGAAAAGAGAGGGAAAATCAGAACCTGAAATCCTAGGGTTGCATGAATTGGGAAGAGAGAAGAAACGATCTATTATAGGTAGGTTGAGAATGGGTCTAGTTGGGCCGTTCCTAGCTAAATTTTAGGCTGATTCTGATCAGGTCAAACTGGGCCTCTCAAAACGTGATCCAAATCTCAAATTTTAAGACTTGACCCAGACTTCATTTTGGATTCGCCGAAATTAAACTTTTCTGTCAAGCTTATATATTAGAATTTATTTATAATGCCATTTTAGCAAAATTTCTAACACTTTTTTTTAAAATCTGAGAAACCAGCCGTTATCTATTACCTGTAAATCAGTCAATCGGATACTTTGTACTAGATAAGTCCTGTACAACAGGCTCAATCGAAAAAACGTAAATAGAAAGAATCGAATATAAGACCTTTTAGCCGCATGTCTCTCCACTCTACCAACTCAACCACCCCCTATAGGGTCAAAAATTTCAACACGTGATATAATGTACTCAAACGCTATATATTAATAAAAATTAAATTATAAAATATTCAAATTAATAAAATTAATTAATTATTAATTATTATTTTTAAATCTTATAAATTAAATTCAATTATTTGATATAAATATTTATTTATACCCTTCATATGATGTATATTCACGTAATCCATTCAAAATTTTTAAAAGTACATTAAAATATCATTTACAATAAAATGAATTAGCTATTGAATGTAATATATATTTATTAGTATTATTAAATATAATTAATAAAATATTCAAAAAGTAATTTCAAATTTCATTTATTTATTTATTTTAAAATGATTTAAAATACTATAAATTAAATTTAATTATTTGATGTTAAAAGTTTATTTCTATTCTTCATATGACGCCTTCATACATAATAATTAGTTTGAAATTGTAAAAATACATCTAACTATTATATATTTAATGCAATTCAATTATGAAATATAATATAATTAAATAGCTACTGAATATAACATATATAAATATGTTTACATTTAATTAATAACTCAAGTTTTAGTAATTTATCAATCAATTAAAATTTTATCGTGATTAATATTTTTAAAATTCTAATAGTAGAAGTGTATCAATTAATTATTATTATTTTACTATACTTGTATATGTAAAAATTTTCCCCATGTCAAAGGGATTTTCACTAAATTGTTGTTGTATATGTAAATTTTGTTATGAAATTTCTTTTGCATTTCTTATTTTTCATAGATAAATTATAATAACATTTTTAACCTTATCCAATTTCACGATATTAGTCAAAAAGTATAAAAGGGCTGTTTGTTTTCTTTTTTTAAAAGGTTTTTTTGTTGTGATTTTTATAAATTAAGAAACGGCTCTTAAAACCGTGTTTGGTTAAACATGTTTGTATATTTCGATTTTAAAAATAAAAAATGATAATTCTTTTATGAAATCGTAAAAATAACGTTTTTGTGATTTCTGAAAACATATTTTCATAAACATTTTTTTTCACAAGAACAAATCATATTCAGCTTTTTCTCTCGTTTGCGTCGTCTTCTGCGTCTTCACCGGTGTTGTAATATCTCCAGCTTTATTTTCATATTTATCTGTTGCTTCTGCGATTTCTCTTGTCTCTCTTGTTCATAACATCAGACCCATAACAAAATAGAGAGGCGTGATGAAGGAGATATATGAAAACCGTGAAAAGAAAAAGAAATATGAAGAAAATAACAGTATTGTAGATGTAGCCATACTTACTAAAAGCAACATGTAGAACTTCTGCTTTGAGCATAAGCTTCTGCAATTTTTTGTGACGATAAAGACGATGATGCACTCTCGTTCTTCCTTCAATTTTTCTTCACCTCCTCTGCTAAACATAACGACGACTTCATCTGATTCTTTATAAAGAACCAACACAGAACAGCTATGAAATGATGTTATTAAAACCGAAGGCTATAGCTTTTTTCTTGATCCTCGCGTCATTTTAAATCCGAGACAGTTATACCTATTTTCTTCTTCCTCATGTCCTTGCAACTGTTTTATTCTTGGACTTCACGTTATTCTTTCTCCTTATCCTCATGTCTCTTCTCATCCTCGCGTCTTTAGCATAGTGTGGAGCACAGGTGGCATAGAGTGGAGCAGGTGAAGCCTATTCTGTCTTCACATCATTTAATTCTATTTAATGTAGCAGAGACTTTATCCTTACAAAAGTGAAGCCTAGTCTTCACATCATTTAAAGTGGCGGAGGCTTTATCAAAAGTGAAGCCTAGTCTTCACATCATTTAAAGTGTCTGAGGCTTTATCAAAAGTGAAGCCTAGTCTTCACATCATTTACTGTGAAGCTGTTCTTGACTTCACGTAATAGCTTATTGTGGATAAACGAAACATTATGCATTTGTACGTGAGTTCTTCACGCCATTTATTATGAAGCCTATTCTTGTCTTCACGTAATAGCTTATTGTTGCTTATAACTGTGGAGAATTGAAACATTAAATGCATTTGTACATTCATTGAATTTGATATATATTACGTTAAATGCATTTGCTTGTGAATCCCGTTGAATTTGATATATATTATGTTAAATGCATTTGCTTTGCTTGTGAATCCTGTTGAAGTGGCTTATTACCTGAATCTGAAGCCGAAATGAAGGATGTGTAAATAATTTACTGTAGTGGTTTTGCTACTAGGTTTTCACATATAGTGAAATTTAATTTGTGTACAAGTTTAGACACCAAATATTTTTTAGAAATTATTATAGTTGTCACATGTTTATTTTTAGAAATTATTATGGTTGTCACATGTTTATTTTAAATTATATTTAGCATTTAATACTTTGTAAAAATTGTTGTGATTGATGTCACTTATATGTTATTACATTTAGTGATGGAAGGCTTGAACAATATGAATGATTATAATGATTGTATGGAAGTAAATGAAAAAGATAGGGTGTGGAATGATACTATAAAGATGTATTTAATCTCCTTGATGGTTGAAGAAGTGAAGAAGGGAAATCGAACGACTACTACCTTTTCTAAATCTGGTTGGAAGAATATTATAGCAGGGCTTCAAACAAAATTCAATAAGAAGTATACTGATATTCAATTGAATAATAAGTATAATGGATTAAGGGGCAGATTGAAGAATTTTAAGAACTTACTCAAAGAAACAGGAATCAGTTACAACTCTTTCACTAGTGAAGTTAATGCTAAAAATGAATATTGGGAAAATCTATTTAAGGTAAAATATGTCTTTTGTTTTATTAATATATCATATTATATAATATTCATTCTCATATATCTTTTTCATCATTATAGGTGCATAAAATGGCTCACAGATTCAAGAAAAAATGATATAAGAAATTTTTAGTCTTGTGTCATATTTTTTGAGATACTACTGCAACTGGCGTACATGCACATCCATCAACTAAATCTCCATTAAATAGTACAGAAGAGGAACATGGAAATGATGTTGATGAAGATTACTTGTATAATGGAAAAGAAGATCAAGATAAAAGTTCTTCGTCTAAGAGAAAAAAGTCTCTTAAGAACAAGAAGGCAAAGAAGACACATTATAATATTGTAGAAGAAGCCTTACTTATACTTAGTGAATAATCAAAAAGGAAGAATGATTTACTTGAGAAAAACTGAGTGAAACATCATCCACTGCAGAGAATAGATCTCAAGAGTCTAACATAATGATGAAATGTCTTAATTATTTAGATGAATTGGTTGTTGACGGTGTGCGATATAGAAAATCTGTAAAGACCTTACACGATTCTCCACTTTATAGGGATTTTTTTTGAAGATGACACAAACAAAGAAGCTAGATTGGATTATGTCGCTTTAGTTATATTTTCATGTTATTGCATATCGAATTCTTATTGATTGACACTTTTATATTAAGCATTATTCCATATTTTGAACATTTTAAGTTTGTGCTTTGAATGAATATTTGACTTAGTTTTAAGTCTATAAGCATTATTCCATATTTTGAACATTTTAAGTTTGTGCTTTGAATGAATATTTGACTTAATTTTAAGTCTATATTTTGTCTGAATATTTTTTATATTTGATTAAATATATTTGATTGAATATTTTATTAATTATTTAATGTTAACATTGTAGATACATAGATTTCTCTTCAAATTTCGAATCAAATTCTGATGATGAATGGAAGAAGGTAATCATTATTTCTGTAGCTGAGGGAGAGAACAAATATTTTCATTTACAAATGCAACCATGTAGAACTTTTGCTCTACCAGGTCATGATTGGATATTAGAATTTTTGAACGAGAATCCTACAAGGATTTATGAAAACTTAAGAATGAGAAAGATAATCGTTTTGAGCTTATGGGATGAGTTGAAAAGTTCAAGAGGCCTAAAAGCAACAAATCATTTGACTGTGAAGGAACAAGTAACAATTTTCTTAATGACTATAGGGCATAGTGAGACAACTAAAGTCAATGCAGGACGTTTTCAACATTTGACCTGGACAATTTTGAAGTACTTTCAAAAAGTTTTATATGCAGTTAATTGTCTTGCAAAAAGAATCATTACTCTACCATCTTTTACTAATACACCTCTTGAGATTCAATATAATTCAAAATTCTTTCCATATTTTTAGGTACATTCATATGTTTGATTACTATTTTAATTATGTCCTTATGATTAAAAATTATTTTAATATATTTTTTAATTTATAGGATTGTATAGGAGCAATAGATGGTACACATATTGATGTACATGTTTTGACCAATAAAAAAATACCATACGGGTGCAAAAGAATTAATCCAACCCAAAATATTATATCTTGTTGTTCATTTGACATGCGTTTTACATATGTAATGGTTGGATGGGAAGGTGCTGCAAGTGACTATCGAAATCTTTTGAAAACAATAACAAATCTAGCGAATCAATTTTCTATGCCTCCACAAGATATTATATTATTTTAAATAAACATAGTAATTATGATTCATTTTTAATATATTTTTGTTAATATTATGTTCTTTCTATATTAAGTAAGTAGTATTTGGTTGACTCGGGCTATACTAATATATCTAGATTTCTTTCACCATATCGATGTCAAAGATATCATTTACGAGATTATAGAGGCAGAGGAAGACCTCATGGTCCATAGGAATTGTTTAACTACAGGCATTCTTCATTAAAAATTGTTATTGAAAGATGTTTTGACGTCCTAAAAGCAAGATTCTCTATACTTAAAAACATGCCGAGTTATGATATGACGAAACAAAAATACATCGTTATTGCTTATTGTGTTATACACAATTATATTAAAATGTATGAACAAAGCGATGAGTTATTTGACAGTTGCCCCGAAAATGAAGAACAAATTAGGGAAAGTGAAAATAAAGATGCAAGTTCTCAAGTGAAGTATATTATCACTTCAGCACAACTTTGAGGTATGTCTTAGAAGCGAGATAAAATTGCTAGGTAAATGTGGAGTGATTATATTATTTCTAATTGATTTATGTTTTTTTTTTGTAAATAATAGTACTATTATGTTTTCAATAATTATAATACGATGGATATCTTTTATTGATATAATTTTCTGATTTATAGAATTTTGTTATATACAATTAATCTGTAATTTTTAATTTGCATATACTTAAACTTTAACCGTAAGATAATTAATTAATTTAAAAATATAATGTATGACATAAAATTATTAATATAAGAGTATAATTACAAAAATAGAAATAAGATAATAAAACCAAACATGCATTTGTTTTTGCCTTTTGTTTTTAATTACTAGTCTCAACTAAATAGTTTTTGTTTTTAGTTTTTATATTACAAATATTAGGCAAATATGTTTTTGTTTTTTTAAGAAAAAACAAAAAATTAAAACTAAAAATCACAACAAAAAAACATAAGTGAAACCAAACAACCCCTTAAGTTTTATCCAATATGACTTAGCTTGATTCGAAGAATAAATCAATTTTAGTTTCATCGTCATTATGCTAAATTAAAATTTGATTATCTTTCTTTGGTCTTATCAAATTAGTCGAGTTTAAGTCAAACAATTCTTTAAAAAATCTAACTTGAACTTGATCCTTTAAGATTTTGGATTGACCCGACTCATTTTCTACTTTCCATTATACCATGAGTGCAAAATAATTTAAATTCAATTTGACTTTATTAAACTTGTCTTCACGAACATATCAACTTCAGCTTGATCATATTATGTTGGGACTCAAAGTTGACAAATTTTTTGGACCCGATGATTTGGGGACGGATCCTCAATCCCTGGGACAGAGTAGGGGATAAAAGATCCTGACATCGATGATTCATAATAAAGCCGAGCCTTAAAAAAGTATTCAAGCTCAAACTTGGTTTGTGGTGATTTGGGCCAATACGACGCATTGCTCATTGTAGCATGAGTGCAAATTGAATGTATTTATTCGTGGACTTACACAATTTATATTCTTAATAACGAACAAGATAAAGCATACCCAACAAAATGAAGCTTAAGGAATACTAGAAATCACATTGGTCAACACAAACCTTAGTGCACAAAAGCAAATGTTCATCCACATCATCTACCAACTATGATCCTAATCCTGCACGATTGCTCTTAAACTACCATAATTCCACACAAATAGTCTACGATTATACAGAAAAACAAGTTCATGGCATTAGACACCCACACAAAGATGATCGAGAAAGGCATTGATCGAGAGAGGATCGATGCTTTGGCAGTTATGGAGATTCAATCAACCTGAAGTTGTAGTCAAGGTCCTCCTTGGAAATATGGATTGGTGATATTGGAGAAGGAGGTACTGATGAATCAAGTCTGCTAGATGGGTAATCAATCAGCTCCTCGCTTATCATCTCCTCTTCCAGTTCCAGGTTTAGCCTACCTGGACTCTGAACCTGGAACAAGAAATCCATGAAACAAAGCTTGGAACATGAGATCTTCCAAGAATCATCACCTAGATGGATTGCAACTTTGCAGAGAGGAAACGTAAGCTGACCTTCAAATGTGTTGACAGTGGACTTGCTCGTGGAGTTGCCAATTGCATGGAATAATCTACAAATAAAATTGAATATATGAGTTTGAAAGTGCAAGCTAAAATGAGATTTTGACACAGAAAAGTCAAAATCTGGTTCACCTTTGTTTAGTCCGACAATGAAAAGGAATTCATCTATGTCCATGGCTCTTGTATGTTTCATGCATTCTTGGTGATTATGCAGAAACCCTTCCTCTGAAATTGAACCAGGAGGCTGTGGTTCCTCTGGCAGAACACTCAACTTAGCTTGGTAATTCCCTTTTGGTGCCTCTTTCAGGAGTGGCTTACCTGAATTGGAAATGTCAGAGAGCGCCTTCCTAACAGTTCGTGCTTTCCCAGTAGCTTTAGAATTTCTCTGCTTGCTTGCATCAGGTGCCACTAGAGAAGCACTAGTCTTCTCTTTATCACTCGAAGAGAAAATGTTAGAAATCGGCTTCTTTGATATCTGACTCAGAGGAGGCTTCATTGAATTGGAAAGGTCACCAAGCGGTGTTCTTCCACCAAACCCTCCTTTCCTTGGTGCATTAGACACATTCGTCTTGAATCCAACAGAAGCATCTGCAGATAGATTTCAGCATTAGATCTAAACAAAGCATAATCTCAATACTCAGACAGGAAAAGTTTCAAATTAAACATGGAGAGTGAGTTGGAACATACCATCTTGAACACCAACTAGTGATGCCATTGGCACCGTTGGAGTATAACTCTGCATAGGAAAGAAACTAATGAATCCACGAATCCATGCAAATTCACATCCAATTCATAGAACAAAACTCAAGGAGATAGTACTAGAGTCTATAGTCTATACTTAAATATGAGCCCAAGCATGTCGAAGTCCCTCCACTCACACTTTAACTGTACAAGAACTGCTCCTAAGATAGAGGGGCTAATCATAAACAGAGCATAATAGAAAAAGTTCGTCTATGCATTAGAAACCTGATCAATACTTCCAAAATTATATCAAACATGGCGTGAACACTACATCAGTAGATCTATTAGTCTCGAAGAGGGAAATCTCAAAAGTCTTGCTACCGAATCCGAGAACGAGTCAGAACTCATAGTATCTACCTTTACAAGCGGCTTCTTGAGAAAGAAAACGGTTATAAAGTATAGGAATCGAAAGATGCCTGTTCCTGTTCCTTCTTTCTTCCTATTCTTGACGTTCTTGTTCCTTCTTGTTCTTCTTCCTAGTCCTTCTCGTGTGTTGATATCGACGGCTACGTTTCTGGTAGGGCTTCGCTTATCGGCGATCAATGTCCGGTAAGGTGTCTTTAAGTTTTCGAAATGGACTCACTTTTTCCGCTTTGAACCTCTATATAGGAGCGGCACGGTTCCAACGGTAACTTAGACGATTTTTACCTTTACGCCCTTAATTTTTGCCGATAACTACCAAAATAATCTCGCACTTAAAATTGGACCCCTTTTGTTATTGGGCCGCGCCATAAAGACAAGTGGTTGATTGGGCCTTGATTAAATTAATAAGTTAAATATAATTTGACAGTTTATTTTAGTTTTTAATATCATAAAAATTATTACTTATTTTGTATAATATTATTTATTATTATTTTTTCATTTTACACTTATTTTTATTCAAGATATCATATTAAATAAAAAAGGGAAATTTTGATAGAATATAAAATGTAAATGATAATTTTGAAATATAAATATTAAAATAAATAAAAAGTCAAATTATTATCAACTAATTAATTTATTATGATTAGTTAGTAATTAAAGTTCATAAATATCTAATTCGAGCATTTTATTTGACTCAATCTTGTAATTATTAAATGTTTTTAATAATATCATAAAGAGACATTAAAAACTGATCAAATGTGAGTTTATAAAAATTCAAATGTAAGTCCAAAAAAAGTAGGTCAAGGTTGGGTTTTCATTGACAAGATAGTGCAATGAACCACGAGGGGTGGCGTGGTGGTAGCTCGCCTCTGCCCCTTAACCATGTGGTTGGGAGTTCGACTCCCACCCATGG
>JANZLC010000202.1:38448739-38479170 GCA_026413385.1 Erythroxylum gracilipes
TCAAATATCAAAGACATCAAAACTAATCAATTCTTTTCTCATTAATTTTCTTAAAGCACAATTTCATCTAAAACACAGTACATATACAAAACACTTATTCAATTTCATTTAATATTTCTAAATTTCACTAAAAGATCGGGGTCCAACAGGTCTGGTCCACACTGATTAGAGATTCATTTTCCTCCTAAATTTCGACCCATTAACTTACATTATTTATTGGGTTACTTTATTATCTTTATCTGAATCAAACTACGTAACTTAATAGATAAGTTATTTCCCAACTTTATATGAAATGTCAAAAATATCCAACAATTTAGAGTTCAGATTTGATTAAGTTTTCAGTTTTAATGGCGTCAACTTCGTCTCCCTCCCTCGACTTTCTCTTTCTTTCTCAGTCCTCTCGTTGCTTCCTCCTGTTTCTGCTCACTCACTCTTTAAGCTTCTTTCACTTTCTAATTCTTCTAAACGTTGTCGTTTCCTCTTTTAATATATTTTTAAAGCCTCAACAAGTAACTAGTAATTTCGTTATAATGAGGTTAATTTGTAATGTTTTCTAAAAGTTAGGATCTTAAGTATTTTTTATAGAATGTTAGAGTTAAACTTGTTGACTAGTGTAAAACTTAGGGTCAAAATTAGGCCTTTTGCCAGAACTTAACGACATTTGGAGTAAATGTTCCAAGACCAAAATACTTTTTTAAACAAAAAACTCTTTTTGATCTTATAAAATTATGCAATAATAAATACACTAAAAGAAGATTCATAATATAGTTTATTATATTACTTAACTTTATGTTTAATCAAAATAAAATTTAAATTTAACATTAATTATATATATAGTAAATAAATGCTTTTTATAAAATAAAGATGCAATATGGTTTTATTCATATTTTTGATCATTCTAAATAAATACATTATAAAATAAGATAAAATAGCTTTAAAAATGTATTTATCATAAAGTTATCATATTTATTAAATATATTCACTTATGATAAAGTTGTTATCACTACTTTTTAGAAGTACTTATTGTAAAAAAGTCAATTTTAATTTTAAAAATTGCAACATATTAATATTTTGTTAATAACAATCAATACATTACATTAAAAATAAAAAAGATAAAGTTCATTTGCAAGTCGAAGTGAAATTCAAATACTTCACATATTTCAATGATCGTTATAATTATTTTCCATGAAAAATATTTTCCACTTCTTAATTTTACTACACAATACTTATAAAACTTTTCTTATGTTTATCGGAATTATATATTATAATTAAAAATATAGTCTTTTGTCATTCTTAAATTTCTTTACTTATATAAATACGTGAAAAACATAATTATTGTGGTAATATTTTCTCTTTACATCATATTTATTATATGGTTAGTGATAGTTTTACATTTATTTTAATTATAAAATTGTAAGTTTTATTACAAAAATATTTTGTAATTATAGTATGTAAAATTATTTTATAATTAACCATATTAATTGGTTTAACTTCCTCTGTTAAAATATAAATGACATTAAATTAAAAAATATTATTTAATTTTATGAAATTAATTTTTATATAAATAGAACATTTTGCTTATTAATTTCGTATAAATTCTCTATAAACTACTATAAATAAAGATAGACGCACATATACTAAATAAGATATTATATATTATTTAGGAAAACATTAATAATTACATATTATCGATTGCTTAATAGAAAATATTTAAATAAGATTAAACACCCACTTTAATTCTAGTTTAAGAGTACAATGACTGTGACTCAATGTCCATTATACGTAGAAAATTTAACTTACCATTGGATTACTCTCTCCTTGAGCGTTCACAAATTAATGCCTGGGAACGCGGAAAGTCGACCTTCCTCACGGTAAGTTTGCGCTCGGATTAAAATGGTGATGCCTGGTCAGCTACGACTGGCATCAACAGCCATTTCAGCTACTAGATCAGTTCTCTTTTCTTGCATAATTGGCTTCCTACTTCCAGATGCGAATTAAGATGATGAATTATTTTTGCCTAACTTGCACTGCTTGAAAGATTGGCACGTGAACCAGACATAGCTTATGCATTTTACACGGTAAATTTACACCTCAGGATATTTTCATGTTCACTCGCAGAGCGCCACAAGTAAATGGTAAAAACCAAACACAACGTTTTCAAATATCAACAAATTAATGAAGGGAAAACAGCACGAGGGCATACCAAAAGCAGGGAATAGGAAGAAACACGAGGTTTGTGGAGTATGAGCATTATAAATACTTGACCAGTAGATAAATGATTACAGCCAGAATAACAATGCCAATAACAGCTAACAGCATGCGCATGCAGGAGCAACCACCCTTGGTGCGCTTGTTCAAAACCGCCAGATTCTTTTGCACTCGCTGCAATGAAGCAGAACGAAGAAGGAGTATTCTAAGTTAAATGTCATAATAATAAGAGATCCACACCTACCGATTATCAAAAGATTGAAAATCTAATCTTCTATACCATGTAAAACAAAATAGTTTCACCACCAAATGTGGCCGTATATTGGTGTATAGCATGACTAGGCAATATCCTTTTTCCTCCATTATTTACTTAACAGTAATCATTTCAGTCACTTATCAAAATGAAAGTTCATAAGATAACCCATAATGCAGGAAACATTATCAGAAGAGATCGTTTGTAATTCATTTAACCCATAATGTAGGAAACATTATCAGAAGAGATTGTTTGTAATTCATTTATTCACTTTGGGCAGAATCGTGCAAAGATGTTATTAGCTTATTAAAAAGATAGATCATTTTCTCACGCAGTTCATCGGTTAAACCAACGATTCTCTTCTCAAAGTCAAAGTAATAGAGATCTTTTTCTAACATCCTAACAAACTCCGGGAATCTCTCTTTTGCTGCAAACTTTTTGTTAATCAATCAAATGATTGAAAGGCATTTACAATTGGAAGAGAAGAATTAATGCAACAGTCATGGCTCAAGTAAATCTATTAGCTAGAAAGTTATCCCTTAAAAGTGCGCATGTTAGGATCATGGTAACTGGAATACAAATAATTTAATGAACTAGAGGCTTTAAATTAGGCAAGAGTAATTACTCTTAAACGGGAGTCTGTAACATCCACGTGCTGATCCAAGTCATCCTGCGGTGGAAGAGAGTAAAAGTTGCATAATCGTTACAATATCCAATCATTAAGAATCAAAAGAAAAGTATTTAATTCTGGAATATGGTAAAAATAGACGAAAAAAAGTGAAGACATACAATTAATCTTGTATGAAGATCAAGCTCCTCATTGACTGCCAAGGCAATATGCTTTGTACTTACTACTGTCTCCTCCAACTTCTCAAGTCCTTCATCTTGTTCTGCTCCAACCAAATGCTACATAAGAATCCCATCTTTGCAAAAGAAAGAAAAGCAATTGAACAATACTACAATTGCCAAAGATAGACAGTGACAACTTGCCTTTAATGATTTGTCGTTGAAGTCCAACAAGGCCTTGGTTGTCCAAACCTTGTGTTCTGTTAATCGCATCATTCGACATTATTTCTGGGCCAAGCAAACTGTCCCTATTGGCAAAATTAGACATATTTAAAGTGGAAGCCATTTGGTTCACTTTTATTCTAAGATTTGCAATCATGTCCTTACGACGATTCATCTCTTTTTCTGATCTGCATATCAAAAAGGAATAGTTTAATACGATGAGAATAACAAGAATTAACACTATTTCTGCTACATTTGAACCGTTAGACAATCATCAAATCCAAAAGGAGGAACTAGTGTGTAATACACTGCCGAAAAGATTATTAAAGCCAAAAAAACGAAAATCAACAACGCTATGAGTGGGTAATCCATTGAACGTATCAAATTTCTAAGCAATCCCATATCTGAAAATTTTCCATGTACTATCGCCTCTTTTCCTTCAACATTTTACATGTATCATTCAACAACTTTTTCACCCACAACCCATCAAACATATATCAGCGCAATAACAGAGTGATTATCTATAATTTCGTACGCTCTATCATCATGACATGCAAATTATAGCCTAAAGAGAAGAACAATTTACAGGAGCGAAGTAAAAAAGGAGAAACCCACATTTGCTGTGTTGCAGGAAGTTTAGACAAGAGGGACTGCAAGCTATCAAGCCTGGTCACTAAAATTGTGATCTTCCTCCGTATAGAAGATGCGTGGCGCTGCGCCTCAGGTCCCGTTGTCGGAAACGAGCTCCGATCAGGGAACATCCCACTGATGTCATCGGCGATTTTCACGGCCTCGTGGTATTCCTTCACCCATGGGTCAGACGCCGAAGACATGTTCAAGAAAAGCCCTATTGAACAGCTGACCGATCAAAGCAAAAACCGAATCAGTCAAGATCAAAAGTGAACCCTATGGAAGGGAATGACCTGTGGAATGCGGTGGAGAGAGATGAGAATCAAAGATGTGACTTTGAACGACGCGTGTATAAGTAGGTGGATGCCAGACGGCGATTGCTTTGTCCACCTCCGTCGTCGTTTCAAGCTCTATATAGTCCATACGGTGTACGACGTCGTTCGGTTTTAACTTTTAAACAAAACAATTGGATCGATCCAGCCACTCATTCATTCACATGCTCTCGGATGGACTTGGTAGTTTGTTTGGGCCATAATCGGAAGTCACCAAAAATCTGGAGCTCGAAACAACAAAAATAGGAAAAACAAAGGGCATCTTTGCAAAAACCTCACGAGCCGTGAACAATACCGAGCAGAACTATTTGCTCAGTCGAGAAAGTTGCGGAGCTTCAGAGCCAGAGCGTGAGCGAGCGAGAGGGGAGAGAGAGAGAAGTAGACATGTCAGACTTAGACAGGCAAATAGAAAGACTAAAGAAATGCGAGCCGTTGAAAGAATCGGAAGTCAAAGCTCTCTGCTTGAAAGCTATGGAAATCCTCGTCGAAGAAAGCAATGTTCAGCGCGTTGATGCTCCGGTCACTGTACGTGTTCTATACACATGACTTCTCATTATATGTGTGCCTCTGTTTGTCTGTTAGTTTTGTATTGTTTGGTGGACTTTTGGTCTTGATTTTTGGAGTTTTGAGCTTTGGAGGGTGTAGGGGGTTGAGCTATAGGGTTGGTTTATGGTGGATTTTGGGATTAATTTAAATTGAATTTAGTCGGCATTATTTGGGTTTAGTAGATTATTACTGGTTTTTGAGATTGAACTGGGAATTAGGGTTTTGAGCTAATTGGGCATGGGAACTTTCGGGACATGAACTTTGTTGAACCAGAATTCTGGAAGTAAACATGGTGGGATTTGTGGTTTCTTCTGTAATTTCGGAAAGAATTAGAAGAAGGATGAACAATGTTTGACGGGTGTCATTTGGTATCTAGTATGCTGTTGCCGACTGATGGTCTTTTATAAGATGCTTCTTGAGTTTTTTTCGTATAATGTGAAAACATGCTTTGAACTGCTTGAATTTCTTATTTTTCATCCCATCTGCTAGTGGCTCCTGTGTAGCCTAATTTGCTGACAAACTACAAAATGCATCTCTCACAGTGACTGTCATCACATAAAGAATGAAAACTTCGACAGTGTATATACAATCTTTAAATCAGATGACTTAAATGTTGGTCCTGCTTTCCAAGTTTTCTCCATTAAAATCTTGTTTTAAATTGCATATTTGACCTCTTGGCACTATAATTAGTTGGCTAAGCATCTCAAATACATCACATCTTGATTTCAAATGATCTTTTATAACTTCAAATATTGAACATCTACAATTTCTTGATATATCTTTCTGGGGTGGAAATGCTAACATCTTGATGTATCTTAAACACTCATTATGAGTTTTTTCTTCTATGTAGATTTGTGGAGATATCCATGGACAATTTTATGACATGAAAGAACTTTTTAAAGTTGGAGGGGATTGCCCGAAGACTAATTACTTATTTCTTGGAGATTTTGTTGATCGGGGATTTTACTCTGTTGAGACATTTTTGCTTCTGCTAGCTCTTAAGGTAAATTCTTTTTACGTGTTATATTGAGCTCTCCCATTGATTTTTGGAATATTTGGCCTGCCCCACCTTTAGCAAGGCTCCATTCTGTATACTATTTGAAGAGAATGCTTGCTGAACCTTCAGTTGTAAGTTTGAAGTTAAACCATGATTCTTAAAAGTTCATCATACAAATGCAATTTTATGGCTTCCAATTATGCATGTTAAAGTTTTAAAGTGATTTAATGATCATTAAAGTCTTCACTCTGGTGTTGAAAGGTTAGTATGAATAACCAAAATATCTTTTGTAGGAAATGATTCAATCATATTGAAAGGGGTATATATAACTAATTTGAGTTGGTAATATTTGATGTTTATTTTTGTGCTTCTGTTCAGTGCATCATTTTCACTTATGGTGACATCTCATCCTCTTTAAATTTATGTAAATTTGGATGTCTTAGGTTAGATATCCAGATAGGATAACACTCATTAGAGGGAATCATGAGAGCCGCCAGATTACTCAGGTAAATGTATTTTCTATTATTATATTTCAACTTCTTTCTTTGTGACAAACTCAGTAGTCTTTCTCTGTTCTACTCAGGTATATGGATTCTATGATGAGTGCCTACGGAAATATGGATCTGTAAATGTATGGAGATATTGCACTGACATCTTTGATTACTTAAGGTATGAATATCACTATTTAGAGGCAATGCAAGTCTGCTCTATCCATGAAATGTCGAATGATGGAAAAGCTGTGAAAGTGAAGGCTAAGGTCGTAGGAATGGTTGATATAATGTTCAATGGATAATTTCCTATCTGCTGTTTAATTCATCTTGTGGATCATCAAATACAATTAATGCCTCTGGATGGTTATGATTATCCAATCAAATTGCTACTTAGAGAGTTGACTTTCTGGTGTTGGTGAAATTTATTTATACAAGCTTCCTTCTTCTGTGTTCATATGTGTTACCTGTTATTACTGTGGCACTTCTTATCATGACACCCTATCTTATTGCAGTTTTTTGGTTAATGTCCTTCTGGCATAATAAACTTATTATTCAACTTACTAGCACCAAACTTTTCAAATTTTAACATTACTCTAATTGAGGGGATTTGTCTCGAGCAGATTTGTTCTTGTATAGGGTACTGGAAAATTGATGATATTAACCGAATACAATGCTATATGCTTGGCTTTTGCTATATTATTGCCCAGTAATCGAACCCTGGTTAGGGTGATAATTATGATCATTGTTTTTTTAAAATACTGAATTGGTTACAATGGACCTTTTCTAAAACTAATTTTGACAGTTTGTCAGCTCTGATCGAGAACAAAATTTTTAGTGTTCATGGTGGTCTCTCTCCTGCTATTCTAACATTGGATCAGGTAAATGAATCAAACCTGATAACGAGCTTGTAATTATTTGAAGTTCTATGCAAGGAGCTACTACTAATACTTGTTTTCAGATTCGAACAATTGATAGGAAACAAGAAGTTCCTCATGATGGTGCAATGTGTGACCTTCTTTGGTCAGATCCTGAAGATATTGAAGGTTGGGGTATGAGTCCACGTGGTGCTGGTTATGTTTTTGGTGGCAGTGTTGTGACTTCATTTAATCATTCAAACAACATTGACTACATATGCCGTGCTCATCAGTTGGTAATGGAAGGGTACAAATGGATGTTCAACAACCAGATAGTTACTGTATGGTCGGCTCCAAACTATTGTTACAGGTACCTTGGCGGCTTAAATTCTTAGTTCTGTTGCAGGTTTGTGATCCTTAATTTGGGTTGGATGCAGATGTGGTAATGTGGCTGCAATCCTTGAGCTGGATGAAAATCTTAACAAGCAGTTCCGTGTGTTTGACGCAGCTCCACAGGTTTGTGCATAAAACTTTGCATCAATTTCCTCTGAAAAATTTAATATTCTGAGGGTCTTTCAGGTAGGGGATGTGGGGCTTTTGGATTTATGTGTTTGGATTGGAGTTCTTAGATGAATGCACCAAAAAGCTTACTACACATCGACTTCAAAATCGTTTAATATCTTAAGAATTCTGGACAAAAAGCCGTTGATGAGCACTTTAGCTCTCTTTCCTTGTTATCCACGTGTAATGGTATCAACTTGCACAGAAAAAATGTAATTGTTAGGCTGTGTTTCTACCTTGTTTTCTCTTGTATTCTTTAGAAAAAGGTGTACTGAGCAGTTCAAATGTTATGCAGGAATCAAGAGGTACGCCTGCCAAAAAGCCAGCACCGGATTACTTCTTGTGACATCTACTAACTGCCATATCAAGATTTGCCTTTCTATCTTCCGGTGCAACTGCATTTCTGGGAAGGAGATTTTAAAAACCCATGTTCAACGAAACTTCTGTGATCCGAAAACCATTGGAGAGGTCAGGCCATGATCAAGGCATGGACAACTGGCAAAGAGTCGGATTCACGGGCTCTGAGTCCAATTTTATTATTATTGGGATTGGCCTTTCTTGTACGTCCGCTTCTCACATTGTTTGATGTTCTTGTATTTTTGTACGAGTCAATGTGCAAGTAGATCATACTGTTGTGGCAGGGAAAAAGCTGCTGTTTCCTTCTCTAGGAAGGAGGCTACGTATGGTTGAGATTTGGTTAAGGTTTGTGGAGGAGAAGAGTGCAGCTTTCAATATTTTCTGGTTTTGAAATATATAATATTGTTGTGCAATGGTTTTCTCTTGGTCTGAGTATTTTATTATTTCATCCTAGAAATTAAAATATAAATTTGGAAGTTGTATTTGGTAAATAATAGTTGGAAGTTTGGAAATAAAAAAATGTTTCCTGTATCCTTCTGCTTATATATATTCTAGATATTTTGGTGAATTAAGTAATTTAAAAATTATAATTTTAAAAATTTTAAGGTAATATTATAATTTTCAAAATTTAAGAATTATCTCTTAAATTTGTATCAAAATAATATTGATTCAAATTATTTCTATTGTCATATTTGCTACATTTAATTTTTTAAATTAAACAATTCTAGGATGGAGTGGTATAGGTGGGCAGTCCCATTTATGAAATAAATGGAGAATTATTAGATCAAAATATCTTAAGAATAGGTTCAATTAATTGAACCAAAAAAATCATTTTTAGGAAGGTTTAAAAATACCTCGACCAAACCAAAATATACCTAAACTGAACCGCCCGGTTCACACAATGAATTAAAAACCGTAAAAGAATAAACAAGTAATAAGAATAAGTCAAAAAAATCATTTTTAGGAAGGTTTCAAAACACCTCGACCAAACCAAAATCCACGTAAACTGAACCGCCCGGTTCACACGATAAATTAAAAACCTTGAAAGAATAAACAGGTTAAAAAATATCCCATTCTCTCTCTAATAGTAATACCATACAACGCAGCGCTGTCTTTCTCTGCTCTATCGAGCCTCTTTCTCTCTCAATACACACGCTTTCTTCTATTAGTTTTAGTTTATCACACTCGCAAACTGAATACTAAAAACTAATTTACCCGCCAAAAAAGCTTCTTCCTTTTTTCGTTTTCAAGTCCCTAACCCTAATTCCCCTCCATTTTAGGGTTCCTTTTGGCTTTTGATACGCTGTCGTGTGCATGGATTTCTGCGTCTGAAGTACAATGGACGCGTCGGTGGATGCTGCTAACGAGTGTGTAGCCGAAGTGACGGACGACGACATCATTTCCCTTGGCGTTGACGTAAAGCGGGGAGCGGAGAAGAATGGGGAGAGCGACTCGGAGGTTAGGCGGGCGAAGAGGATGAGAGCAGGCAGTGGAGAGATGAGTAGAGTGGCGGAGATTGTGCTGGTGTTGTCGGCGATGGCTGGAATGAGGGGAGGGAAGAGGCCAACGGAGGCGGAGGTTGGGTTGATGGGGGAGGCTAGGGCAAAATTGGTGGAAATTTGTCAGGAATTGTCGCCTAAGGATTTGGTGGGTAGAGATGCCATTGGAGCTGTTATTGAGGATTTAGGGCTCAATTTGAAGGCCAAAGATCAAAGATTAGGGTTTACGGGTACTAGATTGTCTATTAAAGAAAAGTTGTCGCTTGCTAAAATGAAGGTAATAGCCTATTATTCAATGATTCGGTATAGGGTTCTATTATTGTTCTTCTTTTCTCATTTACATAGGATGCTATAAGGCCATTATCTTGGGGAAAAGTGGTGTTTACAATGGTAAAAATGAAATTTTTATTTGTTTTTGGAATCTGGGTAGGGCATAAACCAACAATATTTATGTTGAATTTTGTGCCATCGTTTTTCATTCTTTCTGTTGAAATAGCCAATTTTCTTTCTCCATTCTCCGATTTGGTGGGAAATTAGGATGTAGTTAACTCTTTGATTTATCAACAAAAGAAGCATGCTTCTATTTGGTTATAGGTTCTCTGGGTAGCTTTGTTGTTGGTGTCAAATTTACTATTTTTCTACTAACTTATGTAGTTGGTGGAACTTGAATAGATTAGGAAAGATCCAACGAACAATTAACTTGTTTTTATGTAGTTTTGATATAAACCTTGTATGTTTTGTAGCTTCTTGTTGAATTTTTTTGTCATAAATTGTTTTGACTGCAGAAGATATTTAACTTTTTTTTTTTCCCTAATTTTGGTTGCATTCTCTTTAAGAATCTGATAGCCAAAAAATTGGGTCTTTCTTACTACTTTACAGATAGAAGAGTCTAAGAAGTTCAGTGCACCATCTGTTGCACATACACCTCTTATGTCACAGACAAGTGTTGGCTCTCTAGCTGATAGCCGTGGGCCATCGCATATAATTCGCATGTTTCCGTCTGATAAACCAAACAATGCACCATTTCCTCCTGGAAACCACCTTGAATCTTCAGCTACAGCCAATCAACACGCGGGGTTATCTAACCACGGTTTAGATAGGGACTCATCGACATTAGCATTTCCTAAAGCTGATCGAGCACAATTGAAATCTGATGGAGCTTCCAGTGCACATCCAGTACATGGTAATAGCATTCTACTTTTGTTTGTTTCTCTTTTTTTCTCTCTCCTCTTTTTTGTTGTGGGTATATTGGATACTGTTCAGTCTGGTAATTCTGATTTGTATACTAGCTGGTTATATTCTCAATCAAACTCTGATAATGGCCTGAGTGCAACTTACAGGATGCACACTTCGAGTGTATAGGTATACTTTTTCATAGGCTTAATTGTGGATAAAATTGTGTCCATCAAATTCCATATTTTGGTGGTTGATTCTGATATGTAAGGATTTTCACTGGGAAGTAAAATATACTTGATTGAAAGCAAATATTGTTATTCTTAAGTAGACATATATGCACATGCACTGAGTTAGGTTTTGAAGTTTGATATCTAATATTGAACTTTTGGGTAGCTTTTACTTTGATCTGTTAATTAATGGTTTCTTTAATACAAATTTGCAGCAAATGCATCAGGAAATCACATGTTGGTAAATGCACAAGCTTGGTCTATGCAACCTCACTCAACGTCATCAACTAAATTTACACCAGAAAACAAGGCACCAAGTTACAATTCTGCTAAGGTTGAAGGAACTGCTGAATTGGGTGCGCCACGACCATTTTCTCAAGGAGCCAGAGATCAAAATTTCAGACCATTTATGTCTCAAACTGCAGCTGCAAATATGCCAAACATGCATCCTCCAGTACAAGGGCTAAAGTATGTTCAGGCTTCATCAAGTTTCACTAGCCATAACGAAATTGCAATGATAGTCCAAAAGCTATTGCAGCCAAAACTTCCTCAACATCCCACGTGGACTCCACCTTCAAGGGAATATATGAATAAGTTGTTGACTTGCCAAATGTGCAAACTCAGTGTTAATGAGGTAGAAACTGTAGTGCTTTGTGACGCTTGTGAGAAAGGATTTCATTTGAAATGTCTAGAAGCTGTAAATCAGAAAGGAATTCCCAGAGGTGAGTGGTACTGCATGAGGTGTACATCAATGAGCAATGGGAAACCTTTCCCTCCAAAATATGGTCGTGTCATGAGAAGTGTGACTCAATCAAAAGTGCCTTCGAACTCGACTGGATCACAGCCATCATCAGATAAGAAACTAGGGACTGTGGATCAAAAGGTCCAGGAGAAAATAACTGCAAACGGAAGCTCTAGTACACAAAGTCACGTTGGATCTGGTACTTCAGACAGAAATGCTTCTCATGTGAATATTGCTGATGCAAGAGAACATACAGACAATAGTATGACATCAAGTGGACAAGATATTGATCAGGCAGCTTCTGACAGAACATTGCTAAATAACCAAGTTAAAAGCTTGGAGACTGTTTGTGAATCTTCTTCTGTTGGCTTATCAAGTGAACAGTCTCCTGAACATAAGCAAGTATCCGAACGTGCCCACCATAAGCAAGTATCTGAATCAACTAAACAAACGCTGCCATTACAAGGAGAGAAATTAGCTTCCTTGCCTAAATTGCAGCCTTCTGCTATGCCAACAATGAACAACAAAGATTCCAAAACATCAAACAACTCACAGTATGTTGTCCAAACAGAAACACAAAACAATTGCGACATACCTTTAACAACTGAGGACCAACCTATATTGGTAGAATCACAGAACAAACCGGAAAAAAGTGATTGCGCTTCATCAGTTGATGTCAAGAAGACTGAGCTACTTGTTGCTCATGCAAATCCTTCTGGTAACTCTGAAGCTAATGATCACGCCAGTGAAAGTTCTGGATTGTCTTCAAATGGCTTCCATGATATACAATGGATAGGCAATGCACTTAAAGTTCTGGATGGAAATACATACTATGAGTCTTGCTCCATCAATGGGGTATCATATAAACTGAATGATCATGCCCTTTTTCATTCTGTCCATGGCAATTTGATACCATCTAAGCTTAAGGTGATTAAATTATCAAGCTCTTCTGTCATGATTATTTTTGCTATTTTTAACAACTACAAACATGTAGGATTCTTAATATGGTTTTGTCTGATGTAAGAGCTGTTGACTATTGCTTTCAGTTGAGAATCGCAGATCTACTTTGCAATTTGTCATTTTAAATGCCTTGTTCTTGCTGTCTTTTATAGTACACTCAGAGAACTCATCATACTTGTCTCTTTACTTTTTCTTGAAATTGCAGGTGATGTGGGAGGATAGTAAAACTGGATTAAAATGGGTAACTGTTGAGCAGTGCTACTTTCCCGTTGATTTACCCGAGGGTGTAGGCCACCCATGTGGCCCTGAAAGCAATGAGGTAAGCTAATTTTCTCCTGAACTCTCAAATTATTTTACTATTTGAAACTTGCAGTTTTTTAACAATCGTTGGGGTAGACTGGGAGTAACATATATGATAAACAACAACACTAATGGAAGTAAGGTAGTAGGCTTGCAATAGAAGGTTCATAAATCATTCTGTAATATCTAACTTTAACAGATGACGAATGGGGACTATAAGACTCTAAGTTTGCTTGCATACCAGTAGAAAGAGGTCTTGCTAGAGCTTATCTTGAAAAGTGAAGTAACATCAATTTACTTAGAATTATAATCCCTCCTTCATTCAATGAGAATCTCTCTTAACAGAGGATGACAGTTGTTATGTAGTTATGCCACTTTTGCTCCTTGCAGGTCTATGAATCCAACCACGAATACAGTGTAGTAGCTAGCTTGATTCAAGGGCCATGCAAAGTTCTCCCTTCCACCAAATTCAAGGAAGACTGTGAAAGGAGTGAAATGGAAACTGATACCAGTACTCGATCACGTCCAGTTTTCTTGTGCAAGTATGCTGCTTCAATCTGAAATTCCTTGAATCATTTGCAAATTCTTACAATTGCTTTACTGAGATTCAGAAAATATACCTTTTTGTGACTCTGATTGAATGTTTGGGTTTACTGAATTACCATGATCTAGACATGGGTATTAGGATGGAATACATTGGTAGGGGTTATTTTAGGTGGTTTGGGGATAGGTGGCATGAGTGTGAGAGTTGTGTTTTCAGGATGCGATGTTAATTCTGTGATGTTGAGATGAAAATACCATGAATATCTTAGATGTCTGTTAGTCCTTTGGTACATGTTGACTTATGTTAAATATCTGTTTTGGGACCATGGATTAGCCTTTGTATCCGGGGTTAAGGTGATTTCTTCATTTTTCACATTCTTTGTTTTGGAGGGAGGGAGAGAGAGAGAGAGATGTGATTGAGAAAGAGGACTGGTGTTAGTTTTGCTTTCTTGTGTTTGTCTGCAAGGGATTTGTAGAATACTTGAAGAGAATTGAAGGGGAAAAGAGAGCACTATTAACTGAGAACCATTTGCATGGCTCACTGAACTCCCCATCTATTGGCCTATGGTTTTTATGGTTTGCCCTTGGTGGGGAGAGAGAAATTAGACTATTTGGACGGAATTTTCACAGGGATAGAATTCATGCTACTTCTGTGGTGCAGGCTGAGAATATGTTCTGCCAGTGCCTTTTATTCTCTGCATTAAAGCTTAGAATGAGTTGTGGCTCACCTTTGTTGAAGACTTTTTTGTGTGTGTGTTGCAGATGGTTTTTCGATCAACTGAAAGGAACTTTCAAGCCTATTGTTGGCTAATTAGTCGTGCTCATATCTTTTAGAGACATGAATGATCTGACTGACAACTCTTGGGGCTCCTTCGATCAGGTAATCGAGAATCCAATATATGCAGTTTGCTTCTGCCTCTTCCTTTGAAATTGCCGTTATGCTCAGATATGGTGCCGTCTCCAGTTTACAGTTCTGAAAATCCAAATCTAGCCTTTAAACATTATTTATTGCCTAATGTAGCTTTAAACCTTTCTGGCAGCTGGGATTTCTGCACAATGATATTTTTCCTCTTTGGAAAATGCTGTTGTGCTCAGATGTGGTGCCATCTCCAATGTATAGTTTTGGTAATCCAAATCTAGCCATTATACATTATTTGTAGTCAAATGTAGCTTTAAACCTTTACAGCAGCTGGGAATTTCTGCACAATGATATTTTTCATCAAATAGTTGATAAGATCAATCAGCCTATATTATTCACAGCGGGAGCTTTGGTCGTCTAAAGCTTAATTCAGTCTTCACATGTCCATGTATTGGTTCTATTTCTTCAATATTCATTGGAGATTTTACCTACTCACGGAAAACAATGTTTGGAAGCCTGGCTTGAGGCATCTCACCAAAACGTTAAAGATGGTCAAGGTTTAGCTGGTCGAATCAGATTCAGCTAGTCAAATGGGATTCAATATAGTAGTTAAAATTTAAATAACCTAAAAGAATGTAACACAAACTTTTTGAAAGAAATTTTAGTTTTTTGAATCAAAGTGGGATTGAACTAGATTGGTTCATTGGCTTTTGATTCAATTAACAAAAACATTCAGTTCAATATCAAGCCATTTTCAAGACTGCTTGACTGAATTATTGGGTGGGCACAACCAGTTCGGTCCAGTTGTCTAATCATTGTGAAAAAGAAAGTGTTACTTGGAATGATCAACTGACGGTTAGATGCTTGCTTTGGATTTTCAAGTCATTGTGAGATTACATTTGGAAAATGAGTATCATTGAAAGGAAGTTTATGTTTTTTCTCCAACTTTTCACCTCTAGTATTATCTATTTCAATTTCTTTTTACTGCAGCTCTTCGAATATACTTGGTAGTTTTTGAGTTCGTCTCTTATTTTATTGGTCTAAAACAGGTAAACTATATGGTATTGAGCTTTGTAGATTGATAAGGAGTTCTATGCACTCTTATGTCATGTACAATATGTAGGCCTAGCTCTTGTATGTAAAGTTTCCCCTTGTCAAATTTTTAATGCAACGCACAGCATTTTATGGTAAATTACAGAATGAACATTATGCTCTGTTCTTTGAATCCTTTAGTTATTCATGATATGGAAATCATCTACTTTGAATACTTTTACTATAAATTTGTTATGTCAGCTTTGAAATTATCATTTTACCACAAAAACTCCTCAAGTAGATGATATAATTAAGGAAGAGTGAAATTTGTGCTTCATAAATCATAATCACTGGTACGCTCATAGAAAAAATTATTTTTGTTATGAACAGGGGTCTTATATGTGATGACGTTTCATTATGATCAATAAGTCCTCTAGCTATACGCATCATAGAATTATTTACATCATACACTTATAATTGAATCACCGTAGAAAAGCACAAGTGATATTGATTAGTGGGTCAATTGCCAAATACGTGATTCTTTCTCTTACTGAAGAATTAAGCTGTGCTAAAACCCTAGATTGTTTCTCTCTGTCTCTCTCTCGCTCTCTCTTTTTGCATATATTTAGGCATGGCTGCACTGGGAGTTGAAATGTGTTTCAAGATTTGAAACATTAGAACCAACACAAGGAACGATAGAGAACTAGAAATATATGTTCACATGGGTGAAAAAGGGAATGAACTTGTTATATCTCCAGTTACTTTGATATATAAGATATGTTCGCCCTAAATTTCATGCACGTCAACATTTCCAATAACTTAAAGTGGGTAGGGCAATAGGTGCATCATTTCCTAATCAATTGGTTGTTTTTGGTAGCTATATCACATTGGCATTAAAACCCGAGTCTCTATATTGCTTGAGGTTAACTTAAATCTTTCTGAGAGTAAGCGAACGAAACTGCTGTTTCTCCTATTATTTAGTAGATATGTATCCTCGTAAAGCTTTCTTACTCCCTATTTTGCTTTGTCCTTACAGAACCTAGCGCTATGTGCTTTTATTGCCTGATGAATCCAGAACCAATCCATTACTATGTTTGACTTATCATTGGAAGGCTGTTCCTTACCCGTGTTACAAAAACCATGCCTTGGATAAAGTTGTCCAATAAAATATGCGGAATAGAGGTTTAAGAACTTTGGAGTGTATCATGTATAGGAGACTAGGGCACTCAAAAATTCGTTGTGTTGTTTGATTCATCAATGGTCACATGGTCTCACATTTAAAGTTGGGATAGATTATGATTTTATTACTCGCCCTCCTCGTAGACCCTTAGATTAGGGTCTACAATTTCCAATTTCCATGTCTAGTTGCAGGATTAATGGAATGCAAGACTTCAATTATTATTACCACGCTAAACCTTTCCCTTCAGTCAATCAGAACTTTTTAACTTGATGCCACAAGTTCTCAACTCGGTTGGCTTCTGCTTTCCTTGTCAAGTGACTGAGTTTTCCAGAAAAGAAAGAAATATAACTTTGCCTTGGACTCGGTAAACAACAATTTAAACGAACTGTCTAAAGAAGACAGGATCGTCCTACTGGACTGCAGGGACCACAGTATCAATAATAAGCAGACAAGAACACAAGACACAAGTTTAACTACCAAATCTTTTTTGACCATTCCACCACCTTTACCTTTCTAGCCACAGACTTCGCCGTCCCTTATCTGTTTGAAGAAGTCCATTACATGCATGCGATAATTCAAGCATCATTTTTAGTCTTCCCATCGTACGTAACATTCTACCAAATCCAATGGCTAATACAGAGTCAAATCAGCAGGTTTGACCACAATTGCTGTCTTTGCAATAATTACACCTATATTTTATGCAACAGAAAGCCAAAATCATGGCATGCAAAGTTAGCATGTTAAAAGTTGGAGGAAGAGGAAGCAAGCAAATGAAAATTGGGCCGGCCTAGTTTCTCGTGAACCGGCGACTATCACGCTGGTGTAGACTTTGAGATGGGATGATCAAAAGGAGGGGTTGATAAAGTGAGAAAAAGATGGGTAACAAGATTCCAGGTTTTTAGATTTTATGTAACTTTTGAAAGAGGCAAAACAGTAGTGATTATTCTTGCCAAGAATTTTCATCATCTACTAATCCCCTTTGCAACTTTTACTATATCCACACTACTTTTAGGACATAAAGTAGCCAGTAAAAAGTTAGTATAATGGAGAAAGACTCCACTCAGTCTTTCTGCTGTTATTAAAGGTTCATATACCACTTTATTATATTAGACTTCTATTAAATAAATCCTTAAATTTATAAATTATAACTATTTATCCCTCAGATCCTTTACTTACATAAAAATTTATATGTTCTATGATATTTTAAGGGATATATCTAATTAATGAATTTGAACTTAATTCTACTTTTGTAAATATAAAGGTTTAACGAGTATTTCTATTAAAAAAATTAAAAGAGGAAAAACCAAATATTTTTTAACACCTACTAATTCCCTTAGGAACTTTTACATCATCATCACTTTAAGAACATAATGATCAAGTCATTTAGTTAGGAAGAGTGTATAGAATTACATCCTGTAGTAGTATGACTTAAGTTTAGTGGTAAAACACTTGATAGTTCATATATTAGTATCGTACGTGTATATATATAATTTCTTCTAAATGTGATCAGATGATGTTCAGATCATCAGTTTGCTTGCACACTTTTACTCCTATTACATTATGATGCATTAATTAGCTAATGCGTTATGATGCAGTTAATTAGGTTCCTTAAACGAAGGGTTAATGAAGGCCTGCGTCGAAATGGGTGCTATGGTGGCTTTTAGTTCACGTGCTTATTATTCTAAACAACAACGTTAATTAATATTCCCACAATAACTATCGGTCTAGTCCACTGGTAGTTATAAGAGAGGCTAATCAGGTGCTAACTGAACCTTGATTTTTGGGATGCTTGTTTAATAAATCATAGTTAGTATGACTAATCATGTTTCTACTTTTACCAGATCCCTCTCTTTATCCATGTTATCTCTTAACCCTACCATTAGTCTAAGATTGGCAATGAATAAAGCCATTATATTGGTCCAAACTGTTGTCACAAAACCTACTAATCATTTACTAAAAGCCATAAGAAAAATTAAAACGCATTCATTGCTTAAGACTCGTTCTTTGTTCTTTCTTTCACTCTTTGATGGAGTTTTATCTTATATTTGTCAACTTCTTGGTGTCGTTATAAGTGTAGTTGACAGAAATGATCAGATATTAATTACATTTAAGTATTTTGTCATGTTAAATTATTCGCTCGTAAGTATGTTCAACGGCTAATATGTTAGTTATATATTTTAATGCAATTTGTTTGAAAAAAAATGATCATAAGTTTGATTTTATTACGAATAAGATCAGTTTTAAGTTTTTTAATTGCAAATGAAAAATATACAAATCTGATGGAATCTTTCTTTATATGTTATTGACTATTCGGAGATTTGTCTTAAGTTTGATTATGCCATAAAATTTTTCAGTCATGAAATATTTGCTATGATTAAAAAACTAAATTGATGTGAAAATCTTGAACGAGTCAACTTTTCATAGATTTTTATTAAATCTATGAAAATCTATTTTTATAATTTAGATTTAATAATTAATAAATCTGTTTTTCTAAACTAATCGATTTTGTAAACTAAAAGAAGCTAACTAAGTTTCATTTAAACAGTCTCTCTTTTTAATTAAACTTTAAGTTAAGGATAATTTCTTTCAATTATATTTCAAATTCTTCAAAATTTTCAATCTTTAACCTATTTTAAGATGGTCTAATACTTGTTAAACCTAAATCTCTTGTCTTATGCATATATTATTAATAAAAATATATTTAAAAGGTAATTCATATTTGTCAAATGTTACTTTTATAGGAATAAATGTAATGATACTAATTGTTGAGAAATGAGATTAAAAATCATTTATATTATCATAATTAAAATTTAATAAAAATGTTATACTTCTAATCTCTAAAAAAGAATTGAAGTAACACTATTTCAAATCAATTAAGAGGGGTAATCAGCTCAAACTTTCTATAAGTAAAACTCAAATTTAAGTATAAATGCATGAATAATATATTAAATTTTCCCCCTAAAGAATTTGCAATTGGTAAAGTTGCTCCTTTGTGACCATCAAGTCACAGGTTCAAGCGATGAATACAGTTTTTTTGTAAAAATATAAAAGTAAGGTTGCATACATTTATGTACAGTAATATGTTGACTTTCTTTTAATGAATTTGCAAATTTTTAGAAACTACTGTAGAAAATAAAATATGTGAAATAGACATTTATATATATAAGAAAAAAGTAGAAAAATATATTAGTTTAATAATTTATTAAAGGCTATTAAATAAGGAATACATATAAGTACTCTTAGCTTAACTTTTCTCCAATCAAATGTTACGTAACTAAACTCCAAACATCGTAGGAGCAATAGTATAGCCCCCTCATTCCCTATATAAATTCAACTCTAGCCGCTCTCGTTTTCTCCACCCACACTTCTCGTTGTATTCACTTCTTCACATACTCCTCTCCCACCAACAGTATGGCGTCCCATGGAGATAATGTTGTTGTGTCTAGTGTCAATCTTGAGAAGTTGCTTTGCATGAAAGGAGGTAAAGGAGAGGCTAGCTATGCAAACAATAGCCAAGCACAGGTAATTAAATTTTGATAGAAGTCTCTTCTCTTGATTTTGCATTTGTTATCTTTGACATTGTTTGTTGGATTAGTTCTCCATCAAACCATACAATTTCGGCGATTGCTGTGCTTTTGTTTACTGGAGTTTTGTGTTATTCCCTTACTTTGTTTTACATTTTAACAAGTGGATGTATGAGTTTGAAACAGATTATTGAAGTTTTTCTGGATAACGTATAACTAATAATCTCCTATCCTTCGGTATGGCAATCTAAACTACTTTTAAAGTTATCTTGTATACACTCTTTACAAGACCTACATAGAAAAGATCTATGAGAACTTGATGAATTGAGCAAAACCTTTATGTGATTAATGGCTATAAACCGAACTTTGTATACGTGCAGGCCTTGCATGCCCGAGCCATGCTTCACCATCTCTTAGAAACCCTAGACAGGGTTCACTTGACCTCCTCCGAGGTCCCATTTCAAGTGGTGGACTTGGGATGCTCATCTGGGAACAACACTATCAGTACCATTGATGTGATCATCAAGCACATGATCAAGCGGTACGAGTCATCGGGACTCGAGCCACCGGAGTTCGGAGCTTTCTTCTCCGATCTCCCTAGCAATGATTTCAACACCCTTTTCCAGCTCCTCCCTCCCTCAGCCAACTATGGTGGCAGCATGGAAGAATGTCTGGCTGCTAGTGGCCACCGGAATTATTTTGCTGCTGCGGTCCCTGGTTCGTTCTACCGGAGATTGTTCCCCTCAAGATCCATCAATGTCTTCCACTCATCTTTCTGCTTGCATTGGCTCTCTCAGGCAAGTTTTTAGTAACTTGTGGTTTTACATAATATACACCAAAGTAGTCAAATTTGCAATTTTAGTACATTCTATACAACCTATAACCTTAACGTATGCCCAATACTACGTATTTTGATGGCTCCCAAAGCTGATGTAAGTCCTAATTAATTGCATATGTGCCTCTAAACTTTATTGTGATTCTCAATTTTCTTTTTTGCTGGATTTTAGGATGGTCAAAAAGGCTATGATCACCTAGTAAAAATAATGATCATTCAGGGTTTGAAATATTGCATATATCTAAAACTTTGGATATGACTTCCAGGATTGAAATTTTGGTTATCCAAAGTCTGTCTTCCTTGGACAGACCTGTCTTCCTGAGAATATGGGTAGGTGGGGAAGAAATTGAGAGACAGACAGGAAGAGAAACTTTATGAAACATAATAATAAGAAACTAAGATTATGCATGGTATCCTTGGAGCTTAGTGTTTGGTCGTATTAAAACTCTTAATATAAAAAGGTTAAAGTTATTTTCCTGCAATGATGTAGTAATGAATAGCAATAACTAACCATGTAGGTGCCAGAGAGTGTAGTGGACAAGAGATCAAGGGCATATAACAGAGGGAGAGTGTACATCCATGGTGCAGGAGAGGCGGTAGCAGAGGCATACAAGCAGCAATTCCAAAAGGACTTGGCAGATTTCATGAGAGCAAGATCACAGGAGATTAAAAATGGCGGGTCCATGTTCCTTGCTTGCTTGGGCAGAACCTCTGTCGAACCCACTGACCAAGGTGGGGCTGGCCTACTCTTTGGGACCCACTATCAGGATGCTTGGGATGATCTTGTTCGCGAGGTAATTCTATTTCATTCATCAGTGTCTTAATAATTAAGAGGTTAATTATTAAACTTGTTTAGTACAGAACCTTAGGTGAATCATCACGCATCTCCACGCAGTACATATTGTTTTTTTGTGTAAAAAGAGAAATAGCTTTTTTTAGCCGACCAAAAAGCAAGGAAACACTATGCTGGAAGGGGAGTGATTTGGGTACAGTGCGTTTAGAAAAACTTGTTATGAAATTGTACCAAAAGTAAAGAACAACCTATTATGAAATGTCACTGTCTGAGTAAAGATTATGAAGGCACCAGTCATGATACACCCTACTGTTAGTCGTCTGATTTCTTACCAAAAATAGGATCATAGCCATTCACTTGCTCACTGCTGTGTCGGCAGCATGATGACTGTTCACAAATGGGTGGACGGAACATTGCAATTTTTTTTCTAAAGTGCTAAAGGAACACACAAAAAAGTCACTGAGATGATGATCGAAGTGAAGCCCCAAAAGTTGAGCATATCCTGTCCCTCTGATCAACTTTGTACTCTTTACCAATAGAGTACATGGATATCATGATCAACTTTGTTTGTAGGTAATGTGGATAGCACAAACTTTCAACCACGTAGTTGAACTAAGCTTGAGCTACTGGTCACTGGGCATTAGTGAACTTGGGCCAAAGCCTAATTGGTCTTAAGGGTCACAAGTGATATTCTTTGATATTTTGTTTAAACTAATGTTATAATATTAATAATAATCTCAGGGCCTCATTACTAGGGAGAAGCGTGACACCTTCAACATTCCAGTATATGCACCAAGCCTACAAGAGTTCAAGGAGGTGGTCGAAGCCAATGGCTCATACACTATAAACAAGCTTGAAATTTTCAAAGGGGGGAGTCCTTTGGTTGTCAACCACCCTGATGATGCCGCTGAGGTTGGTCGAGCCTTGGCCAACAGCTGCCGGAGTGTCTCCGGAGTCCTTGTGGACGCGCACATTGGTGATCGGCTAAGTGAAGAACTCTTTTTACGAGTGGAGCGTCGAGGCACCAACCATGCCAAAGAGCTCGTAGAGAAGCTACAATTCTACCATATTGTTGCTTCTCTTTCACTTGCTTAAAGATATATAAGAGACTAAAGGGTCTTGTTAAAAAAGTGCTCCCTCTCTCTCTCTCTATCTTTTTTTTTTTCCCCTTCCTTTATATAATCTTCTCTCCACCTTTCTTGTGTTATTTGTGGTCAAACCAGATAAGTTTTAAGCAGAAAAACTACAATAGTAACTTCATGTTCCCTTGATCCAAAATTTGTAATGAAACTTATATGTAAAGCATAAGTTATAGTATGCAAATTAAGGCCTTGCTTTCTCTCACAACTATTCAGCTGCTTTGTGTTGCCTTTGGTTCTTTTTCAGGAAGATAATAAGGAGACAAAGAGAAGGTCAATCTACTATGGTTAGTTATTTCAGTTGGGAGTCATAAAGGTTTTTCTCTTCTTTACATGTCTACTTTACGATCATCTTGAGACTTCTGAGCCTCTATGATCCTATTCATTAGTCCTTTTTTTTTAAAAAGATACCCATTCATTAGACTTCGTTTGGCAGACAAACAGAGTTAATAGAAAACGCATTTCTTAAAGGTTCAAAAGTGCTGCCATTGCATTACACATGTTTCTAACATTTTCGTGGGAGATTTTGTCAGACTGCTGGGAAATATGCAACCCATAATTATACATCACTTCCACATAATTAGAGTTCACACTGATTAAGTTTGATGTGGACGTAGAGACGGAGTTTTCGTATGTACATATATATAACGTGACTCGAAGTTGAATCTATGAATTATGTAGGAGCAGCTTAGCTTCTTCTGACACGCTCAACCTGATCACCTTCTTAATCTTCCTAATTCCATTTCTGTTCCATCCTTCCTTAACCTTCGGATTAAGACAATATTTACCTGTCGGGATTGACTCCTCATTTTCGATGGAAAGATATCTTTTATGAGGAAATCGGTTATGAATCTGGAATGCATTAAAACAGAGAACTAGAGAAGCATTTTCTCCAATTGATTTAAATATACGGAGATACAACATATTTATATAGGAGAAATTGTACCAAAATCTCTTAGACTGCTATATTTTTAGATGACAATTAGATGATTAGAACTAATCTCTTGATTGTTACAATTTAAAATAACAGTTAGATTTCTTATAATTCGATATAACCTCAATTTTAAAAGACTTCTTTGCTTATGTAGTTAGGATGATTGACCATTCTCTTTGCATCTATTGTATATTGTTTAAAATATTTTTGCTTCACTCTACACTCGTTTGTCCACAAGGTTTGTACATATGTAGCTTCAAGCCATAATAGCGAGGGAGTGCTTGGTAACGGGCTTAAAAGTAGAAGCAAGCAAAAAGGGGAAAACTATTTTAGCTCCTGATGTTGTCCCGAAAAGAAAAGAAGACCCCTGAACATATCTGTAATTTAATTGGTTTTGTGAATTGAAAAGCAATAGAAAACGACATAGTATGGAAAACCAGAATCCTCTAAATTACTTGGAGATGATAATTAGTTAACGAGCCCTCCATTATCATCTTTTACTGTTGTTTAATCCTTGATAGCTCAAAATAAGATCCCAAACAACTTTTCCCGTTATTATTACAATTCCTCGAGTGACCATACAAAATGAAGCTTAATCACGCTAAAATATGATATTAAAAATATAAAAATGTAGTATTTGTTAGTTTATGTCCTACAGCCAATCGATTTGATTGTAGTTTAGTGACTAATGTTTAAAGACATGCTTTATCTTGTATATATTTAGATGTATGTGATAAATTATATAGAATAATTATACATTACAAATGACATTATAATTATGAGATTCATATTGCATTTATGTATTATCCCTAAATTATTCATAGTTATTATTCTATTAAGATCAGACATTAATATAACACAAAAGACTAACACACGTTATACTTTTTCTTATGAAAGAAGTAGTCGATCTCATAGGCTAAATTATAGAGATACTTAAACAAGCATGTGAGTACTTGTTAGAGAATAATTTCATTGAACATACCCGATATGAGAAATCAATTTGGAACATTACTTGTATGTCTATTAAATTCTCATTGTGGTGATTGTATAAGTGATCATTTGACTTGAAGTTACCAAAGTTATCTTGTATAGAGATTTCTATGCTTTGATACTATATATGACCTATTTAATCATGAGTCAGTCAATTGGCAATCATTAGATGTAACATGAATTATATGAAGGTAGTTGTGTGATCAAGATATGATTCATCACCCTAAAGTAATTCGAGAAAATGTTCTGTTGTTCCTGATTAGTATTGATTCGGGAACTCCTTGGCTAAGGTGGAATGATACTTTGTAAATAGTTTAAAAATGTCATTAATTGAATCAATAGCTAATGATAAAGAACAAATTTATTGGATTCAAAGTAGAGTAGACATTAATTCCATACTTTATGTCTAATTGGGATATTGTATGATGAAGAAATTGAATTATATGAAAAATCATGCACTGAAAATTTAGTCAAAACTACTTGGATATTTCTAAGTATTTGCATGGTCATGATGCATTGTTAGATACCAATCTTCATTTATGATTATAAATTGTTTAATTGGAGAATTAACGATATATTAAAAGGAGTTTTAAATTATCTAATTATAATTATAATTTATAATCATTGCCAACATATTTGAAAACTTAATGGATCTCACATATAGAATAGGTTAAAGAGAATAAAGATATTATATCAAGTTGAACGTAATTGTAAAGTTTGATAAACTTTATGATTAAATATGAGATATTTAATAAATAAAGATCATTATGAGATATTGGATCTTATTTGAGCATAATTAATATTCAGTTAGAATTAGTTGTAATTCTAATTAAAGTTTAAGTAAAATTAAATTACTAAAATATCTATATTATAACTAGGCTTAAGCTCTAATGGAACAAACACTTCTTACTTAACTCCCTTTGTAAGAGTTACAGAGTTCTTTACGCTCATTTTGTAGATATTGTTAGAGGCC
This sequence comes from Erythroxylum gracilipes, assembly GCA_026413385.1. Classification (NCBI taxonomy): domain Eukaryota; kingdom Viridiplantae; phylum Streptophyta; class Magnoliopsida; order Malpighiales; family Erythroxylaceae; genus Erythroxylum; species Erythroxylum gracilipes. The sequence goes on from JANZLC010000202.1 coordinate 38,474,683, forward strand.
CAACATCTGTGCGGCTACGGTGGTTAAGACAGATCGGTTTTTAAAATGGTTTGAGGGATACGACAAGATAAGAATCAAGCTTCGGAATAAGGTACAAATTTCAATTTATGCTTTATTATAATTATATGTTAATCATTTTATAGAATTAAAGAAATCTTGATTTTCGGGAAATCAATAATTATGAAAAAATTGTAATTATTCCACTGCGGTCAATATCAGATGTTGGTCCGATTTCGTAACAGTATTAGCTTGTAGCCAATCGGTCGAGTCCATGTAAACTTGTAGAGATGTAAGACCCATTACGTTAAAACATCTTGACGCAACTATGTATAAGCACCTTGAATTGCTAATGATCCAAAGTAAACTCAAAGGAAGACGCAAACCCAAGAGAAAACTTAAGTGATAATATGGAATTGTGAGAAAATTAAACACTATGCATGGAATACACGTGTGAAATGGACGCTAATCCATTTGTGTGGTTTGAGTATTTAGAGCTATTTAAAATCATGTCGTATGCACCCAGGGATTGTTTTAATTTGTTATTTTGTTCTCACCCTAATTCAATTAATTAATTAATTTTTTCAAAAAAAAGTATTAAGCTTTTATAGATTTGTAAGAGCTTAATTATAAGTCCTTTTCCTTTTGTCCATAAAATATTATATAAGAAAATATTATATAGAATATAATAACTGAAATGGTAACATTTGTTGCTTAAAAATATTTATTTGTTGCTTAAAATAACAACAATTTTAATTGTTGCATATATAAAAATTTTACGGTAACTGTTATTTATTTTGTTGCCTTTTTAAATATATGGTAACAAATTACTATTATCATTGCTTTTTAATATTAGTAAATGCAATATTTTTAAAAACCATTGCATTGTACTAGTTTTAAGCAACACATTTAAAATCATTACAAATTTAAATTTGCTTAAAGCTCTTTTTTTCATTGTGAGTTTAACACCCCCTTCAAATTTAGGATGGGATAGTAGATGTTAATTTAGTTTGCTCAATAAAGCTTGAAAATAAGTGAAAAGATGTGCTTTGTTAAAAATATTAGTTGTTGAATTGGTCGAAGACAAGAATTACATGTATATTACCCGAGTAACATGATGGTGTATAAAGTGACAATCAATTTCAGTGTGTTTTTTATACTCATAAAAAGCGTCATTGTGAGAAATATGTAGAGCACTTTTATTATCATAATGAAGCATAGTGGCAGAGGATTGTGTGATACTCATATCAGTTAATAACCACCGCAACTAAATTAACTCAAATGTACATCAATAAGAGTATGATATTTAGATTAAATAGTTAAATGAGTAATAAAAGTTTGCTTTTTGCTGAGCCAAGATATAAGAGAATTGCCCAAGAAGAATTAATAACTAGTGGTAGAACAATGATATATTGGATCACTTGCTTAGTCAGTAGTAGATTAGCCAGATAATACCAAAGAGGAGTTAGCATAGAAGTGTCATTCATGTAAAAGAGTTCTTTAATTAGTATTGGTAAATAAAAGCCTAACTCAAAAACTTTCTTAGTTGTCTTATTTGTATGGTAATGCCCTCTAGCTGGACCATAATGACAATGCCCTAAAATCTTCAATCCTTCCAAATAGGGAACATAGCAATCTGGTTTGAACAAATCTTAAACAAATAGGAGTCCTCTTAAAGATAATTCTTCAAATCAAGAATGAAATCTTCTTTTCTAATGAGAAAGCCCTTTAGCAAGAATCCTAGTAGACAAATAATTAGCAAAGCCAGCAAACCGTATAATTTAAGGCATACCTCTTCAAGATTATAAAGGCGTTCTTCTAGAAATGCATCATTGATCTCCTTTTTCGAGCTTCTCCAAAATTAGGTCCTTTAAACATGATAAGTGATTTGCTGCCAAATTTTTAGTTTTTTTAATTATCTATGATCTTTAACTTGAATTCATGTAACAACAAAATCCATCTAATTAGTGTTAATTTAGCATCCAATTTATTCAACAAATGTTGTAATGTAGAATGGTTAATGTAAACAATAACTTTATACACGAATAAATTTATCAAACATAAAACTCACTGATAGCGATTCTTTTTCTACAGTTATGTAATTCTCTTGAGCATCCGTTAAAGTCTTGTTAGCTTAATAAATGGCTAAAATGCTTATTCTTCCTCTATCTAAGAACTGTGAGTACTATATAATCGCTCACTTCACACATTAGTTTAAAAAGAAGATTCCAATATGGAGTAACCATAATTAGGGCATTAATTAATTTCTCCATAAGAATAATGAATACATCAAACACTCTTGAGTTAATACAAAAGGCACATCTTTTTAAGTAAAAGGCTAGCAATTTTAGAAAATTCCATAATGAACCTTTCTTAAAACTTGCTTGTTATAAAAAACTCTTAATATGTAGTGATTTTTCAATAGTTTCAATTTTTTCTATATCTACCTTCGCTCCCTTATATCTACCTTCGCTCCCTTAAAAATAGATTAGTCTTCTCATAATGTTACTTTTTCTAAATTACGAAAGCACAAATCAAAATAGTCACCAAAAATGCAAAAGTCATCTATAAATGCCTTCATGATGCCCTTCACTAAATCATAAAAAATAACCATTATACACCTTTAAAACATAATAGGTGTATTGTATAACCTAAAAGGCATCCTCACACAAGAAAATGTACAGTATAGACACGTGAATGTTGCTTTCTTCTAGCCCTTTGGGGTTATGGGAATTTGAAAATTGCTTGACAAACCATTCGAAAAATAATAGTACATATGGCTGACTAGTCACTCAAGTATCTAGTTAATAAAGGGAGGGAAAATGATCTTTCTAAGTGGCATCATTCAACTTTATATAATCTATGCATGCTCTCCACTTAGTGGCAATCCTCCTAGGAGTCAACTTGTCCTTTTTATTAGGTAACACCGTCATCCCTCCTTTCTTCAGAAAAATTTGCATAAGGCTTACCTAAGAAATGTCAGAAGTAGGATAAATAACTCTTACATCAAGAAGTTTAATTACCTTGTCTTTAACTACTTCCTTTATATTTGGATTAAGAATTCTTTTGGGTTACATAATTGACTTAAAATCATATTCCATCAACATCTTATATATGCAAAAGAGGGGATAATTCCTCTACTTTCCAAAATATTCCGAGCTATCACCCTCTTATGCTTTCTAAGTACCTTCAATAACGTTTTTTTAATTCACCTTCAAATTTGAGGCTAAAAACATTGGTAGATTTGAGTCCTTCTCCAAAAATGTATATTTGAGATGATCCAGCAATGTCTTTAATTCCAAAGTAAGCAAGTCTTCAATAGAGGGTTTTAACCTCTTCTCTTTACTTCTATCGATCTCCTCAAACTCTTTCTTTTGCACCATAGATTTGTTAGCTTCAAGATAGCTATTTTCTCAACCCTTATAAGGTTAGCTTTTTTCTCCTCTTAACCTTAAACAAGGCACAACTCTAGCTGGTCGTCGCATACAAATTCCTACACAAAATATAAAATTGCAACATCAATAGCATTAAGAAAATAATAAGCACTATCTTGTTCAAGACAATGTTACATAACATCAGATATTTTAAATGTTACCTCCTTGTCGCCAACCTTAAACACCAATTTACCATCATTAACATCAATTATAGCTCTAGTAGTAACTAAAAAGAGTTAACTTAAAATTAGAGGTACTTTAATATCCTCATCCATGTCTAATATCATAAAGTCAACTAGAAAAATATACTTGTTTTGCCTCTGTTATCCCTGATTTCCTCAAGAAAAAATTGCGTGGTTCCAAAAATTTGGATTATATGTGTTGCTATATAGATTATTTTAAGGACAAGGTGCATTAACCATATAGTCAACATGTCCATTTGGTTATACCACAATCTTAACAACTTAACATTCTTGGCCTGAATGTCATCCCCCACCTAAATCACACTACGTCACCTAAGCTAGTTGTTGTACAACTAATAATCTGTAAATCTTTTCATTGAGAGCTTCAACCTGAACTGCATAAGTTATAATTGCATCAATATCATAAATACTAACTCACTAGGCTTTGCTCAAATGGAATGCCATTGATAACTATTTATAGTCTCCTCCATCAACTTTTGGGCTATCTCAAGTGTAGCATCTCACTCCCGCAAGACCCGAATCCGACATCGTGGGTGATATCTAAGCTCATGCCTCACGAGGGTGGTATGCTAGAGCAGTTGGATATAGTCAAAAACTCAGTATAATATTTTTTGTTTTGAATATGTTTGTATGCACGAAAATTAGTAAACAATTTGGGCCCACTTTAATTGTATTTTCAGTCATAATAAAACACTCAATAGTATTTAGCCATTTAATATACCACAATCCATAACCAAATTGGGCCTAATTTTATTCGTAAACATTTTCAGTGAACGCTTTGTTCTTCCTATTTGTGTTGATTGTTTTGATTATGACAAAAAGGGGGAGAAAATTGGAGATTGGAAATTGTTCTT
>JANZLC010000202.1:38548921-38571073 GCA_026413385.1 Erythroxylum gracilipes
CTTGTCACACAAGAATGGATCCATTTGTCACTTAAGTACTAGTCCATTTGTCACCTATTATATATATTTGGAAATTTTTAAAATTCACCAAAAATTTTGAAATAACAATAACACTCTCCACATAAATTTTAAGCTCAAAATAATTCACCAAAAATTTCAAAATATCCAAAATATACCAAAATTTTCAAATCATAATTAATACACTCCAATTTAATCCACAATTTCGACTTATAAATCAAATTTACTAGAAATGTCAATGAATTCATATACAATTATTTGTATAAGTCAAAATTCATATGCATATATTAGCGAATACTCAATTATGCAAAGCATATGATGTACAATAAATTCCTAAATTTTCTAACCCCTAACATGGGGTGTTACAGTATGCCCACAAATGCACAAATAATTTTCCATAACTCATACATATATAATACTAAAAGACACATAAACAAATAAGGCATAAAAAAATCATAGCAATTTCAAATCTTACCAGATGTAATGGGTTAGTCTTAGGTATCAAACACAAAACATGCATATCTACCAAGAATCATAAGCAGTAGAAGAAGTTGAGACTAATTAAATAAAGAGTCATCAATGAATGTTGTTAATAAGATGAAAAATTGTTGCAACTTTTGAAGCATAATCCTCCTTAACATCATTATCACACCCAGTCCGAAGTCCCGCAATAAAGTGGAGTCTGGGAAGGTCTGATAGTACACAACGTTACCTCTACATATTAGAGAGGTTGTTTCCGGTAGACTCACATGTAGATGTGACAATAAAAAAGTGATGCAGGTTAAAGAGTAAATAAGTAAAACTGGCACGTTAAATCACTATGTAAATAAAATTACAATAAATACATAAATAAATAAAAAATAAAAATAACTCAACTTTGAAAAAATATTTTAAAACTAAAATATAATGAAATATATCATCTCTTTATCTTTAGAAAAGCACCAATACCCAGATGATAAGAGCTATAAACATCAAAACCTGAGTAAGGGGTATTCTTGTATCTTAAGCTAGGCTATACCTATATTCAATTATGTAGCAACAAACAGAACTCTAAATTAAACCTTCAGATAAGGATTGTGGCAGCTTAATTCCAAAACACACTTCATATGTTCCAATCTAAAACAACAATGTACCTTTCCATTAGGTAGCTGTGCTTTATAAACAATTCCTAGCATGCCTCCACCAATGAGATTTTCTGGAGAGAAGCTGTTTGTGTATTGCTGAAGTGATGCAATAGTGAAACATTTAGCAGATGTGAGGCACTTCCCTGTTTTTGCAGATGTCACTGTGCTTACTTCAATAGGCATGATAGGGTTAACAATTACCTTCTCGGCAAGAGGTGGAGGGGGTAGAGGAGGAGGAGGTGGTGGTGGTGGTGGTGGTGGTGGTGGAGGGGGAGGGGGAGGAGGAGGAGAAGGAGGAGGCATATATATATATATCTAATATGCTCATATATATTTCATGATCCAGCTCTATTATGGGTTTATTTCTTTCATGCATGATGTTTGGCATTCCATGATCCTCCTTTGGCTGTACTGCTGTATCCTCCTTAACATATGATCTCAAAATTCCAACCGCACTATCTGTCTCACGTAACTCTTTGTAGATGCATTGAAAAGCCAATGTTTGCCTGTTAACATCGCCTGCCAAATAATAAGTCTTATACGAGTACGATATTGAAACATCCAAAATTGTATTTACTTAGCAAATAACAAATGATTCTTACCATTTTTTTCTTTACCGACAAGAGTGTGTGATAAGCTTCCTTCAGCCAAAAGCCTAGCTATTACTAACATTTTTCATTTCCAAGTGAGCATAACATCTGTCTTGAGCACTAACTACTGCTACTTGTATATCTACCTACACACTGAACAAAAGAAATTGCAACGTTAGAACTGTTAACACCATTCAAAAGTAAACGATTGCATCAACCAAAATATATATGATTAAATCTCGAAGTTAGGCAGAAACAGAGGTCCCCAATGACAAAATCACAGAGGTTACGAAAATATATATGATTAAATCTTGAAGTTAGTAAGAAGTAGAGGTCAATGGCGACAAAATCATAGAGGTTTCATTATGAGAAACGATTATCATGCAATCCAATTCAAATGATCATCCATTGTTTCAAAAACAGTTCCAATATGAGGGTAGGAGGAGTTTTTGTAGAGAAGAGAAAGGAAAAAACTTTCAAGAGGAAGATTTAACAGTTACTTAGGACATTCCAGAGAGATCGAGAGAGGGTAACAGGAGTTTTTGTAGAGAAGAGAAAGGAAAAAGCTTTCAAAAGGAAGATTTAATAGTTACTTAGGATATTCCAGAGGGATCGAGAGACGATAGAAAAGCCTATATCAATAAATAACTTTATTTATTGACAGAGAAGAGAAGTAGAGAAGTATGAAGAAAACGTCAAAAAAACTAAATAATGGTAGTGACATTATTTAAGTGACTGACCTGAATAATACTTAATAGTTGTAAAATATTTAATAATAAGCATGAGTCACGACTGTGACAATTTAAGTCATAGTTGTGATAATAATATAATGTGGGACTTTGACTTATAAGTTGGGTTGAAATTTATGTTGTATATTTTATTCAACCAAAAATGTGGTCACTATTAGTAGATGGTATCTATATTTAGGAATAAATGCAAAAAAGTTGATGCTTTTAGAAACAAAACATAAGAAAACAAATTGGGATGACATGATTCACAGTTGTGACAATTTAAGTCACAACCGTGACAACAGTATAGTGGAAGGAAAGAAAAAAAAAGGGACAAGTTGAGTCATGACTGTGACAATTTAAGTCATAGTCGTGACAAGAGTATAGTGGAGAAATCGAGTCGTTGATGAAATAGACGGTGAGATGGAAACATGATCGCTCTTAGTAGATGGTAAGTGTAAAAACGTGGTCGCTTTGCTTTTAGGAACAAAACATTAAAAAAAATGATTATCACAGACGTGACAATAATATAATGTGTGACTTATAAGTTGTGTTGAAATTTATATTGTATATTTTATTCAACCAAAAACGTGGTAGCTATTAGTAAATGGTAAGTGTATTTAGAAATAAATGCAAAAACGTTGACACTTTTAGGAACAAAACATAAGAAAAGAAAAAAAAATAGGATGGCATGAGTCATGACTGTGATAATTTAAGTCATAACCGTGACAACAATATAGTGGAAGGAAAGGGAAAAAAAAGGGATGGTATGAGTCATATTGGAGAAATCGAACCGTTGATGAAACAGACAGTGGGATAGAAACGTGGTCACTCTTAGTAGATGATAAGTGCAAAAATGTAGTTGCTTTGCTTTAATAATGCAAAAACGTTGTCGCTTCGCTTTTATGAATAAACATAAGAAAAGAAAAAAATGGGTACGGTTGTGACAATTTAAGTCACAATCGTGATAAAAGTATAGTGCAAATCACAGCTATTCATGAAACAGACGGTGAGATGAAATTTCGTGTTCGTGCATCTCATTCGTCCTTAATATATATATACTTAATAATGGATAAATCTATTTCTAGCATTAAGTTAGTGTGGATACTGAATTTTTGTTATCGTTTAAGATGTTAAATTAGTGAAATAGCTTAATACTATAAACTTAAAATTACTTAAGATAAGATTCTACTAAATTATTTTAACAGAAATTATAATTTTATTGTACATGTACGATATTATTACATATTTTGACCTTATCATAACTCAATTTAATTTTAATTTGTTTCAGTTTAATTTTAATTTATCACTCTCATATAATGAAAAAAGCTTTAAAAATAAGTTTCTAATTGACATTTATTTTATCATATGGGACTTTAGAATTTGGATCATGTTGAATGTAATATGATATTAAGAGCCATATAAATACCACCACATATACAAGAATCAGTCATATATAAATACCACCACATATACAAGAATCAGTCATATAACTATTTATATAAATTCCATAAAATATTTTTAAAAAATTAAAAATCAATTGAAGTATTAACGGAAGGAATTAAACCGGCACGTCATTTACCCAGACTTTATTTTAATTACGTCTTTTGTTATTATACACCAAAGGACAAGGGCGGGTATCCAAAGTCCAAACACAAAAAACTAACACCACGTGAAATATTGACAATTGGATGTGACGGCCTATCTAAAACCTGTGATTATTACTTCACCCTGGTCCAGTGTGGAAAGAAGAGAACACCGATATTTGTCTCTTTTCTCGACCCAGGAAGTATCCTCCTTTCCAGTACAATCAGGGAAGAAAATAGCAAAGTAACATAAAAAGAATATGAACTTGGAAACATAAAAATCTGTACCATTTCATTGAAATCCTGATCAATTCATTCTGGTAAAGAAGTCAAATTTAAACAAACGTAATCAGAGAATACAGCAATTATACTCCTTTTAGCAGAAACCTTGTATCAATTACCAATTCTTACCTGTAGCTATGTCTGTCACAGATAAGTTTTGTCTTCAGATTACTTCGTCACCATCCCAGTTTCTCTTCAACTTGGGACCAGTAGGCCCATCTTCTCCAAAAACCTCACTTGGAAGACTCTTCGCCAAGTTTTCCAAGGCAGATTTCAGCTTTTCAGGCAATATTTTCTCCACTTCCTTAAGCTCATTTGCTACATCGTAGGTAATTTTTGGACCCCATTTCCTGTAATAGTTTAGCCATGCTGGTTCTGAAATGACCGTCCCCAAGTGCTCGGCTGCGACAACAGAGTATCTAGCTCCTGTGTCTATAACAAACTTACTTTTTGCCGTGTCATTCCTTATTCCAGTATCTTCACTACCTTGCAGTACAAGCCCTGGCTTTGAATACATTGCATGACCGTGTAATGATGAGTAGGATACAGTTTTGTTTCCATTCTGAAACTCAAGGTCCTGAACGTCAACCCATTCTCCTCCACTGTGTTGTGAGAAATATACACTCCATAGCTCGCCGGTAAAGTTGCTGACCCTTAACGTCAAATGCTCCCAATCTCCGACGTGTTCTCCGATTCTCCCTAAAGGAATATTGATGAAAGAAACCTTGGCTCTGGAAGGTCCATTAAAAGGATAGAATATCCATATAGCAATATCCGTGAATGTCGCACCAAGCATTGGCTTTACATGTAAATACACCTCTGAGGCGTTTAGATCACCCTTTTTGACTCTTTCTTTAGACTCTTCATCGACAGGAAGGTCAATCCAGTAGGCACCGTCGTTGGAACCACCTTGAGGGAGGTTCCCGCCACTTGCTTCGATAGGGACAGGCTTTGACTCTTCTCCTTTCTTGTAGAGCAATGCCCCGTTGACAAAATACCAACTCACTGACGATGGTAGATATTGCTCATCAGGATGGAGATAAACCCAAGGAGAATACACCTGAAACAAGGTCCGGATTTGGTTTGGGTTTGGCATACATGAAATGTTTGATTTTTTATTCTTCAAACACCACATTGTCATTGAATCAGCATCAATGGCTTCTCCTGGTTTTTGAGCCAAAAATGTGCCTACAGGAACACCCATAGCGTTCATTCCTCTGATTGTAGGTGTTAAACTGAAGATATTGAAGCCATTGGGATCGCTCTCGTTGCCTGGTCCCCAAATCCAAGACTCTGCCTCGCATTGCTCTGTGAGGTCTGACCGGACACAGCGTACCTTCTCCGGCGAAGGCTTCTGAGGAGATACGGTCACAACATGTCCGACAGCTTTGTAACCATCTGGAGGCGTGGGAGCCCAGATATAACCAATGCCATCTTGTTCGATTTTCAAGGACTCGCTACTCCATACAAGACTGTAATCTATTGGCTTCTGTAATGTACCTGAACCTGCCCTGTCCTTGGCTACAAGAACCCAACCGTGGAGCGATGTGTTGTTAGGTTGGCCGTAGCAACCAAGCATGAAAAATCCTGTCGGAATTTGGGAAGGGTCGAAGAAGGAAGCTCCAAGGTTGTCAGGTCCTCCTTCATGAGTGGCCCAAACACTAGTGAAAGTAGATATTTGTCTCACTTGCAATCCACCAAGATCAATGGTTCCACTCGCAAAACCTTGACCTATATACCAATCAAAAGCGCAAGCTGACTAATAATTGTTGGGAAGATAGATATGTGCAAGCTTAACAATGGAATTTAGTACCTGAAGGCCAAGATGGCAATGGAGAGGGAAGTTTGAAGAGGGTTTCAATGGGAAGAGCTCTACTTCTCTTGGAGACATCATCAGCTGGAGTTGAAGTTGAAGAGAGACAGTTACCCATGGATGTGCTCTTCTAAGCTAATTAGCTAACAGCTTAATTATAAAGGAAAGAATACTTGCAGGAGTAGACAAGGAAAAGAGATGCTTTGGACCTATATTCTGTTGTGTATACAACTTTTAAGGGTGACTTGTGGAAGGCAATGAGAGCACGGGTTGGTGATGGATATGTTTCGTGGAAGCAAGCCAATCGGCTTCTTAGTGACAACATTTAACACACTTTCCATCCTTGTCCAACTTCTCTTTTACACCAAGTTGTTTTTCTATCTCATTGAGATTTTAATCTATTCACACACTATACTCATCTAGAGCCCTATTTATAACAAGAAGATGGCGCCTTGTACTGCCGGGCTGTGCGATAGTTTAACTTCGCATTTTTTTTCCATTATAATCTAAAAAAAAAAAAAGATATCTACATGTGATGGTAAAACAACTTAACAAGCCTACTTTATATGAACAGAAGTACTCACAAGCGTTAAAGCATTACTCAGAAGAGCCGGACAGAAAATTTGGACTATCCAACTTAAGATTCACATGTATGAAACATAACTTGTTATGTCTAATGTAAAAATTTTCATCTGTACTATGAGAATACCATAAGAGTGGTTAAGTTTTGGGACCGATGATAGTGAAATAATATATAGCAAAGTTGATTGACGAATTTAATATAAATAGAAGCCCTTTTCAATAATATTAGCATGGGTCCAAATGAAAAATAAAAATATTCCTGCTGGAGTTGCATTAAACTAGCCAGTTATTTTGGTTTGACTCTTTAGATATAAGGATAGAAGTGTTTAGTCTTGACTCTTGATGATGCTACTGTTTTAATTATGTCTAACTATATCTTAAAGCCGAGAGAGAGAGGGAGAATTAGGAACTTTTCAAAAATTTCGCTACCAAAGAGGTCCTTGACTCATATTGTATCGATATTACTTATACATATGTACAAATATATTAATGCTCAGTTTGTTTGGATACACGTTGAAATATTCAAAAATTGTTAATTATTTATAGCATATAATTATATTTTTTAAAAACTGTTAAATGTAATATGACGTATTACATATTACATATTATTATATTATTAATATAAATAATGATAGATAAATATGATAAATATATTAATATATTTGACACATATTCTCTAGAGTTTGTTAATTCTCAATTGCTTGTACGTGATGTGAATGTTCATACGGAGAAAATTCTGTCCACACTTTTAGCTGAGAATATTACACAGAAGGAGGCTAGGAAAATTTGGGTAACTATGAAGATTTTTATACGAGAAATTTGAAATATTAAATTTTGGCAAAAATACATTTAACCCTTCCATGTTTTATCTCCTTTACGTGTTCTTCTATTTTTAAAATGAACTTATTATCCCCTTTAATCATCAGTTAAAGGAATTTAAAATTTAAAATAACTTTTTTATCCGTTACTTTTTATTGTTATCTCCGGTCTACTTTCATGGTCCAAAAAACCTACGAGCTGCCCAAACTATCCTGGGTTATTTTGGAAGGAATGATTGCCGAAGAAATCAACTTTATTGAAAAAAAAAATTGGAATGCGAGGGAATTATCTTCAGTTTTTTTTTTTAATCTTGAAAAAACAAATTCAATAAGATTTCAAAAGGTTTGGAGGAAAAGAAACATTTTTTTGGAAGAAAATGACATTTTCAATTTTTTTCTTCTTTTTTGTGAAGTATTGGTGAGAAGGTAACCCACAAATAAAAATTTGTAATTTTTTATCAATTAACAGTTAGAGCGTACAATTATAAAAAACATGACACTTTCAATAAATTCTCTTTTTTTAATTTTGTTTGACAAATAATTTTTTCTTTTTTAATTTTCTTCCATAAATTAACGGTTGTGAAGTACAATTGTGAAGACTGTTAGTGAAGAAGAACAAGAAAGAAGTAAAAGTAAGAGGAACACAATCTGAACTTTACATAAGGCTACAATAGATATTTACAAATGTTAGTTGGAATGTACAACTATGTTGTAATAGAATTCATTTCAACCCTCTATTTTATTCTGTATCTACTAACACTTGTATGGTCAATATTAAATCATCAATTGTATAAATGTACATATGAGTGAATAACAAGATATACGTATTTTCTACACATACATTTCTTACATGATATCAGAGCACCACTTGACCAACGTCAAAAATGGAAGAAAACTCTGAATCATCATCCTCCACTCTTAAATGGAACACCATGATCCTCTCTTGATTTTTCAACCCTAGCAAAGATCCTAAAATTCAATCTTCTCATCAAGCTTGATAGACAGAACTTTGTAAATTGGAGAACTCAAATACTTGTAGTCATAAGAGATCTTGAGCTTGAGAACTTTATCAACACAGCACCTCCTCCTTAGTTCATTACTGCAGATACAAACTAAGTCATCAAAAATTCAGAATACAAAGTATGGAGAAGAACAGATCAACTATTGCTATACTAGTTATTTTCAACCATCGGAGAAGAAGTAATAGGACAAGCAAATATTTCCAATTCATTCTACTAAGTTTGGCAAATTTTGGAGAATCTTTATGCTCAAACATCCATGGTTATAGTTCTTCAACTAAAGCATCAACTCTCAACAATTAAAAAAGGTTCACATATCATATCATAATATATGTAGAAAGTTAAAACCATAGGTGACTCACTTCAAGTAGCAAGACGTGCAATCATTGAGTATGAACTAATATTAAGTGCCCTAAATAGCCTTGGTTATGAATATGATCCTGTTGTGGTTTATCTAACACACTCTATGAAAACTTCAACCATAAAAGAAGTACAATACTCTCTTATGATGCATGAAACAAGAATAGAGCAGCTGAACACATCAATCATGAAGAAATCTCACCACCAACTTCTAACTCTGCAACTTTCAATCGAAACAATCAATGAGGAAGATGTGGATTTAGAGGAAGAGGAAATTGTAGGAGAGGAGGTAGATGGAATGGAAACATAATTTTTGTCAACTTTATCACAAACCTAGCCATAAAGCTTGAAATGTCATAAAAGACAACTATCTCTGATACCATAAAGAAACCTAGAATCAAAAGAAGGAATAAAAGACTTGCTGAATTTTTACTGATGAAGAAGCCACACAACTATCTATATTTATATTTGTTTATAACCTTAGTCTAAGAAGAAAACAATAAAAAACTTAATTAGGGCAGATGTAGGGTGAGTGTGGCATCAACAAGACTTCTTTGTAAGATAGTCTAACATTTAACCGAGAGTGAGCTGCACATGGGTCATCATTACTGACAGCCTCAAAATTATGAGTTGTAGTAACGTGCTCCATGTAATTGAAAGATGGAAAAATTTGGATTTAATCAAAATTAAATTTGATACGCAGGGTTTCAAATTTACCTACTAGACCTCACGAAGAACTTGTCTCGAGCAACATAGATAACAGGTAAAGAACAAACCAAAAAAGTTGTCTAGGATTAAAATTATGCCACAATCTGATTCAGTTGATAAGTGATGATCAATTCTTAAGTTGATAAGAGCAAGAGGGGTTTCTCCTCTGAATATGGTCGACGACATACACAAAATAATATGATCAAAAGTTGTCTTCCAAAACCCTAAAACATAAGTATTTATACCTAGGCTTAATGCTAAAAGACTTGAGCTTAAAATACAGGGAAGCCCAAAATATAAATATAACTTAAAACAAGTCCAAATTAGAATAATAAAAAACACGCCTAGGCCTAGTCCAATGCGCTTCAAAGTCTGATCATAGACACGCCTCTCCTCTTGGGCTTAAGTGATAATGTGCAGCCCAATACAATGGCCTTCAAGTCCCAAGTGAGTCCAATCCAAGGATTTGAGATAAATGAATCAATTTGGGTTGTGATTCAAATAGCTCTCCTTCAATAGGCTTGATACACTCCATCCTCTCCACAAATTGACCCACATGCGTATAGAGAGCCTCATTGAGTCTCTCAGTCCTAGCTCTGGACATAGGTCCAACTGGAATGACACGCTCGCCCCCGTCACACACGTCATCTCCATGGTGATCCTTACTCCTGCTCACATCAGTCCCTCCCTCCTCAAGAAGATTCGTCCTCAAATCTAAATCCATATTAAAAAGAGAACGATTAATAATATTAAAAGTTGAAGAAACAGAATAATCACCTAGCAGGTCAATCTTGTAGGCGTTGTCATTTATATTCTCTAAGCCTGGAATGGACCATCACCCCTAGGATCCAGAGCAAAAACACTGGGCAAAGCATCAAGAGGGTTAGTGTCAGAAACTAAACACTCTCTGTACTCATGACTACTAATGCTCTTTTCTCTTCAGTTACTCTCCTGAAGTCTTTTCTTTCTCTTCAGTTACTCTCCTAAAGTCTTTTTCCTTAGCAAACAAGCTCACTTTTCTCTCTTTCTTTTCTTTCTTCTTTTCTCTTTCTGAGCTCTTCTCTCCTACACATCCCACTTTCTTTTCCTCACTTGTGTAATCACTCACCATTGGGCCAAACTCATTTTTCTTTTGGGCCTCTTTTCCCTCTTTGCTTTTTTTGTTCTCACTACCTGAACCCTCCTCATTTTTACTTACTTTTATCTGGTTCAGGTACAATTCATGAGGTGATAAAGGTAATAGAATGAAATTCCTATCCTTAAACTTAAAGGAGTACCTATTGGTATATCCATCATGTGCTACCCTCTTGTCAAACTAAGGTCTCCCAAGTAACATATGATTAGCCTTCATTGGTATCACATCACACAACACCTCATCCTCATATCTCCCAACTGAAAATGACACTACAACTTGCCTAGTCACCTTCACACCAGAACTATTATTGAACCATTGTAAATTGTATGGCTCCAGATATTTCCTGCATGTCAAACTCAATTTCTATACCATAGTCCAACTAGCTGCATTAGTGCAACTACCCCCACCAATGATCAAATTGCATACTTTCCCACCAACTAAACGCCTCGTATGGAAAAGATTCTCTCTCTGATCTATAACCTCATCTGTGGCCCTAGCACTTAATACCTCCTAACTACTAATGCTTCCCCTGTAACAGCTCTCTTAAAACAACTATTATCTTCAAAATCATTATCAACAACAAGCTTAGATTAACTACCACTATCCTCCGAATCAATCATCCCATTATCCTTCATAATCATGACTTTCTTTATGTAGTCTCTTGAGTATCAACCTTATGAATCCGACCATCCTTATCACTTCACTCAAGAGAACTTGCGTTAATAAGCCTCACCTTTTATTTCAATAATTTCTTATTATGAAGATTTGTCTTTTACTCCTTATCCCCTTTGAGTAAGAGTAAACATATATATGCATACAAAAGCAAACAAGTCAAGATCACTCAAAAATAAAGTAGCAATATTTAGTATTTATTATATCACCATTTATTCTGTTTATTGAAGAGATGAGTATTATATAAATTTCTCTTATAATGATTTGTTATTTAGTTGCATTCTTTCTTGACGATGATATGAAGTCTTTTGTTACTAAAATTAAAAACGAAAAGTAACTTACAAGTGGAGTTCTAAAACTCATCTTTTATTAGAACTTTGAATATTTTCTATCAATTACTCTTTTTTATTCACCAAATATATATATATATATATAAGTAACTAGAGATCCTGTCATGCATCATCCTAAATTGGTCAAAACTCATAATTAATGAAATTCATTTATAAGTTAAAGAAAAAAGAATTGTTGACTCTAAAAATGCATATTAAGCCTCCACCTAAAATGGTAAAAAAGGTCTTTTATTATTAAAACTAACCATCGGTAAGTAAAAAAGAACTACTTTAATTGAGTCTACGTATTCTAATTAAACATCTACTTAAATTGGTAGAAATTATTAATGTAAATAAATCATAAGTTAATGATGATCATATCCATATGGAGTGTAAATATTTATTTTTACCTAATTTTTGTATGAATTTTCTCATTCTTAAATATAAAACCCCAATTCATACCCATTAATCCCAAGGTTAATTACAAAAAAATTTACAAATTTTGTTCAATTTTATAATTATAACTCGAACCTTAAAAAGTGGCAATTAAACACTCAGACTTTCAAATTTGTTTTCAAATTTTAGCCCGATATTAGTACCTATGTTAAGTATGCTGACCTGACTTGCTATGTGTCTAGAAAATCTAAACACTTATAAATGTCATACCTAATTAAACTAATTGACTAAGATTAACTAAACTAAGTCATTTAATTAAACTAGCTGATTAAACATAATTAAACTAAGTCTTTTTCAGGACCGAAATCCCTAAATCAAAATCTCTACCCTTTGTTCTCGCATAAAGCTCCTCAATTCATTCTCGAATCGCACCAAGCTCCTCAGTTCTTTCTCACATCGCATGCACCAACCTTAGTTTGTTCTTGCATCAAACTTACTGCCAATCACTAAATCCCTAAATCGAACTCGCATAGCAGATTCTTCTCACACTAGCACAGCGATGCGAGAACAAACTGAAGAACAACATACATCTTGTGCGAGAACAAAGGGCAACGACTTTTTTGGTCTTTGAACAGGGTATCCATCGGCGGACCAAGTGACTAATCCCTTCGCTGATGGGAAGGCATCTCACAGGATGGGACAGCTAGCCCAAGGATTTAAAGCTGCTCCATACTCAAAGTCAAGGATCGAACCCCTGATCTTTGGTTAAGGATGGATGAATCCCTTGCCACTCAACCACACCTCTTGGGTTGAAGGGCAACGACTTTGATTTAGAGATGTTAGTCCCAAAAATGACATAATTTAGTTATGTTTAATCAGTTAGTTTAATTAAATGACATAATTTAGTTAATCATAATTAGTTAGTTTAATTAGGTATGACGTGTATAAGTGTTTAAGGTTTCTGGAACATGTGGCAAGCTATGTTAGCAAACTTAACGGAGACACTAACGACGGGCTAGAACTGAGAAAAATTAAAAATTTAAATGTTTAACTGTCACTTTTTAAAGTTCGGATTATAATTATAAAATTAAGTAAAGTTTGAGATTTTTTTGTAATTAACCCTTAATCCCAAGAAAACAACAGCAATTCAACTAGAGCCATGCTTACTATATCATAATCATAGGAGGAGAATAGAAATTAAGGATATTTTCTAACTCCTTACAAGAGCATATCGTATCTAATAACAGTAATGGGACTACAATATGTGATGTAAGGGAATCTGGTGTCCAGTGTAATGGAAATCACAAAGAATAATGTGTAATCACATTGGAATACAAAATGTCCATCGAAGGATTTGTACGTGATGCAATATATAACAACTAGGGAATGAATGGTGATGTAATATAATATCTTCTTTACTTTCATACCAAACATTACCAAAGTGTCATATACACAAGTCCGAATCTGATTCATAGTTCTCTTTTGCAGCCTGAATCTCAAGCCTCCATCTTCTTTTCATCTTCTCTATGAACTCCTGAGCTCTTGCATCCACTCCATATAACTGCATTGCAACTGATTCATTCTTCTCATTGAAAGTACCTTTCATTTTGTCGTCATCATCACAGTTATTTTCATAATCTTCCACTGCATCCTCACAGAAATTGTTAGAATCAGTAACTTCAACTTCAACAGTGACGTCCTTGACTTCTTCAGAGTGGTCTTCATGAGGTTTACAATAGCCGCCTGGTGAGAGCACTGGTTTCTCTACAATACGATTAATTTGTGTCTGCGAAGTCCTTGCATCGAACCTGTCTAGATCATCTTGTTCTGGTTGGCTTTGGTGGCTCAGGTGAGAATGGCTATAGCTGAAGCAATGGTGGTGGAAGTGGTAATGGTGAGTTGGAAGGCGAAGAATAGCGACCGAAGAAGCGCGCCGGTGGAGTCCAAGAAGGTGTTCACTGGCTCTATTCAAGAGCTTGGATCTTCTAAAACGGGTCAGCTTCTTTTGGAGACTTGTTATAATGCTATTCCATACATTCTTAGTAATTGACGGCTTGTTTTCAGGGTTAAAGCAAGGCATGACTCCTAAATTACTACAGTTTTATGCTGGGTAGAATGGCTGAGTCTTAAATCAACCTTGACAAATTATGTTATGTAGGCTGGGCTAAATCTCTTGAACAAACTTACCACAAAAAAGTTTTGAAGACATGCATATTTGCATATCAAAATCATATATATTAAGATGCAGAAAAACTATTAATTTACCAAAACAACAGCATCGCATATAGGTTGATGCAGTCGCAGTTACATATAATTTATGGTTTGATTTGACAAAATATTGCATGCCAATTATGGATAAAGTTTTCAGGATTTTATGACTTCACTTCTTTCCCACGAGACACTCGTATGATTTTATGAAATGGTACAAACCATTTCTACATCATAAGGATTCTAGATTTGTCTTGATGCCTGCATGCCGTCACTTCTTTCCCACGGGACACTCGTATGATTTTATGAAATGGTACAAACCATTTCTATATCATACTTTATTCCATTATTTATCGATTTACTACCGTAATGGAGGCTAAGCAATTTTCAACAATATAAAATCTGCCATTTTATTGGTATAGATTAACTGAAACAGACTTTATGATTAAAGAGTCCAAGAAGATGGTTGTAACGGCAATCAAGCTTTACTAGACGAGTGTATAAAGGTAGGACATATTAATTGTGACAAATAATTTCTTTTGTCATTATCGAGGTGATGAATGAATATTGTAGACGAGTCGATTTATATTGCCTGCATATACGTTCCAGGGAAAACTGATAAAAATGAAGAAATAGACAACTACACGGGTACTACGCCTAAGATTCTCACTGAACATGTTTGATTGCTGTACGGCTTCTGGTCTCTGCTAACATGATCCGTCATCCTCTAATCGTAGGGATTTCTGAAATTCTTCAAGAGATCTGGAATGTCGTAACCTAGCATATCATCCACAGCCTGTATCATTTTGGACTTCAACTTCTCAAACTTGTCAAAGTTGTAACCACTCAAAACCTCCCTGAAGTGGTCGACGTTTGGGAAATCTCCAGGAGGCAAATGGAACTCCCTTTGTACCTGTTTAAACACGAGCGAGAGAAATGCTGGCAGTCTACTCAACCTTAGAAATAGATGACAGTAAAGATATCGAGTGAAACCAACCTTTCCAAACTCTGTTTCCAAATTATCAATCAGCCTTTGTTGGGCCTTCGTTTTTCCCATCATTGCTGGCATCTCCTTTTTAAGATGGCCAATAATGTATGCATGAATCTTGGCAGCTCTAGCACGTTTCACAAACTCATTTATCTGTATAAAATATCATCAGAATCCAATTCAACAAAAATTCCAGTGAATTATCAAAGGAAATCAATAATTTTATTAATAATATACAAAGAACTGCAAAAGAAACTAGATTTGCAGAACTTACTCGACGATCACAAGCCTTCTTAGGGATATCTTTAAGATCAGAAAGAAGGTCTTCCTGTTCTTTCTCGAACAGCTCTTTTCCAATTGGACCAACAGCAGCTTCATTTACTGGTTTGTCATTGAATGACCTGCCGTGCAACAACACAAATAAATGTATATATGAGATGAGTATGCAATCTCAGTTTCACTACAAGTCTCAGTAAATCACAAAAACAATCTTGCAAATATTTAAATGCTTCTTTGATTCACATATTTCATAAGCAAAAATGAACTCATTTTAGTATTCTGTGGAACCAAAGTAAACCATCACCGTGTTGCCCAATTGAAATCCTTAAAGAGAACAAGCTGTGACTCGTGTTAATGGGTCACAACTTAATCTTATTTACTGTATGAAGAACCTTGCTAGTTTGGACTATGGTACTAGATATTAGAATGATATTCAATTAAATTTACTGATAGATACTCTACCCAATATACACACGCATAACTTCAGGAGTATTGAGAACTTTTCCAAGCGACCACATCAAAGCTCCATAAACCCTCATTAACTGTTGAAGGGGGCCAAACAAGGTTAGAACAGTACTAATGAGAAAATTTACAAAGAGCCATTAGGCTATAGATGAATGACAACATTGAAGAAGAATGACTTTATCACAAGTGTTAACGGAATATAACGTGTAATCTCTGTATTATTTTCCCAACTAGTTTAGGGTTATTTCTTTAATAGTCAGCTTAGTCAACTTTATGTATTGACCACTTTCTTGATAAGAGTCGAGGTCTATACAGTAGAATTATTTTTAAGTCTATTCCTTTAGGCAACTACTAATAGCTATTAAGAAAAAAAAATATAGTAAATTTCTTACTTTAATAAACATAAATTGGACAAGCCTTGTACTTTAATTTACTTGAGTTTAAGGGGAAAAAAAAGAATTTAGTTTTTCTAAAAATTCTGAATTAGTTTTGGGAAGTGTGACGCTTTTATTTTTCTTAAGAACTTATTGATGTGGATACTAATGGCCTTGTTTGTTTCAAATCCTAAAGTGTTTCTTAATTCTTGTTACAAACCCTATAGCCTGTCTTTTTGTTTTCATTTCTTAGATGCTAGTATTCTCTTGCTAAATAAAAGATATAGTCAGCTGAATTCCTACTTGTTGAGTATCAACTTGGTCTGCTTTGTTGAGAACCACGCGAATCTTGTCATCGTGACCGCGCAAAGAATAAATCACACGCTTGAACTCGTCACTAACATCAAGTTTGTGGGGGTCAAACAGTAGTAGAATGAGGTCACTCTTTGCGGCAAACCAAGATGTTACACCTGTAAAATCATAAGCTCGTTGTGTGCGTTGTTTTTCTCCAGCCAGAACTCCAGGAGTGTCCACAAATGTAATATGCTCCAGCAACTAAAACAACGAAATTGGGAGTGTTTTAAGTGCTACAACGTATAATCAAGAAGGAAATCTGTGATTCTAATACTCACCGGATGTGGCATTTGGGAACATTCAAATTTAGACAAAAAAGCCGTTCCAAAAGTTGTGAGCCCACTGAATGGCATGTCTGCTTGCACTGCAACCGTATTCCCTGGAATACTTCTTTCATCAGGTCCATTCTGTACAGATATACAATCAGAATGCAAGTATTATGGATAAAATCAAAAGCAATAGAACCAGTATTTCTCTTTTAACAGAAACTGATAAGAGGCAGATAGCCTGCAAGATTTACAAACTGCAACATCATTTCTAAGGCCAAAAATGCTATGAGATATGAGTTAATCATTTTATTATTCATCCAAATAGTAAAGATGCATCGTCCAACAATACAAAGTAACATGGGGTGACTTGTATAAATACCATTACAACAACAAATCTGTCAGTTGTTGGCTCAGGTCCAATATGAGCACCTGTAGCAAAAGGGAAAAGGAAAAAAAGGAAAGATGTAGAAACTTGTTTAGGTATAAAAGAATAGAAGAAAAGAAACCACCCAGTAGACACAGTAACATCCAGATATATGCACAAAAGAGAGATGGATAGGAAGGAGAAATTACCTGGATAACTACCTCTCAGTAAGTGTTTAATGAACGTAGTTTTACCAGTAGAATATTGCCCCAATAACATTACCATTGGTTTGGCATCAAAATCACTGTTAGTCTGCATTTAAGAATTCCACAGAAACTGTTATGCCTACATTCTATTTTTTCACTAGCTAAGGTTATAGAAATTAAATATAAGATGGACAAAACTCAGATCAAATCCAGGAAAAGCATGTACGCTATTAGTTGTCAACTTTTTCAGCATTAAGTATCACAGCCGCTCACTCACCAGCAATGGAGATACAAAATCATTAAAGCGATAAGTAACTTCCAATGGCTTCAACTTCTGAATGTACAGTCTCTTCAAGCCATCAACAATAGATGTAACAGAGGACAGAGACACCTGAGAATATAAAATAAACTGTGAAAACAAGAAAGAATTGGAAATGCACATCAAGTTCACAATTATAATATATCATTAACTGAAGAGAACAACAAGAAAGAACTGTATATACCAAAGTAGAGAATCAACTTTTATTGGAAGCTATACATTGAAAGACCAGAAATCACAAGTCATGTTCATGGTCATTTTAGCCGGTTAACATAAAAAGATGGAACAAAAGCAGATATATTGTTTTATGATACAGAAGTCACAGGTTGTCAAACTGGCACCAATGTACCACAAGAAAACACACCTTTTTGGCTGATTTCGAAGAAAACCAATGCACTGAAGCCGAAGTTTCCACTGGAGAAGTACCTGAAAAGTAGAAAGCTCTAAATGCACAGTAGAAAAGGAAATCCCACATTTCAGTCAACATTGTAGAGACTTCTTACCATTTGAATCGGACTCAGGAAATTTTGAAGATCGCTTTTTCTTCTGCACATATACATTGAATAACAAGAACCGTTTTAAATGGAAATATGTGAGATAGACAACTTCAGAATACAATCCAACACTTACTGCAAGTAGTGCATCTAAGCCTTCCATTGATGGAGGATTTAAATCTTCAATATCATCTACTATACGTAAACATATAACAGCATCAACTTAACAATTCCATTATCTAGCAAAAGTAATAAGAGATAATGGAAAAAGGGATAACAAGGCCAAGTATCAAAGATACAATATTCAGAAATATAGAAAGAACAACCAAATTCCAGGCACTAAACAGACAGGGCAAAGACCAAGATATAAAGCATAAAAAGTTAAAACCTTTGGTGTAGAGAAGATCGTTGGTTATTTCATGGCCAGCTTGTGCCAATGAAACTAGCTACACATCAAGGTAAGAACAAATTAGTCAATTATAAAAACACAATAGGAAATTTTCCAAAGTCAACCGGGTAACTGAACAGAACTTAAGTTAAAGATAAATTAGTCCACACATTCACAAACACAACAGAGAGAATAAAACTTCTATTTAACCTGCATAGCAGTGATGAACTCCTTAAACCCAAGATATCCTTGTCGCTTCGAGTCGGCAATTGCCCAAACCTTAAATAAAAACATAAAAACTAACATAACGACAACGAGAATAACCATAATGAAGGTAAAAGAAATGGAAAAAAAGTAATTAAAAAAAAACCTGCTTGAGATGGGGTCGGGACAAATTAGACAAACCAAAGAACTTGATAGCGTCATTTCCGGTGATCCGACCATCTCCATCTACAAAGACACACATTAACGTTGTTTCGCATAAGATCATATCACCACAACAATTAATTAACTAGAATAACAATGAAAACGAGAAATGTAGTGCAGTACCTACCAGAATCAGCATAATTGAACCACTCTTGATAGATGCTCTGGTGCTCTTTAGAGCATGAACTGATCGGTCCAGTAGATATCTCCATAACCAGAGAGATCAGAGCAGGTTAATTAAAAGATAAGATGAAATTTCAGTTTGAAGTCTTGATCTTCGGTGTGCAATAATGTAGGGATTTGTATTGTAATTGCTCTTCTTTGCCAACTTCTGTATTCGCCGAATGGAACCCAAGGCGATGTCGTTTTGGGGGAGCTCTATTCCCAACTGGCGGATTTAATTTAATGAAATGTCATGTCAGTAGTTACTAAAAGTAAAAACAGTTACCCACAAGCAGCAAGCGACGACGTTCGGCTTGATACTATATTTTATTTTGTACGATCCAGGAGTTTACATTCTATATGAATAAGGTCAAGGGGAAGAATCTACTAGCCTAATATTCTATGATATTCTGGGATTTGCATAATTGTTAAAGACAAAGTTTAAAGCTTTTCAAAATTCCTATCTCTATTTAAAAAAAAAAAATTCTAAGTAACCTATTCTCTACTTGCTTTGCGGAGAAATTGTAGCCTCTAACTTGTCCTTTTGTTCTTCTTTTGTACTTTTCTTCTATTGGGATCCTTCATTGTTTAATTACTATTCACAATTATAATTACACTTTCTTTTTGAAAATTAAACGCAATTATAATTACACTTGCTAGTATCATGTTTTGATGAAAGTTTAATATTCAATATATTAATTTTAATAAGAATTATGAATAATCTAACTTAATATTATATATTTAATTAATTAAAATTAATTATTAATAAAAATTATGAATAATTTTATTTTATTTTATAATTTTACTTAATTTTTTAATTATAAAATAATTTTATTAATAATTTATTAATAAATATTATATAAAAGATTAAAATAAATTTATTTAATTAAAAATAATTTATCTAAGTTTTATCTAGACAACTTCGCTCTTTTTGTGCGAATCTTTCTTTCTAAAGTTCCTATAATTTGCTTCATCGTTTTCATTTGTTTCTGCAATAATTCCTTCCCTTTTCAAATCCATGTCTACCAAGTTAATCTTTGGAAATTATTTTTGAAGCTCGAACACATATTCCCAATAGGCATTATCCCTCCGACCATCCGACAATTGAATTAACAACTGCGTTGTCCTGCGGCTTTTTTCTTTGTCATTCTCCTTCCTAACACTACTACAAGAACATGCTCTGTAATGGTGAGTATCTCGTGTAATACCATAGAAGTTCTTTCTTGCCCTATTTGAGCCTTCTTGTATTGTAACATATGAAAGACTAGATGAATAATAGTTCCTGCTAGTGGCTCTAGATTATAAGCTATGTTTCCCACAAGTTTCAAAACCTTGTAGGGTCATAGTACAAAGGTGTGAAGAGAATGTTGTTTATAAGGTTGTGATTTCAATAAAACAAAATCACCCACCTTAAACTCTCTTCCTATCCTTTTCTAATATGTTTGTTGTCTCATTCTATTCTATGTTCTATATAAATGAAATCGAGTTATCTCTAACATCGCTTCTTTATCTCTAAAAGCTTGATGTACTTTATCTATTTTCAAATCGCCAACAAGGTATGATATACAAATTGGTAGAGGGGGTACCCATATAAAATTTTGAACTGTGTTGCATCAATAGTTATGTGATATGTCAAATTATACCACCGTTCCTCCAGAGGAACCCTCTCACTCCATTTATGAGGCGTTTCTCCGCATAAACATCTTAAGTAAGTCTTTAAAATCTTGTCAATTGTCTCTATCTGACCATCTGTTTGCGGCTGATAGGCTATCGAATACTTTCAAGTTGAATCCTTGCAATTGAAATAGTTCTTTTCAAAATCTACTAAAAAAAATATCAGGTCTCGATCATTGACAAGAGTTTCAGGCATTCCATATAACATAAATATGTGGTTGTGAAGTAATTCTGCAATGTCTCGAGCTGAGTAGGGATGTTTCACTAGTATAAAATGTACATATTTCTTAAAACGATCAACCGTTACTAAGATTATTAAGTTTCCCTTGGATGCTAGCATCCCTTTGATAAAATCCAGGCTAAGTTCTCTCTAGCTGCCCTCTAAAATTTTTAGTAGTTGTAACAACTTTGGGTATGTGAAAGCATCATATTTGTTTTTTTGACAAATAATGCATCTCTTAATATAATTCTGGATGTCCTTTGATAAGCCTTTCCATCGAAATAGGTTTTGGAGTTTCTTATGGTTGCTAATGTTCCCGAATATCCCCTTTGCTTCATTATAACTAATCTTGATCAAGTGTTCCCTGGGTATGGAGTCTGAACCAATCACTAGCTTACCCTTCCAATGTAGTAGCCCATTTTTTCATTCATATGCACTCGAGATAATTTCTCATGTTGTTAATTTCCTTATTAAATCCTACACAGTAGAATCCTCTTCACAACTCTTTTTTTATCTCTTATATTAATTCTCTACATATTTGTGACACCGACATCACCAACATTTTTGAACTCGTGAGTCTAGATAAGACATTTGCCACAAAGTTTTCCTTGCCACTGTAATACTAAACTTCAAAATCATACTCCAAAAGTTTAGGCAACCATGATTGTTGAAATGGTGTAGATATCGGTTGCTCCGAGAGATATTTAAGGCTTATATTGTAACATCCAAATACCCCCCTGGGAGGATATGTGGATGCCACCCAAGACAGAACAAACAAAACAAAACATCACACTGATATTTA
>JANZLC010000202.1:38571173-38602080 GCA_026413385.1 Erythroxylum gracilipes
GAAGTATTCAAAAATTCTTAAAATTATATTAAGAATGTCTGAACAAATCAGAAATCTCATTAAACCCTTGACCTGGAAAAATGTCATGAATGCATGCCAAAATATTTAATTCATATAGCAAGTAATTCTTGTCGTAATCCTCTAACCCCTACTGTGGGGCGTTACATATATGGTTCGTTTGAACTATGAAAGGTTTAATACTGAGATAACAGTGCCATTGTTTAATAGCTTTAGTCACTACTAGAAATTCTTCCTTATATGTTGAGAATCCTTGATGCCTTGGAGCTAATGTCTTGATTAAAAATGCTATAGGATGATTTCCTTGAAGTAATACAGCTCTTATGCCAGACCTTTTGGCATCCACTTTCACCACAAAAAGTTTGGAGAAGTCTCAAAGTGCTAAAACTAGTGTTATTGCAATAGCTCTCTTCAAGTTTTCAAACGTTTCCTTCTCTTTTTGTTGCCAACACCACTGCAAAGCATTATATTTCTTTAGTAGTTCTGTTAAAGGTTGAGCAACTATTTCATATCCTTTAATGAATCTTCTGTAGTAACCAGTGAGTCTAAAGAAACTCCTCAGCTTTTTAAAATTCCTCAGTTCTAGCCATTCTTATATCGCTTTCACCTTCCTCTGTAGCTACTCCTTTTTTGCTCCAAACACACACTTGCTCCCACAAAGATATAGTTGATTTGTTTTCAGTGTTTCCATTATTTTACTAAGGTATTCCACATGTAACTAAAGTGATTGATTGTAAACAAAAACATCGTCAAAAAAATACTATAATGAAATGCTTGAGAAATGGCATGAACAAGTCATTCATAAACCTTTAAAATGTGGAAAACATGTTGCTTATATCAAATGACATGACAAAAATTCATAGTGCCCTTCATGCGGCTTGAACATTGCCTTAGGATATCCTCAGGTTGCATTCAGATTTGATGATAACTAAATTGTAAATCCAGTTTTGAAAACCACCTGGCCCTATGCAATTCATCTAACAACTCTTTAATTAGAGGGATTAAAAGCTTATCTTTAATCGTGCATGTTTCGAGTTCCCAATAATCCAAGCATATTTGCCACGAACTATCTTTCTTCTTGACAAAGACCACTAGTGATGCAAAATGTCCCAAGCTATGTCTGATGAGGCCTTGATTCATCAATTGTCTCAATTGCTCAATGATGTCTTTCTGAGCTCTAAAATATCTGTATGGTCGAACGTTAATGGCTTTAACTCCCTCTTTTAAATTAATCTAGTGATTATGTATTCAATCAGGTGGTAATTGGCTTGATTCCCTGAATACTACAACAAACTTTGACAGTACTACATTAATCTCATCCTAAAAAGCACAGACATGGCAAAATAGAGTCGTGTCTACGTATCAGACACGTGTCCGTGTTGGACACGCTCGTGTCTATGTCGGACACGTGTTTGACACAGACACCCACAAAAAGTACATATATATGCTCCATATTTTTTTAGAGGGGCTTATAAAGTACAAAATATGTGCGAACTATCAAGATATTGAAAGTCTTAAAACACATCAATTAATATATATCATATTATGAATTCTGATTTTTTTTTCTTAATTCTAAATTTTATTTTATATATGTGTGTGTGTGTGTGTGTGTGTGTGTGTCGTGTTCGTGTCCACCAAATTTTAGAAATTGGTGTGTCCCCATGTCCGTGTCTGTATCCGTGTCGTGTCGCGTGTCTGTGTCTGTATTCTTGCTTCTTAGATCTCATCAAAAGAACTCCATTAATCCCCTTTCTCTCTTAATTGATGTAGTTGACACTCAATTAGGTACATTAACTGCATCATAAAGAGTTGTCCTCTTTCAAACGTTTAAGTGTTTTATGGAAATCCTTAGCTGAGCACAACATCACATCCTCCCAATGACGACACAAGTGCATCCATAGTGAATCGAACCCCTTGCATAGTCCACATAAAGTTAGTGCAACAATAATTGCATGTTAACCACAACCCTCCTACTACTGTAATGTAGAGTGGTTAAATGTCTCTAACATCACAACCTCATTTCTTCACGACCGAAACATCCACAAAATTGTGAGTGCTTCCATTATATATCAAAATGTGAATCACATTCTTTTGATAGATTCCCATAATTCTCATTTGCTTACAATTCCACTTCCTTATTAATCCCACCATTGCCTGCCTATCCACATTTGGAAAATTAACTTCTGTCTACTTCTCCCTGATACCATCAATATCTCTGTTAGTTGAAGTTGTTTCTTCTTACATTTATGGCCTGAGCTATATTTCTCATCACACCAAAAGTAGAGCCCTCTTGCTCTTTTGTCTTCAAATTATTTGCTATTGATATGTTTTGGAGTTTTAAATGTTCTAGCTAGTGCCAAAAGCGTTTGGGCCATCGAGGTGGCCAATATCACATCTGATGACAAGTTCCTATTGACATTCATCGTTTAGTGCATTTTAGGAACTGAGTTATCGTTCCTCTCGATGCTGAGACTCCTTATTGTATTCACTATGAGAAAAGATACACCCCACTTTGTCATCATCACTACTTCTCGTTTCTGCACTAACATATAGGCATGATGTAATGAAGTTGGCTTATGTAATCGGACTGTGATCTCTAGTTTTAGACCCTTAGGAAAGAACCATATTAGATACTCTTTAGACGAGGATAGTCAATTAGAATGGTGATCAAATTGAGCACAATACTCCAACACTGAAACTTCCTGTTTCAGCTCCTTGAAATCTCCCAATAGGTCATTGAAAATCTCAGCATCAAAGCGTTGCTTAAGCACACTTTTGAATTTCTCCCAATCCACCACTTTAGACTTGTTTTCTGTTTCTTAAATAAAGTCGATACCATTCTTGAGTTTATTCTGCCATATGAAGAATCACCATGCCCATCTTCATATCTTCAAAGTATGGTCCAAATGAAAAAATTGTTCACACTTTGGAAACTCTGTCCTACTCAAACTTATGGGAATCATATTTTTATCCTTCTCTTGGACAAGTTTATTTCCTCGATTCATATGTTCTGGAGTAGCAAGAATAGTTACTCATGTTCCCCTTCATATCGCTACATAAATGAAGCAAAGATGGATTTGAATTTTAACATTTCCTTCTTATATTTGTCTGTTCCGTTATGTGATTCTAACAAAAGTTTCTCATTCCTGGTTTGCGCTTCCATCAAACTTTCAACCTTTTCTTCAATTCTACATAACTCAACTCCTTGTGTTCCCTCCGCCATTAATTTTTCCAAAATCGAGTGCTCTGATACAAGATTATTATGGTATTTTTGTTGTATGTGTATATCGTTCAAATAAAGAAACATAAGAAATAAAGAATTCTAAAAGATTCATGAGAGGAATTAGAAGAAGACAATAATAACTTTTTGTTATAATTTAGGCTTCCTTTCTAAACGTCACACAAAGTTTTAGTATAGGTAGAAGTAGTGATTAATTAAACTCCGGTATTGAAAAGTTACAATGTGAGTCTTATTTAAACAGTGCATGTGACCTATTTTACTTAAAGTTCTTGCAGTTTGCTTTATCGTCTTCATTTGTTTTTGCAATACAAACTGACCTCTTTGAATAGAGATCGTATTATAATTGACCTTCAGTATACATTTGGTAACTAGGAATGAAGATATGAGAATGAGTATGTAACTTACATTCCTGAATTTTTGCTTGTTTGGTTGTTAGTAATGGATGAGATAAGAATTGACATATGTAGAATGAATTTTAAATAATTCCGAATTTTTATTCCCAAATAGATGCGATACAAGTATAACCTAGAATCAAATATTAAGAATAATAAATAAATGTAGACAATTAAAACTCTTTTTTCTTCTCTTTTTCTTTAATTTTTGTCTCAACTGAAACTCTCTATCCGTCTTCCTCTCTAGTTACTTCTCAACGTTGCACGTTACTTTATTTAATTTATTTAATAATTATTTTATTTAATTCTAATGATTTTATATCATAAAATAAGTTCATTATGGTTTTTTAATTTTCTTCCTATAAGAAAAATTACACACAATTGTTTAAAAATTAATAATTTATTGAATCATTAAAAATAATTTTAATTATTTATTTATTAAAAAATTTCATTAATTAATAATAATATAAAATATTTATTTATTTATTTACAAAATCAACCGCATAATAATCAAACATAAGTAAAAAAAATTGTCATTACTATTTTTAATATTTGATACCAAACACTAATATTACTATTAACTTCTATAATTTCATTTTTAGTATTTACGTACTAAACATGCATTATCAGCAATTTCATTTCTATTCCAATTTTCTCATTTTATTCTCATTCATATTTTTAAATTCGGATTCCTTCATTACTCGTTACTAAACGAGACCTAGATGTTTTGCCAATTGTATTTCCAATTCTGGTGAGCTCCGACTTATGATAATATTACAATGGCATCTCTGGGAAATGAATCCAAGTGGCTATATTAGCTATCACTGCAGTTGTAGCTCCAAACGAACGAGACCATTGTTGAACTGATAAACAGTGTCTCATAATAATCCATGAACCTCACCGGATAGCCGCACTAGAAAGTACCGATTATCCAAATCGATTACTTTAAACTCCCCTGATGGCTTCCAAAGCTCTCGTATGCGATTACATAGACAATACGACATCCCATTAATTTGACTATCACTGAATATTTCCATGGCTCCTCAAAAAAGATTATGCAATCTTTGGGATAAAGAGATAATGGGTCCTTGTTCCTCGGATGAGAGCCTAAAATCATTGTCTTCAATCAACAAGTTAGCAGATTACTTCGTCTCTTATTTGCCCAGCAGTTTATCTCTGTAAGACCTGGGAGTTCTTTCTCTTCCAAAAATTCTTAAATCAAAATTAACCAAATAGTTTTCAAAGCATACTATTAATTATCAAATTTCTCATTACTTTCAAAAGAAATAATTGAATGTCAAATACAAAAATACTTTATATAACACAACTACCTAAATTGTCACATTAAAATATATATATACATTCCAACAATTTCACACAAGTAATTTGTTGACCCCACTTATTCTTAACTCTATCTATCACGTGCACTAGAGTATCGGCAATCACTCGATCTCCTAAAAAAATAGTGACAAAGGATGAGGTGTTTACTCAATATAGGTAACCGATCATATCCTTAAAATCAAATAACTCAGTAAATAATTATAAGACTTAGTCAATCAATTAAATCATACATATAATATGTATATATACAACATCACTCATTCTAATCTAAGCAGTTAACAAACATCTCAAAAATTTTACCAAATTATGATTTACACAAATATTAATTATAACTGTCATTTATGCTTTATTCAAATATTTAACTGAATTGTCTGAGTCTAGCTTAACCTAGTAGGCTTACATCCAATGATCTGTTGGCTTATCTCAACTTATTGTAAACTCTCACCAAATAGAAATGTAATTGAATGTATAAATATCAGCACAGGGTATCTCGATTTCTTAATCTTCACCCCACTACTATTCCAGTACCTAGTCATCGACATAGAATATCCCCGAGATTCAAGATGTCCCGATACCACTTTAGTATCTAGTTATCAGCACAGGATATCCCTAAGACTCAAGATGCCTCAGTATCTGCTCCACGGACAAATACCTAGCTACCACTCACTCATATTGACTCAACTTATCTATCTAAGACCATCAAATGTAGCACATCCTAAGCAAGCCGCTAATTCTTAATTTTCACCAATTATTTACAACTTATTATCTACTAGCTTCTATTTAATTAACACATTTCCTGTCAACTTAACAAGCAATACATCTCAAAAAACGTAACAAAATAATGAAACACCTTATACTACATTAATTATTTGATAATTAAAGTAAATATAATTCATGTATGTAATTATTAATCATTAATTTAATTAGTGACCAATTCAAAATATAATTTATTAATAACAAAATGATACTTAATTTTAAGAGTAAAGTCCAAGGTTATCTTTACCTCGATTTCGGATTCAACTAATTGATAATCTCAATTACTCCTTAATCAGACTTTCGGACCTAGAATTTACAAAATTCTATTAGAGTAATTTATGAAAAATTTCTAACTCAATTACACCTAATAATCTAACGTTATTCTCTTTTCTAATTTATTATTAATTATAAAAATAATATCCTTACTAACATAACCTTTATAAGTACTAAAAATACCTTTAACTAATTAAAAGCCTCGTTTTACCCTCATCCATTTTAATTAATAACAAAAATGCCCTTCTTGCAACTAAATTTCAGATTTATCCTTTCACTTTCTGCATTTCTCATTTTGCCCCTACATGTAACTTAAATTTTCAAAAGATGTCATCTTTTTTACCCTTACCACCCTTACCTCTTCTCCTATCTATTATTCTTTTATCAATTTTCTAGCCACACTTTTTCTCCTTTTTATCCTTTCATGCAATTTTTAATATTGTTTCAAACAACCACCATAACATGCAAATCAACTATAAACTAGCCTAAGATGATGAACATCACAAAAAAAAAAGTCACAAAATTGCAGCTAAAAATTTACCTTAAGTGTGAGGAATTTTGGGATTATAAAGCTTCACAACTTGCTCCAATTTGTCTGTAAAACAAACACAACGAGAGAACCTACAAGGTAGTATTACATGCAGATGAATTACCAGCTAAGAAATTAAGTGAAAGATAAAAACGGAAAGTGATTGTCGTTGGTTGTCTCCACTTTTCAAGTGCTGAAATTTTTATAAGTGTTTAGTAGAATATGGGCTGTTAAGTTTATGTTTAATGAATGGGCTTTACACTTTCCGTTTCTAAAGTATTCGACCTGTTTTTCTAATTCGTCGTCAGTGTTTAATAAATCTTAAGTATTTATTTATGTGGGTGTCATATGAAACTCACGTAGATCCTACTAATAGCTGAGATTTTATAAAATAAAATAATACAGAATAAAAATGTAGGTAAGGTAAGATTCTATAAAATAAAATAACACACAGTAAAACTGTAGAGGATCTGGTTTCCAACTCATCAACAGTATTCGACAAAACTTCCATTTTCATGCTGATATCATCATCCTAACTCATGTCGGCTAGAGGAGCGGTCTGTTTGTCACTGAATTTCACCTTCCTGGTCGCATCCTCTTCGCTATTGTTGAAATCATCGACCTCCATAATTAAATGTTTGAATCTGATTCTTTTTGTTACCTGAGTAGACTTTCAGATTTCAACAACAAAGCGAAGGCTTTCACTTTTTTCTTCGTTTTTGTTCCCTTGTTCTTTTAAACAGCAAAGGAAAGGACATAACCGTTATCATATATGTCCATTTCATGAAATTGCACTATTCATTTTATACATAGCAGATTACAAGAATGAAGGCCACAGTGAACAAGTCTGCAAAGAGAGAGAAGGTAAATTACAAGGCAAGAGATGAGAACAATGACAAAAGCTCTCCACATGATATCATCTCTCTATCTATAAATGCATCCTTCAAGTATCAGATAATCCTCAGTATTGTAAGCCTAATATTTCTTCAAGAAATACCAACAGTCTTTCCAAGCAACCACAGAACCAGAGCTAACTCAACACCAAAAATGGAGTGCAGGGTTGTCCGGTCGAGTGTGAAGCCATACACGGTAATCCCAGCTCTGTTGTTCTCAAAGTATGTCACTGCCATTACAAGTGTGAATTGTCAAATAAGTTCATATCATAAAACCACTATCAAAGATTGTGCCGGAAACTGAAGCTGTATATTATCCAAGTCCTCGAAAACTTTCTGCAACGAACTACTGAAGACATCGAGCATTTTCTACTTATACTGCTATTATGCTTTAGGTTGCAACTAGTTGTACAGCATTTTCAAGTTCAGTAGCACTAAATATTTCCCACCTTTCCTACCATTACTAGATTGACTTTAAGGCATAATTGGTTATGTGGTCTTACCAAGAGCTTGTCTTTTCTGGAATGATATGGTACTGTATGCATATGCTGGAATCAATTTAGTGTTATCTAATTCATCTTCTTCATCGGTCGAGTTCCCATCTATGCCCACAGTCGGAACTACGGGGCCACTGGAGGTAGTTGGAGTCTCACCGTCATTGGGTTCAAACGTGTCTAGAGTGGAACAAATGTGCCACTTAGCAGCTAGGCTTGTTACAGCTTGTGCCTTATGAGTGATCTTTGTTGCACTTCGTAGTATTATCAGAACCCCTGTGAGAAGTGTGATTGAGCATAGCTGCAAAAACAAACATCAAATGCGAAAGTAGTTTATTTACTGCAGGAAATATGTAAATATTATGATCTGAATCCACATTACATTGATGGCCTTTTACCATTTTACAGGTTAAGTTGCATACCGCAAGTTCTCCAGCTCTGTAGATATCAACAACAGCACCAGTCTTAGTTGTCCTAAGCAAGGAAGAGAACTGGCTACCTGTGACCAAAATCAGAGCCAACAAAACAAATGCTCTATACCGGTGGCTGATGATCCTCAAGTGTCTCCTTATTCTAAGGTGCTCCGAGAGTATAGTCTCCACATCAGAGTCAACTTGGAAAACTAGAGCGAAGTCCTGAAGCCGCAGGATCTGGAGGTGGCAGATCAGACGGAAGAGAACGCACACCAGGAAGATTACAGTTGTACGGTAAAGCCAAGAGCATAGCTCCATTATACAAGCTACTGTGTCACTAAGGACAACATTGCCCAAGAATGGGATCTGTGAAGCACCAGAAGCATACCACCATATCTTGTATGCGCACTCAGCTATGAAACATGGGCCAACAAAGCACGAAACGATCTTCAGTGAACTCTGCACGTAACAAAGTCATGTCCAACCTATTAGCTTTGTCTTTATCATCATAGACCTATAATGCAGAATATGCTCAGACTTTTCTCATAATCTTGCAGATCTTGATGCTTCTGCATAATCAATATTAGACTTTTGAGTTGATGGTAAAGCATGATAATATACAATTATGGAGATCGCCATTCGAACCCAGCAGTTGAGTACAGCCTCCTATATTGCCAAATCTCAAATTTAACCAAATTAGCATCTTGATTGAGCCTACCTGGCAAGGAATAGCTCAGACAAAGCAGAGTACTCACATGAAACTTCTTTTTAAACTTAGA
This sequence comes from Erythroxylum gracilipes, assembly GCA_026413385.1. Lineage (NCBI taxonomy): Eukaryota > Viridiplantae > Streptophyta > Magnoliopsida > Malpighiales > Erythroxylaceae > Erythroxylum > Erythroxylum gracilipes. The sequence continues at coordinate 38,580,303 of JANZLC010000202.1, forward strand.
GATCCAAAGTACCAATTAGCTAATTGTGAAAGATCAGGGAAAGACATAAACGTATCACGGATTTAAGCTATTTCCACCTACTCGCTCTCCAAGCTTCTCGTGCTTTCTTTTCCCATTCCTCACACCTCCATTTTTGTTTTGACTACATTTTCAATTTGTTGGCTTTCATTTATATCCCAAAAAAAAAAAGCGTCTCCTCTGAAATTTATAGCTTAATATTATGTGGTGTAAAGCAAAAATCAAAGCTCCCCCTTACACAAGTTTACAACTTTGAGACTCCACGCTTTAATCTTTATCCCACCTACAATTCTGGTAGATTCTAATTTTCATGTACCTCTTACTGGTCCGATGCTTTAACAACACGTTTATCTTTATCCGGTACTGGTTGAAGCATGATGAAGGAAGAAGGCAAATCACTAGTTTAGTAAAAAGGATCATATTTTAAAATTGAAACTTTGATATCAATATTTTATGATCGATCACTAACTACCAAAAAGAAAGAAGATGTTCCAATCTAGAAATGGTAAGCTTTATCTGCGGGAACGTAGGAGTAAGAGCTGAAAGGTTGAGGTTAATGGAAATTCCAGCAAAACCTCAATAAATTAACATCACCCCATTTACAGCTAGCATTCAAGAATATTTGCAGAGGAAAAGAAGCAGTCTGAACCATGATCCTAACAACAAATTATATCAAACCAAAAGAAGTGATAAACAGGGAGAGGTTGAGTCCGGAAACATACATTGAGGCGATCGGTGTAGCCTTTCCTAACAGTCTCGCTCTCATCGCAGAGCTTGTCAAAGAACAAGAACCTACGAAGGCCATATTTTCTCACAAACCTTGACAGGCAAACAAAAGAAAGGGTGGCAACGCTACTCAAAGAAAGCTGCACCACGGTTTCGTAAGGCCTCTCGTGCTTGCTGTCGCATGAAGAACAAGCCAACACGAAATGGGAAATCGCGGGAACAACCAAAGTGAAGACAAAGAACATGGACCACGAGAGACAAGCCGTCCATACGTTGGATTGGTCGACGCACATCAGCCGAAGATATCTCCTGAAACTATGCAACTCGTCGTATGCGTGAGATACGCTACGATTGAATTTGTTCTTGTTCCTGTTTAACAGGGATTTCCTGCTGTTGTATTCGTCGCTGTCTCCCATGAAAATTCTGATAGATTTCAAGATAGATCATGAAATGAGACAACAGGCTCAATTCAATATACAAAGAGAATGCAATGGTTTCTGGGTCGTCGCTGTTTTTGAGGTTGTTTTGGAGGATGGCTTGGTTTTGCATAGCCTGTGGTTAAGATGGATTATTGATATCATACAACTAATAAAATCTCAAACATAATCTCCCAATATGTATAAATGATTTTATAAGGAATAATGATTATGTCAAGCGATGTCCAATTACAGTGTGTAGCTTTCAGGGAATTACAACTCTCTAACACATACTTTTTTTTACCAATGGACATGAGTTCGATTTCTCAGTTTCTGACATGAAAGAGACAGGTGTTGATTATATTTAATAGATTCCTCAGTTACAATTTTTTTTCCCTGCAACTCTGATATGGTCAATTTTTTTATAACTTAAATTTCGAGCTTTGTTTCACTATTTTGAGATCTAAGAGCCATTCACTCGGACTTATAGATAGGTACATTCGAGTTTGATTACTCAGACTTATAGATAGGTACATTCGAGTTTCATCGTAGATAGTATCAAAAGTATTGGCTCGAAAAAGGAGGTTAATATTAAAAAAATTTATACTAAGTGTTGTTTTAGAGGGATTTTAATTATTTAAAATAAGTGTCGTTTGTAATTTTTAATGCATATTTATGATTCTACTTCTAAAATTACCTTTTAATTTCTCTCACATCTGAATTACACAGATTACATAGATTATATTTTCAAGGTACTTTAACATTTAACATATAATTAATAAGGATATATCAAATATTTCATTAACTTTTTTAATAAATATATACTCCTCTAAAATGATACTTACTTTAAATAAAAGAAAATATCATTTTAAATAAAGACTACTCCTCTTTAAACTGGAACCCACAATCTTAGATAATTCTCTCCCCTCTTTTACCACGGGGCCCACAATCTTAGATAATTCTCTCCCCTTTTTTACCACGGGGCTACCCGTGAGGGGCAAAACACTAACGAACCCACAACCTGATATGATCATTTTGATTTCATGAATGCTCGTGCAAAGTACAATCTTTACAGATGTCATAAACTTTTACCGAGTCGTAAGACTTTGTTAGTAGGAGCTTCTTGGGACGTGAAAAAGGACAAATTATATTTACTAATGTGTGGTAAGATGCGTTCTAACTCATGTAAAGCAGACTACACGGCTACTTATTAATCAGCATTACAGCTGGTGACGGGATCCAAAGCATGAGAATGTTAAATCACGCCATCATTCAAGCAGCCAGCCAAGGTGGTTGTACTAATAACCTCTATAATTTCTTAAGAACTTAATTTATAATTCTATTTTTCTGTTCTGATTTTTATAATATTTAAAATTAGTTATAAATTAAATTATTATTGATAATAACCAAATATTAAATATTAACTGAATGAGATGACCTGGGCTATGTGATATGGGAGCAGTGCTATGTGAAATTATAGGAGCATTTGATATGTTTCCTTAATACCATCGAATTAAAGGACTCATTTTAAAGAGAGAATTTCTAAACTTCTTCACAGACCTTATGCCCTGGTTATAACATCTTCTCCATGGAGATATCCCGTTATTTTTGGGAGGTGTTGTTTCAGCACGTCTATAAAAAAGGTAACCAGAGTGTCGATTGTCTGGCCGCACTTGCAGCGACAGTTAGCTCCAGCCTCTATTTTCTTCAGGAGCCTCCGCCGTTAGTCCGAGTTCACCTGCACCATGATCAACGTGACATTTTATACCGCAGACATTTCTGTTAATTAGCGCGATCACCATGATCAACGTGGCATTTTATACCGCAAACATTTGCGTTAATTAGAGCGATCGTATAATTTGTTTTTCCTTGTATCAACAAAAAAAATAGAACTTAGAAGAGCCACCGTAACAAAGAATATGAGATAAAGCTCTATTCATTAACTCCGAAGAAGTCTTTTGGTCTTTTGATGTGTATACATGTCGTAGGAGATTGATGAGATTAAGGCCAGTTAATCTTCAAAACTGCGGCAGACAACGAGATGATTATGCTTTTCTTTAAGCCACTAAATATGAATGGTTTTTGATGTTCCATACGAAGCCAAGCCATTTTCAAGGATGACTTTCCTTTCTTTAAGCCTTATGTTTGAACGGTTCTTCTTGTTCCTTAGCTCTCAGCTCTCTTCACCAAATGAATATGGTGTTTTATCTAACAGCCATTAATTTTTATCATACTTCAAGGTTCGCGAACCAAGAAAGTCGAGTACTGTTAACTTTTGGATATTAACCCATCAAAGCAGCAGGCGATACTTGCTTTGGCCCAATAAAAATGGAGTTTTCCGCCACCGTGCCTCTTTTAATTTTCTGACTCTATGAGAAGTTCAAAGATATTCAAAGTAGAAGCTGCAAGACTCAAACGTTTAATTGCTGTTATTCACCATTCAGAATCACTCTATTGATTGGAGATTGAGCGAAAGATGTCGTGAGAAGAAGCCTTTTTTTTTTTTCCTTCTTTTGAAAACTCAAAAGCATGCAAGAGTTTTGACAAGAATGTCGCTTTGGTGACTTACGGACGCTTACAAAGACCCATAATTTTTTGTCCATTTTATCTTATCCTTACTTTATCCTATATTTCAGCACGCTTACAACGAGCCATGATTCTTTGTCCATTTTATCTTATCCTTACTTTATCCTATAAATTCTAGCTATCTATTTATATAAACCCTACGTGAGTCTCATTATGGAATAAAATAGTGACAGGATAAAATAGACAGACAATCCCGTCCCTCTTATAACATTCATATATAAAAAAGTCTTCATAAACTAAGGAAAAAGTTCAAAGTTTAGGAACAAGGATAAGGCACCCCGTTTTATCAGTTGGTTATTTACGTTTGATAAGCTATACACAGACATCAGAAAGTTAAAACTGAAGAAGAGGAGAGGAGGGTGGAAGTAAGAAGCTGGCTCAAACGACTTATAAATGTTTGCAAGGGTTTTACTTTAGCTAGTGTTATTTTTCAAGGCATGTCACTTTGGACCGGAGATTGAGGACTAAACAAAGCTTAACCATCTACTTTCTCTCAAGCATGTTGAATTAATAGTTATTTACACCCCCATCCATGGCTCTTTTACTGGATTAGTTGTATTTCTCCTGGTTCTATTGAAATTAGCCAAGCAACCTGATGTAACTTTAGCAGAGAAATGATGCAAAGGCCCCAAAGATGGGGCCGCTGGATTCCCATCCACACACTAGTTCTTGCTAATTGTACAGCTACAGGTACAACGTTTGAATGCTTTTGGAATGCCAAGCAACAAGAAGATTGAACTAAAAGCTCTTAGTCTTTAGATTTGGACCTACTAAATAATAATCAGCTTACATCTAGGAGACCTGTCCCGAGAGAGAAGGATCAACCGGAGGCTCTTTGCGGGGCCTTCCGCAGCCACTGACAACCTCAGGGGGCACTCATCCAAGTATTAAAGAGACGAGTCTGATTTAGTTGAGGAATAGGCAAATGTCGCACCTAAACCAGTTTTTCACATACCCTGATAACTTTATTGATACACACGTAAGGACAATCAATCGCAGGTAAATCAACGTTCCATGAACCAAAATTTACAGTTTCATTGTGTTCCCGAACCATCTTTCAACCATCCGAGATGTCAACTTCCTAGGCAAGTATCAAGTCCGGTCCCCGCCACAAAGAAGTATCATGGCAAATTGGCTAAATACCATTTCACCAACCAACAAAAATCTATGGGGTAGGCAACATCAAATGCAAAAACTTGGCGATATTAAAACGATGTAGCAAGCAACCAAAAAGGAGAACTTTCTGCAGATCATTGAACCAGATGGATTCCAATTATATTAGTATGTCTAAGCCAAAAGGAGAAAAGACAAGAAAGAGCAAGAAAACAAAAAATGGCGAGCAGTTTCAAGTGAATCGAACGATAAATGGATTAACTGCAATCGAAAATTCTTTTTTTTTTCCAGACATTCCTGCAAGATCAGCACAATCTGGCCATCTAACAAGCTATGACAAATCCCTGAAAGGTTTAGTCACAGGAGATTTGATTATTTCTTCTCTTATCATCATCACTCGGTCAGACCACAAATCTAAGTTAAATCTGGATATATGAACCCGTGCAACCAAAACCAATCGGACAAATGGCTGAGAAAAAAGAAAAGGATCACAGTAACCAAAGATTTCACAAAATGGTAGAACAAATATCGCTGCTTCTGTCTACAGAGAAGGATCTCTGGACCAATAACTGGTAGACAGATAGTTGATGATCGTCTAATCAGCAAGATCATTAATTAAAAAAAGAACTAAGTGGTAGCAGAAAATTTCTCGTCATCTAACCATGTTTCATAACTCAACATAGGATTTTAAGGTCGTTTCCTCTTAAAATCTAATCCGTATTTTTCTCTACGTTTTCATCTTCCTTCCGCTCTGAAACAAAGGAAAAAAAAAACAACGCAATAAAAAAAGGTTGAATCTTTTTATCATTAATGATCATAATAATGAGATGTTTCCACAATCATCAACATCACCATCGTCAGAGACACAGAGCGGTGCGGTGGAGAATGTCATCGTCATCAGCAGTACCAACAAAGTCAACCTGGTCCAACGGCGGGAAATTTAGATCGAACGGCAAGGGCGATTTGCTGCTCCGGCATAAAGACGAGGCTGTTCCGATATCTCCATCATCAACCGACGACGAGGAATCCCAATCACTATGACAATCCTCAGGAACCACAGGCGGCGTCCGGGGATAATACTTTCTTGGACGACGAACACCTCTCGCCGCCATCTTCGACCCCGGCAGCCGGGGCTCACTGGAAGACTCCACGGTGCTGCTCAAACTGCTCGCCGCAGGCCTCTGCGGATCCAAAACGCTATTCTCTTGAAAACCATTCGCGGAATACAACCTCTGATCAATGTAAGAGTCAGCAATCGGGTTCTGGTACGTCAACGGCGAGAAATACATCCCTGTCGAAATGGGAAAGTTTGTTTTGGCATTAGGACCTCGGAGGCTCCGAGCGGCGGCGTCGTAGGCGCGTGCGGCGTCCTCGGCGGAATCGAAGGTGCCGAGCCAGAGGCGTGTCTTCTTCCAAGGGTCTCGGATCTCCGCAGCGAATCTGCCCCATGGACGCTTCCGTACACCTCTATATTTAACCTCCTTATTACCGTCAACGACCACAACACCTGTCGTAGGATTAACAGATCCGTTGGTTTCAAGTCCCTGTTTAACTGCTGCTGAAGTGAGTCCTCCTCTTCCTCTCCTCATAGGGTTAGAAGAGCACAACACAAAATCCGACAGAACCCAGAAGGGTCAAGAGTTGATTAAGGAAGGAAGTTGAGAGAACGCGAGGGGCAGTTCAACGAAGAATCAATTAGGAAATAAAATGAAATCCTTAATGGAAATGGTACAAAGGCAAAAGGGTCGACAAGATATCGATCACAACACCAAAAGGAAGAGGAAATATTGAAACTTTGTGGGTGAGACTGGGAGTGCGTGTGTGGGAGAGAGAGAGGGGGGGACGCGCAAGATGAAGATGATAGAGGATAGGATCTTATTGGAAAAACAAAAGCATACACTTACTTTACAAAATTTGGTTCAGTTATTTTTGGGGATTTCGTTTTGTTAATTTATTTTGGTTTTAGGTTTACGAGGAAATTTTCTTCCTTTTATGTTTTTTCTCGATTCCTCTTTTACATTTCCTATAATCGCCCCACACGCATCAAACAAACCAAGGGGTCTATGATTTCATCTTAGTAAGACGCTATTTCTGTTCTAATTTTTAGTTTTTATTTTTTAAATATAATTTAATTGTTAAATAAAATTTAACTATAAATTATTTTATTAATAATATGAAATATTTTATTGAAATAAATAATTTTATCTATAAATTAATATTAATTTTTAATTATAAAAGCAATTTTTATTTAAAATTTTATATGCTTTGAATATATTTTAACTTTTAAATTATATTACTAATTATTTTATTTTTAAAATTAAATTTTAAATTTATTCTAAATTAAATAAATATAAAATAAAATTCACTTTTTATAGTTTTCTAAATTATGAAATCTGTAAAAAAACAAAAACTAAAAATTTAAATAAACAATTTTTTAACTAAAATTAAAAATATAAATGAAAACAAACAAATCTGAACTTAACTTATTAGTGTAAACCTGAAAGTAAATAGAAAGGACCAAGTTCTCGTCACTTTGAGAAAGAAAAGTTTCTTTTCAATTTATTTTAAATTTTCTTTATCAATAGTAGTCTAGATTCTAATGAAAGGTTAATGAAATGTCATGCTAAGATGGTACTAAATTAGAAGGAACGATCTTATCAACATCTTTGAATGATAAATTATAGATCGAACAGTCGAATTGAAAAAATTAGATGCTATCGTATAGTTTTATACCGGCTAAGTTCAAGAGTTGAAGATAAACGGACTTGAACTGCTGATATCCGGCATAGAATAAACTACCGCCTTTCTCCTCCGACTGATTGAAATTAAATTGAATTATAGAACATCTGTAGTCGATTTTATCTCTTCAATTTCAAATAAAAAAAACAACCACATTTGGTATTTTAATGTGGTAATTGTTAAGATATATAGGATATATCTTTTTATTTAGTTTTGATATCTTATTTATTGATTGGACATATAAGATATTAATTGGAATTGGATTCAAAAAGATGTAGTTATTATACTTATAGTTGTGAAAGAATCCTACACAAAATGAAAGCCTATTATTATCACGTTGGTGAGTGATGTGCGTACTGCTGAATTTTTAGGATAGGTATGAAGTGAGTTGATTTTACAATTGGAGTGTGGCTCTTCATGGTGAGTATCGTTTATGTCTCTAGTATGGTTGATGTGAATTTGGTGGGAGTTGTGTCACTGCTGCTGGCTTCTTGATTTTTCTGTGTGTCGCACGATTGTGTAAAAACATTGGTGGTTCATGGGCATGCATTGGTGGTTCACAGACGTGTATTGACTTTTGGGGTCATTGGTTGATTACTGGGTGTGCAGTCGATATGCTTCTAGTTTATACTTCTTGGGTGATTTTGCTGGAGGCTTAATTGATTAATTTGTCACATTGAATATGTTCTTGGTACAAATCGTAAGGTAGTTCATAGTATTGCGTGATTCTGCCAATTTTTGTTAACAATTTTCAAATCTATTTCAGAGGCGTGGAACTCATCAGGAAGTTGTTCTTGGCTATCTCAAATGTATTTAATTTTCGTTCTTTATTATTTTAATCACTTGAGTTATTGGTTTATTGTTTTTTCATTAAAAGATTGATTAAGAAAATTCTCTGTTGAAGTTAGTACGAGGCGGTCGTACTATTGGGTGTGAAATAATTTCACAGGAAGTGAGGTTGAGAGATATTGTCAAAAGTTTGAGTGGTGTCGGCTTAGTAAAGCCTTAGATAAATCTATTGTACTTTCATGAAAGTATTAAGCTGGATAAGTACTCCGCAGATGTAGGCAAGGTGTGTTGAACTGCGTTACCAAATTTTTGGTGCTTTTTGTTACTTTGCTTTTGATTACTTTTGTTTTTATTTGTGCTAAAGACGTCCACGGTAAAATTGGAAAGTTTGCGAAATTACTACCCCCTTCGATTTTTCAATTGGTATCAGAGCAAGGTCACCGATTCAAAACTTGGTAGCAAGTTGGTGCAAATCTTAGCTTCGCGAACATGGCTACAAGAAACGATGCATCGATCACCAAACCACCATTGTTGGATGGATCTAACTATCCTGCATGGAAATCACGGATAAGAATCTTCATCTAAGCTCAAGGCACAAAAGTTTGACATTCAGTAGTACATGGTAGATGCATCTAATGATTACTGTTGATAAAGAAAAGGTAGTTTAAAAGGATTCAATTGAATGGACAAGAGTCGAAGAAGAAAATGCACTTGGAAACTCACAAGCAATGCATGTGATATTCAGTGTTGTTGATGAAGGACGCTTTTCATTAATATCAGCCTGTGAATCTACTAAAGAAGTGTGGCATGCTTTGCAGACTATTCATGAAGGGTTCAATTATGTGATAGCGTCAAAACTACAGATGTTAGCTGTGAAGTTTAAAGAACTGAAGATGGATGAAAATGAGACAATTTGGGATTTTCATGAAGGACTGCAAGATATAGCTAATCAGGCACATCAACTCGGGAAGAAATAATCCTATGAAACTAGTCAAGAAGACGTTGAGATCACTACTTCCGAGATTTATTCTGAAAATTGCAACAATAGAGGAGGCCCACGACTTTAATGATATGTCATTGAAAAAAGTAATTAGAATTCTTACATATTGTGAAATGAATCTTTTAAGGGGTAAGTAAGAAAGAAGCAAATGATTGACACTACAGGTTGAGATTGGAAAAGGTGTGAATGATGCGGAAGATGAATCGGATGAAAATGAAGATTTGGTACTACTCACATGAAATTTTGGTAAATAGCTGAAAAAAATGAAAAAGGACAGACCCGAGTTTAGACAGCATGGTGGAAGTTCATCGAATAATAACTTTAAAAAACAAGCCAAAATTCAAAAGGGAGAAAAGAAAGTGAAGAGAATCCAATGTCATGAGTGTCAAAGTTTCGAGCACGTTCAAGCTGAATATGCTAACACTTTGAAGAGAAGAAAAGGAAAATCCTTTACTAGCACTTAGAGTGAGAATGAATCTGAGAGTGAATATGGTAGTGAAGAAGAAATAGCTAATGGTGTAACATTAGTTGCTTTATATAGCAAAAATTCAGTTACTTGTTTAACAGTAACAGAGAAGGAAAAAACTGAAAATAAAAAAGGAGAAAAATTGAAAAATTCTAAGATAAACACAAATAACTCAGCTCAAGACCTAATATCATATTATGACAGTGATGGAAGTGGCCTAGATGATAAAAAGGAGAATATTTATGAGAATTACAAAGCTATGTATGAAAAATAGGTGAAAACATGTAGAAAGAATGAAAGATTGGAGGAAGAGAATCTCTCTATGAAGAACGTCATCAAGAGTTAGAAAAGCAATTGATGTTAGCATTAGATGTGCTTGGTGAAGCTAGAATGAAATTAGTAAGTACCGAAAAGGGATTGATAATGTTGAATGGAGGCACATAAAAACTAAAAAAGTTAATAGAAATTGGTAAGGTTAAAGGGAATCTTCTAGGTATTGGCTATAAGGGTGAGTGTTCTAAAGTGAATGAGGAGAAAAATGATATGTCCAGATCTGTCCGAGAAGAAGAAGCATCGAGAAAGAATCGAAGATTTGTACCCACGTGTCATTTTTGCAGAGTTATTAGGCATATAAGGCTAAGATGTTACCAGTTACTGTAGATGTTGTTTCGAAGAAGCCAAAGCCAAAGAATTCTATATCCCTCATAAAAATATCAACATCAGCTCTTAGTACCGAAATCTGCTTGGGTGAAAAAGAGTGAATTGCAAGCTCTCGTGGTTTTTAAATCGATGAAGGCAACTTTGCAACATGGTTTGTATTTTGATAGTAGATGTTCACGCTGTATGACAAGAGAAAAGAATTACTTAACTGATTATCAGAGTTGTATTGATGGTCATGTGACTTTCTGAGATGGAAAGAAGGTTTCGGTGATTAGTAGAGGAATGTGCTCCATTTCAATGGATTGCCTCCTTTGATGGAAAGAAGGTTTCGGTGATAGTAGATGCATCGATGGATTGCCTCCTTTCAAGAATGTGCTCCATTTCGATGGACTAACAGTCAATTTGGTAAGTATAAGTCAACTTTGTGATGATGGATTGTTAGCTAAATTTACAAGTGATGGATGTAGGGTGCTAACTGAACAAGGAGAATTTCTTATGAGCGGCAAGCGATCAACCGACAATTTCTACATGTTGCAGGTCATGATCACCTGTAAATCAGCTACTCACGACAATAACATTGATTTATGACATCAAAAGCTTGGACATGTAAATTTTGATCTCATTAGCAAATTGACAAAATTGGAAGTTGTGAAAGGTCTAGCCAAAATGAACAAAGGAGGGAAATCAATTTGTAGTGTGTGCCAAATGGGTAAACAGATAAGAGTGCCACACAAAAGGGTTCAGACACGTTACCTCATCACGCATACTTGAATTAATTCACATAGATTTGGTTGGTCCAACACAACATGATAACATTGGTGGAATGAGATATTTTTTAACTTGAGTTGATGATTATTCGAGATATACTTGGGTATCATTTTTGAAAGAAAAATAAGATGCTTTCAAGACTTTTAGAAGCCTATATGTGCAGATCATGAATCTGAAAAAGATGACTATATTGAGAATTTAATTAGATCACAGAAAGGAGTTGCCGAAAGGAAAAATAGAACACTTCAATAAATGGCCAGATCTATATTGAATGGAAGTAAATTGTCTATGCAATTTTGGGCTGAAACAGTTAATACAACATGCTACATATGTAACAGAGTTTATCTTTGAAGCATATTGAACAAGACATCATATGAACTCTTAAAGGGAAAGAAATCAAATATGAGTTACTTTCATGTTTTTGGCAATAAGTGCTACATTCTTAGAGATCGGGAACAACTCGAAAAATTCGATAGCAAAAGTGATGAAGGAATCTTCATTGGTTATTCGACTTACAGTAAAGCTTAGCGAGTGTATAATCAAAGAACCAAGAAAGTTCTAGAGTCCATAAATGTTGTGATAGATGATGTATCTTTGTTGAATGGATAAGTGGTAGAAGAAAATCCACATAACCAACCTTTTGAGCCAGCTCAAACAAGCAACGAGATAAGTTTGAAAAACTACCCAGATTTACAATTAGTTACTGCTGAGGAAGTAACTGCGGAAATTGAAAAACTGTCAGTTACTTTAGATGATGAATCAACCAAAACACTGGATGCGGAAATTATTCCTTTAAATGTGAAAAACTCAAGAGAAGCTGATTTAAACCAAGATTCTCTCTTGAATCAAAAGAAATCATCCAATAGAGAACGTCATTGGAGAATGGAGATGTTAGTGAAAGAAGAAAAACAAGGGAAAGAAAAATGGTTGATTATCAAGAACTTGCAGGATACTTGTGCTACACATCTTCATTCAAGCCAAAGAACGTTAAAGAAGCTCTACAAAGTGAGTTTTGGGCAGCAGCTATGTAAGATGAATTAATTCATTTTCCACGAAATGATGTATGGGAATTAGTGCCAAGACCATCGAATACTAATGTAATTGGAACAAATTGGGTGTTTCGAAATAAAACAGATGAAAAGGGTAATGTAACCAAAAATAAAGCAAGGTTAGTAGCTCAGGATATTCTTAAGTTTAAGGAATATACTTTGACAAAACTTTTGCACCGGTGGCACGACTATTATTGAGCATAGCATGCGTGAAGGGGTTTAAGCTTTATCAGACGGATATAAAGAGTGCCCTTTTTAATGGAGTTATACAGGAAGAAGTGTATGTCAAGCAACCAAAAGGATTTATTGATTCAACCCATACATATCGCATTTTAAAGCTAAAGTAAGCTCTTTACAGTCTTAAACAAGCACCAAGGGCTTGGTACGAAAGGCTCACACAATATCTTATCAGGCAAGGATATAAACGAGGTAGTGTTGACAAAACTATGTTTATTAAAAAGTTCAAATATGATTTTGTGATTGCTCAGATATATGTTGATGACATTGTGTTTGGTGCTACACATCCAAAGATGGTAGATGAATTTGTCAAATTAATGATATCCGAATTTGAAATGAGTATGGTAGGTGAGCTGAAATTCCTTTTTGGGTTTGCAAGTTAAACAAATGAATGATGAAATTTTTATATCGCAAACCAAATATGCCAACAGTATAATAAAGAAGTTCGGTCTTGAGAATGCCAGACATGCGAGAACACCTATGAGTGTCTCAACGAAACTAAACAGAAATGAGAATGGTAAAAGCGTTAATGTCAGTCTAAATCGAAGTATGATCGGAAGTTTATTATATTTGATTGTAAGTAGGCCAGATATCTGTTACAACGTTGGTGTATGTGTCTGAGTCAAGATGATTATTAGGTATGTAAGCGGAACATCTGATTTTGGGATATGGTATACATCTGACTCGACATCTTATCTAGCTGGATATATTAATGCAGATTGGGCTAGAAACCTAGACAATTGGAAAAGCACTTCAGAAGGTTGTTTCTTCTTAGGAAACAATTTGATATCTTGGTATAGCAAAAAGCAGAATTCCATTTCATTATCGACCGTTGAGGCAAAATATATCACTGCAGGTAGTTGTTGTTCACAACTTCTTTAGATGAAACATATATTAGAAGATTATGGGATTGATCAGAATGTGTTGACTATTTTATGTGATAATAAGTGTGCTATAGACATCTCTAAAAATCTAGTTCAGTATATATGAATGAAACATATTGATCTTAGTTACCACTTTATTCGAGAGCTTGTGAAAGCAAAATAGTCACCTTGTCACATGTATCAACAGAAAAGAAGTTGGTAGATATCTTTCCCAAATCTCTTGATCCAGTAAGGTTTGAACTTCTTCGAGGGGCTTTGGGACTTTGTGCTCTACATTGTTGATGTACTATTGTTTTTAAAAAAAATACAAAATAGAAAAAGGGTTTTGCACCCTCAGGATTAAAAATCCCTAGGTGTGTTTCTCTATTAACCAACGCTCCTCTCACATCTCTCTATCTGTTCACTCCTAATCTTTAAGTTATAGGCATTGGATTTATGGTGGATTTAAAAAGACATCACCACTGAAGCTTCATCTACTTCTCATCTGTGTTGGTTCTCAAGCCCTCGAGGCACAAACAAAATTGAGTTCAAGCTTCTTCCACCGTGAACTCACTACCTATGTGAAATTTGTGAATCTCCATTGAAGACCCGTATCTTTTCTCTACGATGTTGTTTCATTTCACTTTAAGATTGATTCAATTTGTTAACTTTGGTTGGGATTTTGTTGTTTTTCAAAAATTATGGGCAAGAACAAAGAGAAGATGTTCTCTTCGGTGTCAGAAACGAAGACAGCAGCTTCAACACGTCATTCCAGTCGATTAATGCTCAATTTGACACCCAGTAGGAGATTCACCGGGGCTAGGTCATCTTCTGCAGCTCCTATTGATATTCCCAAAACTACCTTTGTTCGGGACAAAGTACCAAATCCAGATTATGATGTTACTCAGGTCATATTATCTATGGCTAAAGATTCTGCTTCAGATTCCAATGAGATTCCCGTAGCACTTATTCTACCAATTGCGCCTCCTACGGCTCCTTAGAAACGTACAAACCAATCCGACCACCTTGACGTAACTTGTCTGTCCGCTTGACAGTGGATGATGCAATTTCCTTCAAAATCTACTCTTCTACAGCTGAACAAAAATGGACAACTTTCAATACTGTCGGGTTTGTTCTCGATCATCCAATCAACTTAGAGGAGTTTCAACAGCATGGTCTGAACACTTTACCATTGGAGCGATCTTTACTGCACGTTTCACTACTTCCGAAGCACTATGATTCAGATTTGGTAAAAGAATTTTACTGTAATTTATCTTGTGATATTCTGAATGACAATGCTATGAGTTATAGAGCAGTATATGTGCGGGGTCGAGTAGTCCGTTTTGATGCTGCTCATTTAAATCTGTTTTTGAGATTTGAAAATTTGATTGGTGATCAACTTTATGATGATGATTAGAATGTGTCAAATGACTTAATCGCTACAGTACTGACTGGTGAGATATTGGCTGCATGGTCGTTTAGGTTTGTACTTCGTTCTTCAATGCTTACTTAAAAGTATTTCCTACTCTTTAAATTAGTTGTGACTAACTAGATGCCAAGCATACATGTTGTTTATGTCTACTTGGCACAGACCAAATTAATTTATGCGATCGGTTTCTGGGGTGCAATTCAATCATGGACGTCTTATTATTGAAGCTATGTTGGCCATCGAAAGTAAACCACATTCTTTATTATACTTTCCATGCTTAATCTCACAATTTTTATATGCCAATGAAGTTCCCAAGATAGAGTCGAGCACACTTGAGTTGGTCACCTTGATGAATATCTCTCTAAGGATTTTTTGTCAACCGAGGGTGGTGGATTTGTCGTACACCACATCTGGCTCCTCGGATGTCTCAGGGACGACTTCTGTCAATTCTCATGCAGCTCTCTTTACTAAAATTAAGAGGATTGAAGGTATCATTCTAGTGGCTACTGATGCTCTTTGCCATTTAAAGTAGCGAGTTCTACGCTTTCTCGGCGCTCTATGAATTAGTCCTTTTGGCATATGTTGTCCCAAAGGGGCAGAAGATAAGACTTGACTGAAGTGTTCTTTTTTAATAATCTTCTGTGATTTGTTGTTTATGCTTGACTTGTGTTTGTGTTGTTGAATCTTAAATTAAGGGGGAGCATTGTGGATTCAATATTTATATGTCCAATTACATTATTTAGGGGGAGCTTAAGAGTTTAACAAAAATGCCAAAAACGGGGAGATTGTTCAGATATACAGTATATATCTTTTTTTTTTAGTTTTAGCATCTTATTTATTAATTGTACATATAAGATATTAATAGGAATTGGATTAAAAAAGATGTGTTTGTTACACTTATAGTTGTGAAAGAATCCTACACAAAATGGAAGTCTATTATTATCACGCTGGTGATTAATATGTGTACTACTGGATTTTTGGGATAGGCATGAAGTGAATTGGTTTTACGGTTTGAGTGTGGCTCTTCATGGTGAGTATCATTTATGTCTCTAGTATGGCTTATGTGAATCTGGTGGGAGTTGTGTCACTGCTACTGGCTTCTTGATTTTTCTATGTGCTGCACGATTGTGTAAAAACATTGGTGGTTCACGGGCGTGCATTGGTGGTTCACGAGCGTGTACTGACTTCTGGGGCCATTGGTCAATTGTTGGGTGTGCAGTCGATATGCTTCTGGTTTATATTTCTTGGGTGATTTTGGCGGAGGCTCAATTGATTGATTTGTTACACTGAATATGTTCTTGGTGCAGTCGTAAAGTAGTTCAGAGTATTGTGTGATTCTGTCAATTTTTGTGAACAATTTTCAGATCCATTTCAGAGGAGCGGAACTTATTGGGAAGTTGTTATTGTTTATCTTAAGTGTATTTAAATTTTGTTCTTTATTATTTTAATCACTTAAATTATTTGTTTATTATTCTTTCGTTCAAAGATTGATTGAGAAAATCTTCTGTTGAGGTTAGTACGAGGCAGTTGTACTATTGAGTGTGAAATATTTTCACGGGAAGTGAGGTTGAGAGATAATATCAAGGGTTGAGTAGTATCGGCTTAGTAAAGTCTTAGATAAATCTATAATACTTTCGTGAAAGTATTAAGCTAGGTAAGTGTCCCGCAGACATAGGCAATGTGTATCGAACTGTATAACCAAATTTTCTGGTGCTTTTTGTTATTTCGCTTTTAGTTGCTTTTGTTTTTATTTGTGCTAAAGACATCCATGATAAAATTAGAAAGTTTGCAAAATTACTACCCTTTGATTTTTCAGTAATTATAAAATAAAGAATATATTTAGTATTATAATTTATCTTAGCCAGCTCCCCATCTTCTTACTTATTTTTTAAGTTAAAATTTTGCTGACGGTGTATGATAGGACACTGTAATATTTCTTTGCAATATTTCGTTGTCTATCAGACTTTCCGTGCTTAAGTTGTGTACGTAAAGGAAAGAAAAACAAATTTACCAATGGCATGGCCATGGCCATGGACACGGAGAAAGAGACAGAGGGAGTGTGACAAAACATAAACTAATTTCATCTGACACTGATTCTTACGTTCTTTCTTTCTTCCTTTTAAAAAAATTACAATTAATTATAATGTATTAAATTTATGAATATTTTAGAAATAATTTTTTAATTAATTAGAAACAAAACTACGTGTTATTAAACTTTTCTAAATTTAGGGTGTCAACAACATTTCTATTGAATACAAAGAATATTTATAATTGAAGTGGTTAATAAGTTCTTTTTCCTTATTCTTTAAAAGTAAGAATGTGATACTTACATATACTATATCTTAAATTGGTAAAATGGACAGCATCTGGTTTTCTGTATTATACTTTTTTCTCTCTAACGGTTAATTTTTTTTTACCTTCCTTTATTGTTGCACTTGCACCCCAAGCTTTCAGTCCTGACTCCCGAGTGTTGGACCCATATGTTTCTTGCAAAAATAATAATTCTGAATCATTAGAGAAAACTTAAAAGGAAGAGAATAGAAACTGGACCGGTGAAGTTTGGTGAAAAATACAGTCAAAATTTAATAATGCTTACCTACTTTAGCCGGGACAAGTAAGGAGTGTGTTCGTGACTTGCAAAGTTAAACGACCTCTTTCTTCTTCTTTATTTAAGTTTCTTTCTTTTTGCATAAATAACATCACCACTCATTTTACTAGTCTACAGGGTTATTTATAAAAGGCTGGAGGAAAAAAGAACCAATCTTATGTTATATAAGATGAGATTCATATATTAAATTACAACTAAGTTAGCACTTACTTGTTTCAACTTCCAATGCCTCCTCAATCCTATTATATCATTACGAGTAAAGTTATAAATTAAAATTAAAACACAGAGTAACTATTTCATGTTTTTTTATTTAATGGATAGACGAAATGAAAAGGTGGCACTGAAAAAAAAAAACATAAGATTTGATCCGTTAAACTAAGTCTTTATATTTTATTAAATGGACAAAAAGAGTTTATAGTAATCAAATAAGTCATAAAATATCGATGTATTTTATTTAAATTATAAATAAAAAATTGATTGATATATTAAATAAGAAATTTGTACAAGTCTATGCGTATTAAAATATTATAAATATTTAAAACTTCCTCAAAAGAATATTAACTGAGATCCGTATCTGTAATCTGTTTGGTGGACAATAAATGTGCAGAATAGAAATCATTCAAAAAGTTGGTCCAGTGGTCTAACAGGACAGAAGTTTGTATGCCTTTCCAAGTTGGTCAGATCTTTAGCTTTTCGATGTGTGACGAATCAAAGAATATTCGAAGAACATACGTTTTAATCGATGATCTTGTTTTCCTCCATAATTTTAGTGGTGTTTCTTGGCTCTAAGGCACTAATTATAAGCTACAGGGACAATCAAAAAACAAGTAGTCTTTGTGATATTGTACCTGAATTATAAAGGTTGAAAACCATGTTGGGAAGAGATATATTGAATGTTTTACAGTTAATCAAAGCATAAAATCGGCATTCGGCAGACAATCTGGAAAACACACCAACCTCCACCAATGGCAAATAGGAGAGTGGTCCTTGGACGTGGACCCAAGATTTGTAGGAGAAGATTACTGAGGGATGAGCATTCTGTAATATAAAACGTTATTATTTGAGTTGGGAGAGTAACTCATTAAATTATCTCTATGACGGACAGGGCACGAGAATATTGCAAGGGCCATCTCTAGAAAGATAATAGTTCTGTTGCGTATGATTAATAAATAGGAATGTATAATCTTGAAGTATTAATGAAAAAATTACGGTTGTTTCTTACAAATTTTTAAGTGAACATAATACTCAGGTCAAGCGCTGATAAGCACAATGACTTATCCATACGATTGAGAACTCTTACAGCTTAAGTCCAATGACGCAATTATTAGCCATGTGCTCTATCAGTAAGCTAATAGCCCATTGAATGGCACATAGTTGTTTGTCACAGCATATTTTTCCATGAAATCGGAGATGAAGGCACTACATAGGAAACATGTATTTACGTATGACAAAGGGTTTTTTCAAAGAATGACAGAATCTGGGACACAGGCATGATGGAGCTAGTGTCTATATATTTGGAACGAGCGTGAATGCTCTATTGACACGTCACTTTAGAATTTCTTTAACAATCTAAAAACACATGTAGAGGTTGATAATGATCTTGTTTGGCAATCAGCTGATAGCTGATTATATCATCTGATTTGATCAGCGAATTGCATTAGCTGTTTGTTAAAGATGTTTGATAAAATTAACTGTTTATGTGTAAAATGACTTGTGAGAACATGACTTAAAAAAATTACAAGGGTATAAATATTATATATCTTAGTATTTCATTGAATATTCTTATAAGAATTTAGATTTTAGAGAAGTCATGTTCACCTATACTGTTTCATTATTTATGAAAAATTTATGCAACTCTTTCTATTTTCGTTTTCGTTTAAGGTCAACATTTTATTTCTAACCTATAACTGCATAAAATAATTATAAGAACAAATAATATTCCTAAAACGTAGGTATCTAGGAACCTCAACTAGGTTGTCTTATTTACTATAAATTGTTGTATATTAAAACTAACAAAAATATGACACGTGTAGTACTTAATTGCAAGTTAATCAAGAATACAATTTATACATCAAAATATTATGCAATTACGCAAATGAAAGAATTGAAGGCTGGCTGGCATCACAAATAAGTTTAAGAAGAAAAGTGGAAAAAATTTCCTTATTTAAGCAAGGGTTGAAGTGTTTGATGATCTTTTTTCTTCTTTAGCTGTTGGTAGCGGATACATATAGGAAATGGTACAGTTGGGTTTTGATACATATCATTTTAGCTATTGGACGAAAACGCTCATATATTGCAGCGTTTTTGTTTTCAGCTGTTTACCTTCAATAAACTCATAAAAAAGCTACTCTCCAAACAATGTTGTTAGCTATTTGACTTTTCAAACAGCTAACAACAACCAATCAACTAAAAAAATAGCTGATTGGTTGATATCCAATCGAGGCCAATATGTTTAAGATACTATATGATAATATTGTTAGATGTTTAGTGTATACAATGCAGGGACGGAGGTAGGTGGGGGCCCAGTGTCCAATATTATATATATATATATATATATATTAGGACATGGTTATTTAGAGGTTAGTGGTGCATTAGGCCCCCCAAATTTTGAAAAAATAAATATTTGAGCCCCTATCTTAAATTCCTGGCTCCGTCACTGACACAATGGTTTGTGTGAAGCTAGATTTGGCTCATGTTATTAGTCAGGTTTTTAAGCACTTGCCAAAACCTACAAGAGAACATAAGGAAGCCACCAAATAGAAATTCATATATCTCACATCGTTTTCAAAAATGACTCAAAGCGCAAATCTCCCTCCTGCTGCTCCTCACCCTCTCAAACGCACCAAACCACCGGATCCTCCTCCTAGCACAACAGCCCAGCCCCTGGTTTCCTCCCCTCTCCCACCTCGTCATGGTAGTGTTACTTTGAAACCCATGTCCTGGAAAGATAAGGTTCTCAACAGGGAACAGGTTAAGGCTGCTGCTTACGAAGCAAAGGAGAGAGCCCATTTGAATCTCATTGACGTCGGGATTGTTACTTGGGAGTACAAGGGCGGGAACATACAATTCCCAATTTTTCACGTGGACCCTGCGTACATGGCATCCCTTGAAGCCCCGTGGAGGCAATCTGTTGTTGTTAAGCTGCTGGGTCGCTCCATTTCATTTCAGCTCCTTTATTCTAAGATTGAGCAGTTGTGGAAACCAGCTGGTGGCTTTGATGTTCTGGACATCGGTCATGAGTATTTCTTGGTTAAGTTTGATCATCATGCTGATTTTGAGTTTGCCATGGATAACGGCCCCTGGATGATTTTTGACCATTACTTGACGGTTCGTCAATGGTTCCCCGATTTTTCGGCCATGAATGCAGTGGTTGATTCTACTCTTGTTTGGGCTCGCCTGCCTAATGTCTCCGTCCAGTATTATGACGAAGACTTGCTCCTCGCGCTTGCCACCGGCCTTGGGCAGCCGATTAAAGTTGATAAGAACACTACCCTGGCTAACCGTGGCCAATTCGCTCGGGTTTGTGTGGAGATAGATTTAGATAAGCCTCTTGTGGGTCAGCTAGTCCTCGATGGGCAAACACATTTTGTTGAATATGAGGGTCTCCATACTATCTGCTTCACATGTGAAAAATTTGGCCACACTGCAGGCAAATGCCCCCAGAATCCAGCACCGGGACTTCAGGTGCCGACGGTTGCCCGGGAGGCCCCGAT
The DNA here is from genome assembly GCA_026413385.1 of Erythroxylum gracilipes. NCBI lineage: Eukaryota > Viridiplantae > Streptophyta > Magnoliopsida > Malpighiales > Erythroxylaceae > Erythroxylum > Erythroxylum gracilipes. The sequence continues at coordinate 38,601,483 of JANZLC010000202.1, forward strand.
GGACGAGGACTCGCGCCCCCCACCTGGCGTGTCCACCGCCTAGGATGGGCACAGTGACGGTATGGGCGTTGGTTCCTGGATGGTTGTCACGAAACGACCTTCTCGATCTTCGAGGCCCAAGCAGGCTGTCCCATCTTCGGCTAGTCAGCGTCAGCCGCCTAACCGTTACTCTGTGCTTACTGAGTCTCCGCGTGAGGCTGCTATTCTGCCTCCTAGGAAGGATCTGGGACATGAGCCGACTCCCGCAGTCGCTTTTCACTTTGATGTGGGCAGTAGTAGTGGTGTTAAACAGTCAGGGAAGTCTTCTAGATGCCCCGAGAGGCCTTCCCGCACCTATAGCCCACTGGGCTCTAGTAAGCCCACTGCTCCCCCGTTGCCCTCTGTGTCTCCTCTGGAGGGCCAGACCCTCTCTCCTGGGGCCGCTGTCCCTGATAGCCGTGTTCTCTCACCTCCTAAACCTCTTGGCTTTTCTCCCACTCCGGTTTCGTCTGTCCCTGAAAGGGACCTAGGCCCCATCCCCATTTTGTCCTCGACTGTTGACCCCTCCCTTGTCCTTCAGGTTGCTTCTCAATTTCACCAAGCCTTTCAAGATTCCATT
>JANZLC010000202.1:38631775-38648026 GCA_026413385.1 Erythroxylum gracilipes
CATATAAATATTATTTAAAGTATATTAAACAATATGTAAAGTATAATATATTAATTATTATATAATTTTAAACTATACGAAACATAAATGAAAATATACCTAACCAAATCTTTTATATAGATTATAACATAAGTAAAACTAATATCAAAAAAAATATTAAAACATATAAAAGACCAAATAATATTATATAATTCCTAAAATAAACGTAAAGATGAGTTTGTGAGTATTGTGGAAATTATGTGTAAAACATAAAGGCAAAAGAGACTAAAAAATAGGCTCATTAATTGATCTGAAAAATCTACTGAATAAGCGTTTTTTTGTTAAGCTCCAAGTTAGAGTTTCTTAAAAAGCTGTATTTTAGCTGCCAAAAAAGTTATATCTACTAAAAAAGTGTCTTTTTATTTTACAACTAAACACTTATTAAAAAAACTTTTGCGGTGAAAAAAAGTGATTATTTTACCTCCAAAAGCTCAACTAAACAGGCACTAAATCTTTTGCTAAATTTTCTTTAAAAATATTATTTAAATCTTATTTTTTAGCACTAGTTCAGATGTCATCACCACGCTTTAAATTTGTACGATATGGTAAGTATATAATAATTGAAATAAGAGATTTATTTTTTTACTATTAATAACATTTGAAAAAATATTTATATAGGTCTCCAAGTTTGACAAAAAGTGTAAATTTATCCTTTAATTTTAAATTTATTAACTTTTCATTATACTATAAAAAGTATCATAATAAAAATTTAAAATAAAATTTACATACACAATTACAATAAAATAATAATGGTTAAGTGATATACTTCTATCTTTAGTCTTTAAAAGTATTAACCATGATGAAATCATAATTAATTGAAAAATTATTAAATTTTGAGTTATTGATTAAATATAAAAATATTAATAAATATGTAATTGTCAAAATTAAAATGATATTAGGAACACAAATAAATAATCATATTAGATTGTTGAATTTAATTTATGGTATTTAAAAATTTAAAATGAAATAAATATCGAATTTTAGTTTTATTGTATTTGGAATTTTTTAATAAGATAAATAAATAATTATATATTTAATCTAATTCATGGTATTTTAAAATTTTATCCTAAATGACCTTATTAAATTAGTTGTAAGTTTATTTGATAAAAAAAGTTTAAGGAAAATATAGAGTTTAAAATTTTATTATAATTTCGTATTTCTAAAAGTCCTTTTTTATTAAATACTCTTACTAATTTATTATTTTATACGGAAAAGTCACTATTAAATAATTTTAAAAGTTGCTTTTCTAAAAACAATATAGACGAGTTATTTTAAAAGAAAATTCCTTTTTGAGTTTATTGCTAAGGCATTTCTATAGAGAATGTATATCTTATATTTGAAGTACTTTACGACATTACATAATAAAGGAAAATGTTTGTATATAAAGATTAGATGATTTTCGTTATTTTGTCACATAGTTAGTTACCTATCCATATTTTGTCATGGATGCATCAGGCTTAGGTCCAGTTCTCTATATGTTGCAAAGTACTTATTCAGGTATGGATTTGGTCACACTGTCTGTAACTTAATAAGGGGGCCGTGGCCTGGAAGTCCAAATGACCTGGGCCTAGGTAATAGGTAGGTCTATAATCAGTGCAATAGCGGTGAAAACAACGTTCAAATTCAACACACCTCTTTATTGTTATAAACCTTATTACAGCCATAGCCGCCTGAAACTTTGAGGTTTAGATTTTCTGTCCAATTATATCCTATTTTCAACCTTTTTTTTTTACTTCAAAATGACATTATTTTATGTCTGCTTCAAAATGAAATAATTGCTAAAAATTAAGCACTTGTAAATGACTCTTTATATTTTTAAATGACATTAATAAAATTCTTAATATGAAGTGATTAGTAAAATTTAAAATACTAAGCTAAAAAATTTAATGGTAAATAAATACTAACTTTATGTTTAAAGCACTCAAAATATACTATTCATTTGCTTTACAAGTTTTGGAAGCAACATCTCTAATAGTTAGAGATAAGATTATGTACTACTAAACCTCTTCAGGTTTTATTTTTTAAAGAAATTTTTATTTGATGTTGTTATTGTTGATGTTACTTTACAAGGTCTTTTTATGATTACAAGGTACTTAAAATAATTGATGGTTACAAAATACAAATATATTTTATAATTTTATTTGTTACTTTAAATTAGTTAAAAATATTTGATAACGTTGGAAACTCCAAAACAATCATTTCTATTAGTGTTAATAGAATTAGTTTAATATAAATTATTATTAAAATAGATTTAGAGCAATTATATAAAAGTTTATCATATTTTTAATAATCAATCAAATACAATATCTATTAAAATTTAAATAACCCGACACTAATTTAACAAAAGATCTTTACTTTAAATTTCGAAAACCATAAAATACTTTTCCAATAGTAAAACTATTTTAAAATTTGAATAAAAGTATGTGAAATTGCTTTTTTTTTAATCCACTAATTAACAAGTCTAAATTTTTTGTCCAATATTATGGTGTCTTATTGCGTCCAATAAATCTCAGTCATTTATTTATATGAGTCTTGTATGGGTCTCACATAAATTCTGCAAAATAAATAATTAAGATTTAATAAAACAGAATAAATAGAATAATATTAAATAGAAGATCTAAACTCTGAATTAACATCTGAATTAACATAGCTTGAATAAACCAGGTTACCACTTACTACCCGGACCGTGAACTTCTTCTGTCGTAAGCGAGAAGAGGAAAGCTGCTACTCCAATTTCTGCAAATTCATACCGCATAAATCAATTATTTGATACGACTCTACAACCTCGAATCTCTGAAGTTTGAACCAAACCCACCTTGCCAGAAACCGATAAAGCTCAATCTCTGACATGCCCATGAGCGCATGTGACAGAATCGCTTAGCCACTGCCTACCATTGGTGATGTTCTGCTACAGACCAATGTCTTGGTGCGCATCGTACTATGTTTACCCCATTCCATTAAATATTGTCGACAAATAATTGTGTCTGATCCTCATGACAGCCACAAAGAGTTACCATTTTTCTATCTCCTCCTTTTTATTTAAATTAAGTGTCATTTTAGAAAAAATTTAATTATTTAAAATAAGTATTATTTGTGACTTTTATGTATATTTATAATTTTACTTTTAAAATTACCTTTTAATTTTTTTTTCATATCTTAATTACACATTATATTTTCAAGATACTTTAACATGTAATAAATAAGAGTATATCAGACATTTCATTAAATTTCTTAATAAGTGTGCATTCCTTTACAATAACACTTATTTTAAATAGGAGAAAGTATTAATTTTCATTTTATACATACTCTACTTACTCCCGCCTGGCCCAGACATCTGATGTACAAATTTTGCCTCCAGATTTAAGTTTTTTGTCTACTCTTCAATATTAGAGAATCGATTTATGAAGAATCATCTTTTTTCTGCAACTCCTTTCAAACTGATTTTCGAAATAGTAATTTTTGAAATAAGTTCATTGCTACCTCTGCAATTGCAAAACGTCCTGTCTATAACAATATTCAAACATAGAATTTCACAAGCTTTCTAGTGAGAGGTAATTAAGAAGCATTTTGCTATGTTTGGTTAAACGTAAAATTTTTAATGGAATTGAATGATTTATAATGAAATGGAACATAAATGAATATAATATTAGAAAATTATTGTTCGAGAGGGATGGAAGGTTCATAATGTAATATAGTAAAATGTTGTTTGAAAGAAGTGTTTATAATGTAATATAGTAAAAAGTTGTTTATTATTTTACATTCTACACTAAACCTCCCAAATCGGAGATTTCTCATTTTTATTGTTTATGATGGAATGTGATGCAATATGAAACTCTCATATTTCATCTCATTCAATTACATTCAATAACAAACTCTCATTCTAAACAATAGAATAATATTACATTATATTTTATTCCATTAATAAAACCACAATCAAACATAGCCTTAGTTTCTTTAGAACATATGCCTATTATAGTAAAGTTTGACCATTTAGCAATTTAAATAAAATATATTTTAATTTTATTTAAACTTTATTTGAATTAAAAATAATTCTAATTAAATATTGATTTGGACCAAGTAATATTTAATATCTTATACTAATCGGTATTTATTAAATATCTCATATTTAATCCTAAATATTTTTAAACATTTCAATCAAGTCTAACTTGATTAAATTATCTTTTTTTCTCATTAATCATTCTTTATTTATGACTCATTAAGTTTTTAAATATGCAGACAACTGATATAAATTACAACTCTTTTAGGATTAGATAAATTAAACTACTTTAATTTATATTATTTTTAATTAAATAATTTATATCGAAAGATTAAAATTAGCGTATATCTATGCATTATGATCACTTAAATATTAGGAATATTAAAATGATTTTAACTAACCTTTTCATGTATAACTTTTACATATAATCCAATAATTTCATCATAAATATTTTGATTAAACATAGAATATAAAATTAATGTTTACTTTGTTTGAGTCTAATCATATTAACTCCCCTCGAATTGATATCTGAAATAGGTTCATTATTACCACCGTAGCCGCATAAATGTCCAACCTCTAATAATCAATTAGTACTATAGAGAGGGGCAAGTAAAAAAAGTTAGCTTCTTTAGAGCCTAGCCTATTTATAAAATGATTTGAACCTTTTTAATAATTTAATTTAAATATAATTCTAATTTTAATTAAACTTTAATTATAATAATTATAATTAATTCTAATTAAATATAAATTTGGTCTAAATAAAATTCAATTTATTGAATATCTTATTTTTAATCCTAATAGTTCTCAAACTTTGCATTCAAATCAAACTTAATTGAGTTACCTTTTTCTCTTATCAGCCATTATTTGTGTGTAATTTATTAATTTTCTGAATGTGTTGACAACATATATAGATTACAAATATAAATTGTATTTAGGATTAGATAAATTAATCTACTTTTGTTTATCTTTAATGCTTTAATTAAACAATTTATATTCATAAATTAAGATTGACATCTAAAAATGTATCATGATTACCTAAATATTAGGAACGTCAATTTGGTTTTAACTAATCTTTCTATGCATGATTTTTTCAAATAATTCAATTCCTTTATCATACAATATTTCAATTAGACATGGAGTCTATAGTTAATGTCTACTATATTTGAGTCTAATCATATTAGTTATTTATTATTAGTAATTGATTTTATTAATGATATTTGAAGAATATTTTCAAAGTATCATTCCACCTTGGCCAATGATCTCAAATCAATCTAATCGAGAACAATAAATATTCTCTCTAATCATTTTAGGATAATGAATATAATTCATGTTATATCCAATGACTATTAATTGAGCTACCCTTAACTAAGATAAGTCATTAGTAATATCAAAATATAACAATCTTTATATGAGATATTTTAGAGATCTAAAGTCAAATGATCACTTTTAAAATCATTCCAGCAAAAATTTCTATAGACATGCAAATAATATTCTAAAAGAATTCTTTATCAAGTTAGTTAAGTGAAATTATTATCTAAAAGGCATTCACACATTTGTTTAAGCTTCTCTGTACTTTAGTTTATGTGATTGACAACTCCTTTTATGAGAAAGAAATACAACATTGGTTACTGTTTTCATCCCATTAATATCTAGTCTTAATAGAGTAACCACTAAAAATAATCTAAGGGTAATTTTTAAATGAATGGGGCTAATTTTTTAAAAAATTGAATGGGGTTAATCTTAAAAAAATTAAACTTTACTAAAATTTCCAATTATAGTCTGAACTTTAAAAAGTAACAATAAATACTTGAACTTTAAATTTTTTCGTAAAAATAGTCCTTCATTAGACTCTCTATTAATGGAGCTAATGTGGTTTGCCTTGTAAGATGTTATAATTTTCACGTGGGCACAAGTAAAATAAATTTTCTATATCAAATATCAATTTAATTAATATTAAATTGATTAAGTTGAAAAAAAAGCACTAATATAACCTATTTTACTTTGTTTTGCAGTTTACATAAGCCATAGTGTATGCCTTCTCTCACCAAGTATATACAAATTACTTATAAGTTATAATCACACTATGAGAGTTACGTACATAATTCTAACTCTTGTCGATTGTATATTACAATGGAGGGTTAATGCGACCCAATTTCTAGTCCAAACTAAAAGGTTTGGTGGATTATTTCTCATCCTTGGTGGATTCATGGTCATTCTTAGCCTAGTGAATTGAAGAGATGTTACACTCACAATCTTATCTATGTCTGCTTTGACAAATGAGGATGAAGTACTAAGTTTGAGAAGCTTCCCGGTCCAATTGTGGAAGGAGTTGCTGGAAAAGCAAGTGCTAAGCATGTTCTCTTATCATCTCCTTAATTGGTTCCAAGTTAACAAATATACGTGGTTTAATAAACCAACATATACTTACAAAGACTTCATTTCATGTGCCAATTATATAGGATTGGAATGTTGAGTGAAACTTGGCTTAATTCGTTTAACAATGATAAAACATAATGTAGAAATAAAGAGTAGAGAAGGAACGATGAAGACTTTCTGTATTTCTGCATGTTCCAATGTTACGTACATCTATCTATCTATACACTTTAGGTAACTCCAAACAAAATCAACTAAATAATTATATAAGTATTAATGTACATGATTGTAGGAGAAAAGTAAGGCTAAATATGTGGTGATGTTTGACTCCCAAATATAATGTTAATATCCCCCCTCAAACTTAAGGTAGTAGTAAAGACAACAACTTGAGTTTAGAGAAAAGATCTTGCAAACATTGAGGTGGATTTGATTTGGTAAAAAGATCAACAATTTTTGATTGAAATGAGACTGAGACAAGTTGTACAGTTCTTATAAGCATATGATGATGCACAAGATGGCAGATCTTGATGTGTTTAGTTTGTTCGTGAAAGAAATCATTGTGAACAATTTGTATAGAACTATGATTATCAAAAAAGAGAGGATCTTTTGAAGAGAAGGAGACACCTATGTCTTGAAGTAACCATTGTAACTATAAAAGTTCAGAAGCAATATCAGCTTGTTATTCTACTTCAGTACTTAAGAGAAAGAGATAATTGTTTACTTCTTGTTGCGCTAAAAAATACAAGATGTGCCAAGAAAGAAATATGAGCCAATAGTAGATCGACGATCAGTTAGATCTTCAACCCAATCAAGTAAGTACAGTGAGGATTGATGACTAAAGTGAAGTCCATAAAATATGGTTCCTCGAATGTACTTAATTATATAGAGAATAACATAAAAGTGGGTGAGGTGCACACATGAATTGATTAACAACATAAACAACATAAGCAATACCAGGATGAGTAACAATAATGTATATAAAGCTATCAACTAGTTGTCGATAAAGTGTAACATAACTTAGAGGAGTTCCAACGGTGCTGGAGATATGATCATTAGAATCAAGTGAAGTGCCAGTAATCTTAGTATCTATAAGGCTAGCATGAGAGATAAGATCATTAACATACTTGGCTTGATATAAGCACTAGCTTGAATCATCAAAAGTGACTTCAAGACCTAAAAAATAGCTAAGGAGAACTAAATCTTTCATTTCAAATTATTAATGAAGATAAGATTTAAGGTTAGCGATCCAATGAGTGTCATTACCAGTTATTATCATGTTATCAACATATAGAAAGAGAAGAGAACACCCTGATCTGTTTTACGGATTTAAAAAGCAAGATCATAAGAGGTGGACATAAAGCCAAGACGGTTGATAGAGAACTGAAATTTTCAATGCATGCTCGAGGAGCTTTCATAATACCATCAAAAGCTTTGCGAAGACAACAAACTTTATTAGGTGAATAACTATATCCAGGTAGAGGTTACGTATATATTTCTTCATGAAGATCACCATTGAGAAAGACATTCTTGACATCCATCTTGAACAATTCCCACTACTTACTGACTGCTATTACAATAAGAATGTGAACTAAAGTCAGGCTAATGACTGGAGCGAAGGTTTCCTCATATGCAATGTCATATTCTTGAGTAAAACCCTTTACAACCAATCTTTCTTTGTATCTTTCGATTGATCCATCATCTCAAGTCTTGATTTTATAGACCCATTTACAACAAATAACATATTTATCTAGATGTAAGTTAAATTAGTCCCAAAGTGTTGGTATTGGAGAGAGCCTGCAATTCTTCCAACATTCCTTATTGCCATAAAGGGTTAGAGTTGGCCTCGCGATAAACGCAAGGTTCATATGGAGAGATAATAGTGGAATGACATAGAAGTCTTTAAGACACATAAAGGGTTGACTTAATGAAGGGGTTATTAAGACTTGGTAGATTTTGGTGAATAAATAGAAGAGGAAGAGCTATTTGGTGAGAGTGGAGGACTTGCACTCAGAGAAGATACAATAAAATCAAGCATCAGTTGTATTAAACTCTTAAAGTTGTAAGGCAGACTTGCATAAGATATATCTAGAAATAAATATACGGTGGGGTCAAAAAAAATTGTACGAAGGTTCGCTAACTCAAAATTTTGATATTATGGAAAATATTTTATGTTGCCAAAAAAATGACGTATCGAGAGATTCAAAATTTTTGTGATAGTGGATCCCACATCTATATTCCTTGCGCTCTAATACCATTTAGAAATAAAGAGTAAAGAAGAAACGATGAAAGCCCCCAAGGGAGTGATCGAGTTGGTGGAGTAGGGGGCATAGGGCCAAAAGGTCCTATGTTCGAATCTCCCTACATACACTCTCTCGATCAAAGCTGTCGTACAGAGCTTGCCTGGTACCAAGTATCCGGTTGGTGTGATTTGCAAGCTATTGTGTCAATCCAAAGGTTTACCCAGTACGAATCTAAAAGATAGCGGATACGGATTCCTCCATTTCCAAAAAAAAGAAACGACGAAAGCTTTCTATATTTTTGTATGTTCTAATGTTATGTGCATTAATCTATTTATAAACTTTAAGTAACTCCAACTAAAGAAACAAAATCAACTAAATAATTACATATTATTAATGTACATGATTCTAGGAGAAATGTAAGGCTAAACATAGAGTGATGTTTTGAGTTCCAAATATTATGTTAATACATGATGGACTATGCCGTATTTTTACGAGTTATTGGCTTCGTACTCAATTTTGGGACATAAACCTTAACTTATGTTGTAAGAGAAGTAAAGAAAAGAGAATATAATGGGAGACATCACTGGAGAAATAAACAGAGAGTTTCTTTTTTATTATTATTTTCTATTACTTAATTTAATAACTGATTTGATAAAGTTATTCTACTTAGCATCTACATGAAAATTATAGTCCTGTTAGTTCCATTAATGAAGAATCTAATAACATATTATTTTTGCAAAATTTTAAAATTATTTATTATCACTTTTTAAATTTCTATCTATAATTACAAAATTCAATAAAAATCAAAATTTTTTGGTGATTAACTAAATATAATATAAATTTTATAATTATAATCTCATCATAATTTCATTTATAATACACATTTATTCTAAAAGACTTTATCTTATTCATTAGTTAATTAAATAAATAAACATAAGATAAAGAATATCTTTTAAATAATTATATCACAAAGATTATAATCAATCGATTAATTATAGGGAATAAATGACATTTAATAGATAAGTACTTAACTCCACTAATTAAATAATGTTTACTCATTTTATTAGTAAATTATAATTGTTTAGCATTGTAAATAGGCTAAGAAGTTAAGGCAAACTAAACTTTAAAATTTTCAAATTTGATTTGTTTAAATTGCCTAAAAAAAACATATCTACTACACAAAATGTTTATCTTCTTTTGGCGTTCTCATTTTTATTCATGCCGTTTCATTTCGTTTCTCTATCTTTTTTTGAGAAAGGTGTTTGCAGAAATATTCCTGACATATTCTCTACGTTGGCTCTTTTTGTACATTCTTTCCTCAAACAATGTAATCATAGATTTGAGACGAGAACAAGAAAACAAGGGGCCGGATCCTTTGGCCCTGCTCTGGCCCCTGGCTATCAGGGCCATTCACTTGTGTGGGTCTCATATGAGTGGATGGTCCTAATGGTCAGGGGCCAGAATAGGGACAGAGGAAGAGGATTCCTTGCCAGAAAACAACCAGGCAAATTCAATCTTAGAGGAAAAGATTCTATATAGGTGTACTTTTGTTTTTAATAATGATGAACATAATATATAACATTGTTAACTAATAATTGATTACTATTTTTAGGAAAAAAAATCATTATTTTATTAATCCTAACGTTTAGATGTCATTGCTTATGATAAATTATTATTATGATAATTTATAAATAAAAATAACTAAGATACTTTATGAAAATTTTAAAATGTTTTTAAAATGTTATTATGATAATTTACTATTAATGGATTAAATTATAGCTACCATACAATTTTACTGGTAATTAATAGCAAATAATGAGAAACATACTTACATAATAATATTGAAATCATATTTTGATAAAGACTTAGATTTTTTGTGAAATGTTGAGTTCTTTAATAAATTATGTATGATATAAGAAAATTGTTTTAATAACAAAATCATAGCATTTTGATTTATTGATTGGAACTTCTGTACCAATTTCAATGCGATGATAATAGAATATTAAATTTCAAATATTTCTTTTAGAATCGAGGTGTACATAAATTATTAGAGAAACAATTTGATTATTCAAAATAAAGAAGATGACTGTTAGGAAAAGTAAGAGTTATTATGATATTTTTTGTAAGTCACCTTTTAATTTCTATGACGTTTTGGGAACTTAATTATTTAAAATTATTTTTATTAAGTGATTTAGAAGATAAGGAGACATCTTTGTTAGTTTTTTTATAGATAAAAATGTCTTTAAGAATTAAATTTAAGATGAGCTAAAATTTTTAAAAATTGTAAATTAAATATTTTTAATTTTAAAATATTAAAGGTAAAAAAATATAATTCTCCCCTATAATTTAAAAAATCTTTGTAATCTTTAAAATTTTCGAAAAAATTTATTTCTAATTTTTCAATTTTTCAAAAAAGACTTCTTCTCTTAGACTTTGCTTACCAACGAAAGTGTTAATATTAGATGTAAATTATTCAAATATCACGAATATGATAATTCAAGTTAAATATTAAATTGGACTCAAATTAATTAAATTTAACTTAAATTAATAATTTAATATTAATTTAAAGTTATTGTAATAAATTATTAATTTGAGTTGACTTTAATTAGTTTAATTTGACTTTAAGAGCTAAGTTGAATGATCAAATAAACAACAATTTTGGTACACTTCTAATGTTCATGTTACATGTGTACCTAAGTCTAAAAGGAGTTTTTTAAATTAAAAAACTAAAAGAATTCTTTTAAGAAATGTAAATATAAAAAAGTCTACAATTATAGGGATGTTTATTTATTTTTACCCAAAAATTCATTTACGTTTTTCTTTTATTAAGAATCAATATAAAATCCGATAAGTTTAATAGAAAATGACTATTTCTAAATTCTTTTAGATCCAGTTAGCCTATTTATCATTGTTAAATTTACATGAATTAATAGATTCAATTAAATTAAATTTATCAATAAAGTCAATGGAATTACTATATTATCCATAGTTCTTTAAGATTAATATTTCTCTAACTACTTAAATTAATTTAAATGATTAAAGTGGCAGCTTTTTAAAATGATAATGCAATTTGAAATCGAGTTTCACACTAACAAGACATCCTTAAAAGAAAATGGAGTGCAAGCTTTGTGATTTTAATCGCAACAAAATTAATGACATACCAAAATTTTCTTGGGTTAGCAATATAATAATATATAAAATAATTTACGTGAACTTAGCTTCCATTTAATCAACCTCTTAAGGCTTGACATATACGATTCAATACATATAAAATCTTTTCGTAGCATAAGCATACAAATAGTAATTAAATGGAATCTTCACTTGAATAAAATTATGTTCAAACTTGTTAGTTAAATGGTCGATTAGTTTTAAGGGTAGAAATATTAAAGCTCCCTTTAATTTAACGACTTCCTAAAAACTATTTTATAATTTAAATTTAATATAAAAATATTTGGAATTGTAATGAATTGATGATTGTAATTTATTTTTCTAATCATCAATCTACAAAGACCTATAATCAAAAAATAAAAATTAAGTAAATACTATAATTACATGAAATTTAATGTATTTTTATTTTAAAAATTCCACTTAGCTTACAGAGATAGGGCAACGGGTGATCTGCTTCCGTAAGCCTGTTCCAACCATGTTACATCCACAATTTATGTGAAACTCGCACAAATATATGGTTAAAAAAGGGCGGGAATAAGTTGATTGGCACAGATGATCCTGTGCCGATGGCCGGAGGGTGGTGACGGATGTGACCATCGGTCGATCAGGCACACGTTCAATAAAAAAAGTAAAGTTGTTCCATTAAAGACTCAAAAAGAGATCTCACAATCTGGAAGTAGCAGAGATCCTAAGAGGAGGGTTTAGGTTTAGGGGCCTAGATCCTGATGTCTCCGTGTCGACTTTACCCCGATTTTCAGACAAATCACCAGGTGGATTATTCTCAGACATTGCCAATTTCTTCGCCATATCTCTCAATTTCACTTTCAAGAATTTCCCATTGCTCTTTGGTATATCATCCAAGATCTCCACTTTCTTTGGAATCATGAAATGTGGGAGCCTTCTCCGGCAATAAGCAATGATGTCAGCTTCTGTAACATCATTCGAGTTCTTCCTAATAGTAAGAAAAGCACATGGAGTCTCTCCCCAACGAGGATGTGGCATTGCCACCACAGCAGCCTCCAGGATTCTTGGATGAGAGCAGAGAACAGACTCGACTTGAAAACTGCTAATGTTTTCACCTCCAGAGATAATTATATCTTTTAATCTGTCCTTAATTTCCAAGTAACCATCAGGGTGTATCACACCAACGTCTCCTGTAGCAAACCAGCCATCTTTAAACGCTTTGGATGTGGTCTCAGTATCTTTGAAGTACCCTTTCATGATACTGCTTCCTCGTAGAACAATCTCTCCCATTGCCTTGCCATTTCTTGGCACACTCTCAAAGGTGTTGGGGTCTCTAACATCGACATCATCGAGGGTCAGTATGCTAATTCCTTGTCGAGCCTTGAGTTTGGCTTTGTGATTGCTTGGAAGCCAATTCCACTTGTCTCGCCACTCGCAGACCAGAGCTGGCCCTGTGGCCTCAGTCATGCCATATGCGTGTGTGATGTTGAAACCAAGTGGTTCAAGCCTCTCGAGCAATGCCGGCGGCGGAGGTGCACCGCCAGTGAGGACTTGAACAGGAGAAGAGAAATTGCGGCGTTCATTGGGTTCCGCTTCAAGGAGGATGTTAAGCACGATAGGCGCACAGCACATGTGAGTGACTTCGTGCAGAGAAATGTTGCGATACATTTCGCCTGCGGTGACGTTCCGGAGACAAATATTGGTGCCACCGCGTGCGGCGATGCCCCACGTGAAAGTCCAGCCGTTGCAATGGAACATAGGGAGAGACCACAAGTACACAGGTTCTGTTCCCATTTCCCATCCTAGAAGCAGACTGAGTGTGCTAAGGTAAGCGCCTCTGTGACTGTAAACAACTCCTTTAGGCTGAGATGTTGTGCCTGAAGTATAGTTCAAGGCTATTGGATCCCATTCGTCTTGAATCTCTTCAGGGACGTAGTTCGGATTGCCAGCCTCAACAAGTTGCTCGTACTCCATGTCTCCTAGTCTGAAACCTGACGGAGAGTCGATGTTATCGATGACAATCACGACAGGACCAGGGCTAACTCCTGAGTCAGTCAGTAATTGAAGAGCTTCTCCAGCCAAAGTTACGTACTGGTAGTCCACAAAGAAGAGTTTTGCTTCAGAGTGGCGGAGAATGGTAGCTACAATCTCCGAGTCCAGCCTGGTGTTGATCGTGTTGAGTACAGCCCCTGCCATAGGCACCGCAAAGTGCATCTCGTACATAGCTGGGATGTTTGGTGCAAGCACCGAGACCTATATACATACGAGAAAACTTGAGTTGGAGTCTTTTATCTATGCCTTCCAAACATGTTTGACATTAGATCTTTTTCAAAAAATACTTACAACATCGTTTTTTGCAATGTTCAATGACCGGAGTGAGGCTGCGAGGCGGCGGCACCGATCGTAGGTTTGGAGCCATGTGAAGTGAGTGCCATCGTAGACGACGGAGGTACGGTTGGCATAAACCTTGGAGGCTCTCTTCAGGAAAGTTAAGGGTGTGAGAGGAACATAGTTTGCGTCACATTTTGGGAGGTCATCCATTTTTCTGGACTTTGGATTATTCTTCTCAAGGGCAGATTTTAGAATGAGAGATCCCGACCACGGGTGTGCTTGTGAAAGAAGTTGATTGAGATATGAGTAGACAATTGGAGCCAGGAATAAGGAGATTAAATAGGAGCCAATGTGCTCATTTCATCGATGTCTCACCACCACCACATAGGCTATTCAATTTTTCTCTTCCACATTTTTAAACGCATTTCATAATTATTAAAAAAGTATTTCATAATTATTTAAAATTTTATAATAAAAATCCACAGTACCAATATTTAAAGTCGCAATATATAAACATAATATTTTGTAAATTACATTTTTAATAAAATATTTGATAAAATACTAATTTAAAATTAAATAACGAAAATTATAACTCCTGATATTTATGAAATTCTAATTTTAGAGAACTAATAAGACTCAAATACTTAATTGATTTCTTTAACATTTGGTAGAGATGACAATTGTCTTGGCTCGGCTCAGACCGATCCAGTTGCGAGCAAACCTGTGTCCCGATTAGGTTGTGGTTGCCTTATCTATAGCCTGGCTCGATTTATAATTTTTTAAAAAGTAAAAGAAACAACGTTATTTTGACATTTTTGATCAGGTCATAAGGTCGGTTTTTAAAAATAAATTAAAAAACGATGTCGTTTTGTCACTTTTGATTGAGTCTGGTCTAGTCCTACTCGTAGCTCAGGTCAAGCAATACTAACTCATTGGTTGGTTAACTTAGGCCTGACTTGTTGACTTCGGCCAGGCCAGATTCGGATTGCCGTCCCTAATTAAAAAAGGCAGGGTAATAATTATCTAAAATGGGATGCATGAAGAAAGCTTTGATTTCGAATAATGGAGAACGTATGCATGTTTATGTTTATGATTCTTTTTTTTTAATTGTAAAATCCATTAGTTTTTGAATACGATGAAAAATATCAAATACATAAAATAAAATAATTTATACATATCATATATTTTGAACCAATTATTTAATAAATAATTTAAAGTCAAGTAAGGGATTGGATTAACTTGATGTTTGTAAATCTCTTAAATTGGAAAGTTATTAAAAAGAGTTTGTTCCATCGATTAAATATTTCTTATGGGACAAGATACATTTTTCCCACCTAAACTTGTGCTTAGGCACTTAACTTATTTCTGGTGCCCATCTGCTCTTCTTTGCTTCTTTTTTTTTTTTTTAATTTCCACCTTAGATTTTGTGAAGAAAGTAATTTTTCATTTCCTAGCTAGTTAAGGTGTGGCTTAATTAAAGTTGAAAATATCATAACAAACTTTATATCAATTTTGATATTGATACAATATAATATCGTTAATTGTTAGTATCAATATAATTTTAGATACTTTTTAAAATTATTAAATAATTTTTACATTTTATATAATTAAATTTTGGTTTCTTATTATAATTAACATTAAAAATATTTCAAATTTGGACTCTATTGAGAACATATCTAGTAAAAATAGAAAAGAATAAAAATTTACATATATCATTTCACTTTAAGAGCTTTTATTGATATTGAGGGGGTGCTTGGTTGATGAGTTTGGGAAGGGTTAATGGATGTGAAATGAAAAGTGAGTAGTTAGTTGTTGATTATGATTATAGGGTAATGGTTTGATATCCCACTTTAGGGGAATCCTCCATACCCCCCATTTAGTAGGGGAATGAAACTCATTTCTTAATAGAGACTTATTTTACTAATTAATTAAAATATAATTAATTAAAATAAATAATAATATTAATTAAGTACATTATAATTAATTAAAATATAATTCATTCATGAATTAAAATATAACTAATTAAAATAAAACAATATAATTAATTAATTACTATAATTAATTAAAATATAATTCATTCATTAATTAAAATATTATTATTTATTAAAATATAACTAATTAAAATATAATTATTCATTA
>JANZLC010000202.1:38666381-38677930 GCA_026413385.1 Erythroxylum gracilipes
ATTTTTATGGGGGTGAACCAAACCATTTTAACCGAAGTGCATAACCAAAGATGAATGGATAACAGCTGTGTATGGTGCATAGATTAAGAAGGTGATTATGAATAGATTTTTAAGTTAGAAGATGGAATTTCTTCTTGTATAAGAGAAAAACGATAGGTAGTTCCATTGGCATTATGTATTCGTTTTGCACAATTTCCATTGGCATACAATGCAAATGTTTCTTTGTATAGATATACAAGTGATATTGTCTGACAGATGAAGATATATAAAGTATTATGGCCTGACCTTGAAGTTTGAATTCTAAATCTAAATTTTTATTAACTCGTACTCAATTGAACTTGGATTAAGTTTAATTATGAAAAAGAAAAGGCTCATTGTACTTTATAAAGTTGGAATTTAATTTTGGTATAGGATTTTGATATACTAAAAAAATTGAAGAATTATTAAATAAATAAAATTCATAAATAATATTAAATAGTTATTAATATGATTTTTTAAAAAATGAAAAAATAATAAAAAATAATACAAATAATAATAAAAACGTCGCGGAAGCCATTACGTAACGTTCCTAAAAACGTCGCAGAATGTCTTCCGCGATGTTTCCAAAAAACGTCGCAGATTCTTATACATTCTGCAACGTTTTAAAAATGTAGCAAAAACTCTAACAATCCGCGACGTTTTTTAAAAATGTCGCGGATTGTCCAACTTTTTTGTGACGTTTTACAAAACGTCGTGGAATGCCCTAAATTTTCGCGACGTTTTTCATAAAACGTCCCGAAAAACTTTTGTCTACACTGCATTTCGCACGTTTTTTGTGACGTTTTTTAAAACGTCACAGAAGAGCTTCTGTGACGTTTTAAGGCCTTTTGTGATGTTTTTTAAACGTCGCAAAATGACTTGTTTTCTTGTAGTGAAGACAAGACTAGCCACGAAGTTTCAGAGTGCTTTGAAGCCATTGGCTATCCTACTTAGTGGAGAGGGCCACGGGGCCAATCATATTGAGCTAGTCTATGGCCAAGAGTAGGGCAACTTAGGAGGGTGAACTGCAGACGGGGCTTAAGCTTTTTATATTGCATAAGGAAATCTAAAAGCAGTAGTAACATTACAGGTCTATCAATTTCAAAAACTGTTAACACTTTTAGATTATGATAACTCTAAGAAGCTTTCTAATAAGGATTTAAAAAATCTTATATAGATATTAGATAGCAAGGCATCCAATCATATGATAGGTTGCTTGGATTTGATGTGTGATGTTAAAGAAGTAGTGCCTTTACTAATAATTTTGCCCAATAAGGCAAAAATGATTGTGATGATGATGGGATAAACCATATTAAGTCAGGACATGACTTTGGTTAATATCCTTTATGTGCTTAGTTTTGACTTACAATTTGATGTCCATATGTCAGTTGATTACACTACAACAGAAGGGAAATGTGACTACACTTTCTTTCCTATCGAATTCGTAATGGTCACTGAAAGCAAGCCAAAATCAAACATTTAGCGACGTTCTACCAAATTGTTAGTAAATGAATACAATTTACAATGATTGAGAATAAGTGTCGTAAAAGGAGCAATTTATTGCGACATATTGGATATTTTGTCGTCGATATGATGGCATTTGGAGACAATTAGAGACATCGTCGCTAAATGTTATGCTAATTGAATATATTTTGGGATGATTAATGGTAATCGTCGCAAAAGGATCAACTTTTTGTGATGGTTGTAAAACTTCATCGGTAATATCTAGCATTTTGCGATGATTAGTTCAATCGTCGCAAGATGTTACACTAAAATGAATATATATTACGACGATTATCTATAATGGTCGCAAATGGAGGTACTTTTTGCGACAACCTAGAATTGTCATCAACAATGTGGTAGCGTTTAGCGACAATTGGGTAAGTGTCGGTAGAATTTGATGAGTTATACTTTTGGCAAAAAATTTATTATGCATCGCTAAAAGTTGATTTTTAATATTTTATATTATTTAATAATTTCTTAAGGAAAATTTGATGATTTTTTGTATGTGATAATATTCTTAAAAATAATAATGTTTAAAAGATAATATTTTAATGCTAAGTGTACTTACTAATAGTAATAATAACATTTTAATTAAAAATAAATTGCAATATAGTTAAAAATGGAAATCAATATTAAATATTAATATCATGTTCTTAAATATCAAATTTAATATTATTAAACATCTATTGTAAGCCTAAAAATATGTGTAGTTAACAACAATGCCATTTAAAAGAATTTAATATTAATCATAATCATTGTATAATTGTAAAAATAAATTTAGTTAAAAAAATGTCATTTATTATTTTTATTAATCTCTTTTAATATATATGATTTTAGAATATAACATTTTATGTATATGATATATTAAAAACATTTAGAAAATTGAAAAATCAAATAAAAAGTATAGTATTGGCGACGATTTTTGCAATTGGTTGCCAAAGATTCGGCTACTGTTGAACATTTTTGCGACGAAATCTATTATAATTGGTAAATGCAAGATAAAAGACGATGTGTAGCTTTTGTTAACAACTTGAATGGTGAATATTTTTTTTAATTTCTTGCGTCAATTTTAGGTCATCACTAATTGTTCCCATCTGTTCCAAAGGCCCCGACTATTCCCTCCCCACCCTCCCAAATTTTTGTTTCACTCTCTCCTCTCTCTCGCCTGTCTTCTTCTTTTTCTGCCAAGTTGCCAGTGTTTTCTCTTCTTCATTTGCGTGCTTTTTTCTTCTCCAGTCGTCATCCTTGTGTCCTTTGGTCGAGTTAAATTGTTGGGAATTTGTTCTTTTGTTTGTTTTATGCTTCCATTGTTGGTTTTTTTTAGGTCAGATGTTGCACAAGTTTAACAATTTTTTTAGTTTTTTTGCGTTTGTTTGGGTTATCTAAGGTTGAATTTTATTTCCAATGTGTTAATGTTAGTGGAGAAAGGGAAAAGACATGATTTTCTTAGCTATTTTGGCATGAATTTGTTATGCCTGTCAAGTGTTCGATGAATTTCTTAACTGATTGTGTTAAAGTGTTGGGATTGTTCTGCATTGTGTTGGTATATAATAGAGTGCTCTTTTGACATTATACCAATAATTGATTGTGAGAGTTTCAAGTGTTAATGTTTACAGTGAAATTTGGCATAGTGTGAGAGGAGTAGTTAAGCTTAATTTAATTGTAATCATTTTTTTTAACTAATCCTTATAATGATAGTAGGTATGAATTATCATGGTCTAATATGATACAAATTTATTGATACAAATGAAGGCATTTATTTGTTTTAATTAGTGAAAAAAGATATATACAATAATATTGACTTTTTTTGGAATCTTTCCTTGTTTATATGCATATTAAGTGTGCACTATTTTTATTTATCTCTTAAAATGCTTAGTTCTTAAGAATTTTGATTGTTAATTATTTTTGACACACGAAAAAATAAAATAAGATATTTAGAGAAATTAAAATAACGTTCACTTTTACCATAATTTTAAGCATATGACTTCTAATCTTTCATACAAAAGCTTCAATAAGAGTTGTTAAAGATAAAAAAAAAGTTACTTTACATTTTTAATATATTTAAGTTAATAAAATAGTGATAAAATTAACTCCAATTCCACATAATTCTATAATAAATCAAAGTAAGAATTTAGTAAATAAAATTCTTAGAAGTTTAAAGTTATTTACATTAGTTGTTCTTCAGTTGTTTAAAATAATAATTTTAAAGATAATGACAATCCTTGAATAAAGTGTCAAAGAGAAATATGATGATTGTAATAAGAATTTATGATAAGAATTTGAAGAATATATAAAAGTAAATTGGCTTTATGATGTAAAAGGGTTCACCAATTTAGTTATTTAGATTATATATGTTATGCTTAAAGTTTGTGATAAATTGACAAGTAAAACTAAGGCTAAATCGCAATAGGATCACTATCGAGCTAGGTTTAACCAACATGCTAAACTAAAAAACTTTATAAAGGAATAATGTATAGATGATCATACTCATCCATCAATCTCATTGTAATATCCAACATCTCAAAAATACTGAAAAAAGGATCTAAAAATTGTAAAAAAATTCAGATCTCAGTAAGAATCAAATGAATAAATTAGCTATATCACTTTGTCAAAGATTTAATAGGATTTAGCTAAATGAGTAACACTTATCATATCCCTTTAATGTCTTGATGATTCTCTACCGACTCCTTACTTGAAATATGCATGTAACATCGTAGTATATGATAAACACAAATTTAGTATGCAAAATACTTAATAAAGCTTATATTCTAGAAAATCATTAATTACGTTTTCTCTACATTGCTTATACTTCACCACATAATAATGTTTGACTATGCGAAATGTTCATATTTGACTTATGTTTATACGAAATGTTCATGTTTGAATTATATTAATGCGGAATGTTGATGTTTGACTTATGTTGATGCATAATGTTGATATTTGAGTTATAGATATTCAATATAATGGCACCTGTTAGAAACAAGGAAAAAAAATGGTGGCAACTATCGAAATTATTCCTCCTCTACAACAACCACATCAGTCCGACCCTATTCAACAACAACAAATGACTTCAACCAATAATGAAGCCAGTCAGCAACATCCTTTTTCTATCTCAACTAGTGCTAAATGATCTTCAGGTATGTTAATCTTTACAAACTATAATTAAACTTATGCTCAAATATATATTTACATGTTTTTCTTGTTTTTCCTTATCATTATTCTTTTGTTGTTAGGTTTTAATACCGGTATAAAAAAAAGAGGTAAAGGTATCACTAAAGGTTTTCAAGTTGCAACGTATGAATGTTGTAATGAATAGCAAGTTGTCTGTGCATATTGATACCTCGTAAGGTCATCCTGTTGATAAGATTCAATTGACAAAGTTATCTAGTGAGTTTAGGGGTCATTGTTAAGACTAAATTGCCTTGCCTATTGTTAAAAAACGAATCGGACAAAGTTTTGGTAATTTTTCAATTTATTTTATTATATGCAATTTTGTTTTACTTATTTAAAGATTAATTTAACTTTTACTTATTGTTCATAGTTGAAGCTGAATATCATCGATATCGAGAACCCTGAGGTTTCAAGTTGTGTGAGTTCATTGTTGAAACAAAGGGCCAGCCAAGGATCATCGCTATCGACTACATAAATATTATAAATCTTTTCCTTCAGATGAGGAGGGAAGGAAATATGTTCTTAAATAGGTGACACCAAAAAATTAGAGCCAAATGTGTGTTTATTAGGCCTTTGCCAACATTAAGGTTTGCTTCCAGTAATCTTGTTTAACAATTTATTTACAATTTATTTTCTTTATTTAGGAAAAGTGTGAGAAAGCAAAAGTTAATAGAGGAAAAATGAATACTTCTCACAACACCACAACACTGGCTTTAAATCCTTTGTTGTCGTACGAAATGAATTTGTAAGTTCTTTGTTTATAAGTTATAATTATATCAGTAAATGAATATCATTTATTATGTTTTTATTTCTTTTTTCATAAAAAAGAGTCAGAATGAACTACATGGACAAGAGTGTGATAAGATCACACTCACAAACTGGCACACTACAAGGAAGGTCAAGGTTGGACATTTGAAGAAGCATAGAATAATTATTTAAGTATAAAAATTTGTTTGATGTTTAAGTTTATTTATTTTTGTAGTATTAACTAATAATATTTGAATTAAATATTGATTTTGTTTTTAAAATTTTAGAATAAGATGCAGAAGTTATTGCGGGCCTCATTGTCTGACAGAAATGAACCAAATGTGGATGACATTTATAACAATGAGTTTGGTACAAGATTCGACTATATCAAAGATCTTGGGTTTAGCCCTAAGTCAATTGGTTCATCCTTCTCAAGACCACCATATATTACCAATCTTCAAGAGGAGAACCAGTCACTAAAGGTTAAGTTAGAATGTAATGAGTAAAAGTTAGACCATACTAAACGAAAGTTAGCTAGGCTTGAAAAGATGGTCAAACAATACTTGACTTAAATTATGTAAATTCTAGTGATGATGAAAACGAGTCTTAGTTTGTACATAATTATTTTTGTTAACATTTTTCATTAACATTTAATGACATTTGATTTTTTCATATAAAATGTTTCTAATTTTTAATTATATTTTTGTTTAATTAATTATAATTAAAAATCTAAATATTATAAATAATAAGATAGATTTAAAATGTTAAAAATTTTAATAGCAATGTCTACTAAAAAAAGTGTAGCTAAAAAGATTTCGCAACATTTCTAAATTCGTCAACAGAAGTTTTTAGTTATGTGCATAAAAACATCACAAATATAATTTTTAACTAAGCCTTAGGAAACGTAGATAAAACATTTTTGCTAAAAAAATAAATCAGCGCCAATCATTATCAATGACAATTCTCTATTCATCACTAAATATTATTAGCCTAAAAAATAAAGCGTATCAAAACATTATTTGCAACAATATTCTATATCCTCTCCTTTCACTTTTGGCAACATATTCGTTATCATAGCGAAATGTAATTTACGACGATTTTGTGAAAATGTCACGAATGATATTTTGTTATCGAAATTTTGCGATGATTTATTCGATGAATTTTTTTTCATCTCTAAAACTTTTTTCCGATGAATTTGGGACTTTCGATGACGAAAATGTTCATCGCCAAAAGCCACTTCTGTTGTAGTGTTACTGAGTTAAATTATTAAATTCTTTTCGGTAATGAGCTGTGCTTGATACAAAAATGTTCTTCGAGGATGTTGATGGGAGTGGGTAAACTTTAGGGGCTCTATTACTTCAACTCTATGAGGCTACATTTAGTTATGAAGATAGAGAGAGTGGACTCCTTTGCGGTATGGCATCGACGTTTTAGACATCAATCTAAGAACAAGAATATCTGTGATGTTTGTTTTTTAGTCAAACAATCTCATTCTCCTTTCCTATTGAGTGATGACAATACTACAAGTTACTTTGATCTTATGCACTTTGATTTATAGAGGCCTTATCTTAATGAGTCATCTTATGGTGCACACTATTTTCTTTAAGAAACAAATAAATAATATTATATCTCTAGCAAAGCTATTACAAGGCTTGTCAAATAGTAAAAGAACCTGACCTCCACTAGCTTATGGATAGCATGATAGCTCAACTACAAAGATAAAGAAATATCACAGTATAGTAAATATAACATTAACTCTATGTCCTCATAAATACCATAGTGTCTTCGTATTAATAGTGAGAGCGTAGCCCACATTGTTAGCTAGGATTGCAGATTTAATCCAATTTACTATTTTATCAATGAGCTGATAGTTTGGTACCTCTGTGTGCTTATAGATGCGACTATTTCTCTCCTTCCATATCATTTAGATGGTAGTAACAAAAACCACTTTATGTAGCAAAATAGATTTTGTACCCATAGAAGAGTAGGAAATGAACTGGTTTAAAGTAATCTTCCATTCGTAAGTCGGATTAGTTATTTCCAGCATATGTTGAAGTCTGCTCTAAATGGGTTCGGTAAAAGCACAATCAAAGAGCAAATGATCTCAATCCTCATCAGCATTATGACATAATACATATATTTTGTAAGTCGGCTAAAACCATCGACACTTAGTCCTCAGATGGTTCTTGATAGCTAACCAAGCAATAACTGCTACTTTAGGATTTAGAGGTTTAGATCAGATGAGTTTATACCACAATAGCTTCATTCTAACATCTCTGAAAAGACGATGACAAGAGTGATTAGTGAATATACCTTGGGAATTTGGGTTCTAAAAAACATTGTTGTTGTCTAAACAAAGCAATATAAATTAAATTCTATCTAGACCAAATTAGAGGCAAGTGTACCTTGTTGACAAATAATATAAAATGGTAAAAACTAGACGTCGTACCCAAGGGATTCCATCACACAAGACAAATTAATTAAACAATGAAAAATTACTTAAACAATAAAGAATTGATTGATTTGAAAATAAAATAAAATAAGTGAATCATGGAAATATGCAAGATACAAAGTATGAACTAAATGCGACTAGACTTAATCAAATGATAAAATTTGGCTAAGGTATCGGATTTCAATTGGAATAGGCACTAAAACTTGTAACGGTGGATTGATTTAAGATTTACTTCACTTAAGCAAGTTGAACCTAATGTTCATAGGAATTCCTTTCTCTTCTAAATCTGAGTTACCTACTTAGTTCATAGATAATTTGGAATAAAAGGAATTCAATATAAAAAGCCTAAAATTAGGTTCGTTAATCCTAGGTATCCTCACACAAGATCCTAAGGTTGGTCTATGCTTTAGTCTCAAGTATGTTGTTTGATTGATTTTCTGAAAAATTAAATCCCAATGGTTATGGCATTCAATCATATAAGGCCTTAATCTAGTTGATCAAGCTAAATTAGGCTAAATATGCATTCAATCAAGCAAAAACCAATATCGTAAAAAATGTCCTAATCCAATATCAATCCTAACCTCAACTAAAAAAAATTACTTATACATACTCATCAATGTAACACAAATCATGGTCATAATAGATATTTGCATTGATTAAATCCAAAAAAATTAAAACAAATAAGGAATAAAAGCAAAGTAGGAGCACCCAATATATAGTCTTCGAGAGAGATAGTTGTTTCCATCCAAAAAGTTCTCTTCTCAAGCTACTATTTTTTTCTACCACAAGCCCTCTATCACGCTACTTTATTTTCTCTCCTCCCTCTTTGCTACTAGAGCTGATGGGATTAATAAGATTTGGTGGTCAACTTACTATTCACGTCCTCTCTCTACAACCGCCAACTCTGTCCTTCTCTTTCCTATTCATTGATGTGACAAATAAGGTATTTGATCCACCCTCCTATTCATGCAAAAACCCTTTTTCCACATCTTGGCCAAACGTTCACATTTTCGGTGGCGTGGTTTAGTGTTTTTTTCTTCTTCTTCTTTTTCTCCCTTTGCTGCACGTCATTTTGGTTACATGAAACACCTAAATTTTGCTGCTACGTTGTTGTTTCTTGTCTAGCTGTTGCTTCCTTTAAGAAGCTTTTCATGCTTTATGCTTTAAATTTTCCATTGCCCATAATGTCTTCCACTTCATTCAAGCCTTCCTAGGATGCCAATTTAAGTTATCTTCTTCTCAACAAATAGAGCTCCCATTTTGGCTTTTTGCTCCCATTGTTCCAAATCCAATATGTGCCTAAAATTAAAACAAATAACTTTTAATTGATGTAATATAAACATTAAATAGACAAAAGTTTAGCAAATTATGTATTTAAAATCAATATAAAATGTCCATTACCAAACGTTATCCTCTAAATCCGTATCTCCTAGTGGTGGAAGAGAATCACACAATCTATCGAAGCCTCTAAATTTCCCGTACCATGCACCATCTTGAATAAGGAAAGACACTCTCACCTCAATTGTTATACGATTTCTCAACTGCACAAAAGTCATAAGGTTTATTTGGGGGCTAGCTTCAAGCCAATTATCAAACAAGAAAAAGATATTGCTTCCTCCATTAACTCTGTGTTTAATATGTGGGTAGAGTGCCTATCTAAGCTTCAATAAATGATTGAAAATTGTAGAGAAATAAGAGTAATGTTCTAGATGCCAGAAGTTGTTATCCTTAAGGCAGATTTCATGAACCCATTTAGACCACATTGCTTCTTTATCAGAAAATAGTTACCAAATCTGCTTGCTCAATAAGACTTTCTATATAGATGTTGTAGAAATTAAGCTCAACCCCCTTCTTGTTTTAGGACAATGATGTCACTCGATTTAACTTTAGAAAGTTTGCCAATTTCTGCTTTACCTGACTAAAGAAACGCCTTTAACAATCGGTCCACTTCCTTCATGAGCTTCTGAGGTACAGGAAGATGTGCTATCCAGTGAAGGTAAAGACTACTCAGAACAGAAGTAATCAGAGTGATTTTGCCAGCATGCGATAAATGCCTATTCTGCCACGAATTTACTTTAGTTCTGATTCTTTCCAATAGAGGGGTACAATCAGACATCTTCAACCTTTGACTAGTAATAGGCACCCTAAGGTACCTTAAAGAAGGAGGATGGAGGCTAAGTCTTGTAGCTGTATTAAACTCCATAAGATTGTTAACATTAACCGAGTTGTATATACTACTTTTCTCCAAATTGATATTCAGTCCTGACCATTTTGAGAACATTTGTAAAGCCTTCATTAAGATATCAATTGATGCTTTATCGGTAACACAAAACAACAGTAGATCATCGACAAATATGAGGTGGGATAATTTGAGAGCAAAGAATTGATTGTAACACCCTACTCTCACAGGACACATACCCAACATCCTAAAGGATATCCGAGTACGTACCCCACAAAGGTAGCATGCTAGAGCAGTCACGTCACTAACTTAATCATGACATCATCATTCAAAGCGTAAATATCACAATATTTAAAAACCCCAAATTCCTCATTTCATTTCATAAAAATCGAATATACATTGTAGCTTTACAAAACATCCATATTTGCACATTATCAAAACCAATCAGAGTTTATATCTCTCAATTCAAAACACACTACATACATGAGGAATTATACAAAAGTTCCAAACTAGATCCTTCAGTCTCAGCTGACCGACCTTTGAGTCATGTCTTCTATCCAAAATCAATGCTAGCTCTCTTTTAATTTGACTTAGAAGCTATATTGTCTCTCTTGTTAAGTCAAAATGACTTTACGATTAATGATTTTGATGAAAAACAAATAATAAAGCAAAATAAAGAAAGCAGACGGAAGGAAGCTTAAGTAAAAAACAGACGAAAGAAAAGCAGACGGAAGCAAAAGAAGACGAAAGAAAAAAAGACGGAAGCTTAAGTGAAAAGAAGACGAAAGAAAAGCAGACGGAAGCTTAAGTAAAGAGCAGACGAAAGAAAAGCAGACGGAAGCTTAAGTAAAAAGCAGACGGAAGCTTAAGTAAAAAGAAGACGAAAGAAAAACAGACGGAAGCAAAAGCAGATGCAAGAAAAAGCAGACGAAAGCTTAAGTAAAAAGCAGACGGAAGGAAAACATATGGAAGCAAAAGCAGAAAGCTTAAGTAAAAAATAGATGGAAAAAAAGCAGACGCAAGCAAAAGCAAACGCAAGCAAAAACCAGAAGGAAGCAAAAAACAGACGGAAGCAAAAAAACAGACGAAAGAAAATAGACGCTAGACGCGAAAGTGGAAAGCGGACGGAAGAATCAAGAAGACACATCAGCTTGAGTTAGTTACAGAACTGAACTGCATAACCGATTCTTGAAAGATCAAGAAGCATTTTTCAAGA
This sequence comes from Erythroxylum gracilipes, assembly GCA_026413385.1. NCBI lineage: Eukaryota > Viridiplantae > Streptophyta > Magnoliopsida > Malpighiales > Erythroxylaceae > Erythroxylum > Erythroxylum gracilipes. The sequence continues at coordinate 38,677,668 of JANZLC010000202.1, forward strand.
AGTAGTTGATGACGAAGGCTATAAATACGAGTCGTGTCAAAGAGATTGTAATTTTTTTAGCAAGATTAAAAAGCCTATCAATTCTTGAGAGATACTATGTGAAAAATTTAGAGCTATTATTTCTGTAACAAAGCTCGAAACACCTTTCAGTTTGAAAGTAGTGCAGATAGTCTGAAGAGGCTAAGTGTGAAAGAATACTGATTGTAGAGACCTGAAGAGGCTCAGAAACAAAGAATACTTGTAAAAGTTTTTGAGAGATAGTG
>JANZLC010000202.1:38678030-38699290 GCA_026413385.1 Erythroxylum gracilipes
TATGCTATGCCTTCAAGAATTTATGGCATTGTGAGCATGTGAAAATGAATATGTGCCTTGTTTGGGCGAGAGAGGAATGTCGTGTTAGTCTCGTGCACGTAGACAAAATAGCCTTCTCTCGGCTGCCTGCTTGTGGCCACGAGATCCTGAGAAATCGGATTCGTTTCGTTTACGGTTCAACCTTTGGATTATCCGTCGTGTTTTACGAAACTCTCGAGCCGTCTGTGTGTGCATTGAATTTTTGAAATGTGAAACATGAAGCATAGTAATTAATATGTGTTATGAGTGATTGTGAATTTCAATAAATATTATGAATGCGTGAATTTCTTGATTTCTGTTATGAGTGTTAGAATTGCTAGACATTTAGCAAGACATTTAGCGACATTCTACCAAATCGTCCGTAAATGAATAAATTTACGGTGATTAACCATAAGCGTCATAAAAGGAGCAACTTATTGTGACGTATTGGATAATTAATTGCCGATATGACAACATTTGCGACGATTAGAGACATTGTCGATAAATGTTGTGCTAAATGAATATATTTTGCGATGATTAATGATAACTGTTGAAAAAGGATCAACTTTTTGCGACAACTGTAAAACTTCATCGGTAATATCTGGCATTTTACAATGATTAGTTCAATCGTCACAAGACGTTATGCTAAAATAAATATATATTACAAAGAGTACCTGTAATGGTCGCAAATGGAGGGACTTTGTGCGATGACCCATAATTGTAGTTGACAATGTGGTAACTTTTAGCGAAGATTTGGGTAAACGTCAATAGAAGATAATGAATTATACTTTTGGCGACGAATTTGTTGTGCGTCACCAAAAGTTAATTTTAAATATTTTATATTATTTGATAATTTCTTAAGAAAATTTTGATGAATTTTTGTATGTGATAATATTCTTAAAAATAATAATGTCTAAAAGATAATATTTTAATGCTAAGTGTACTTAATAATAATAATAGCATTTTAATCAAAAAATAAATTTTAATATAGTAAAAAATAGATATCATTATTAAATATTAACATCATATTCTTAAATATCAAATTTAATATTATTGAAAATCTATTGTAAGCTTAAAAATATATGTAGTTAACAACAGCGCCATTTAAAAGATCAAATTTAATATTAATCATAATGATTGTATAAGTGTAAAAATAAATTTAGTTAAAAAATGCCATTTATTTTTTTATTAATTTTTTTAATATATATGATTTTATAATTTAACATTGTATGTATATGATATATTAAAAATATTTAGGAAAATTGAAAAATCAAATAAAAAGTATAGTATTGGCGACGTTTTTTGCAATTAGTAGCCAAAGATTCGACTACTGTTGAACCTTTTGTGACGAAATCTATTATCGTCGGTAAATGTAAGATAAACGATGACGTGTAGCTTTTGTTAACAACCTGAATGGTGACAATTTTTCAACTTTTTGTGTCGATTTTAGGTTGTTAATTGTTGTGGCATAAAAAAAACCCAGAACATGACAAACGATGTCATTTTTTAAGCGACAAATGACGTCGTTTTCCCATCTGTTTTATCCAAAGGCCCTGACTCTTTCTCCCCCTAACCTCCCAAAATTTTATTTCTCTCTCTCTCTTCTCCCGCATCTATCTTCTTCGTTTTCTGTCAAGTCGCCAAAGTTCTCTCTTCTTCATTTACGTGTTTCTGTTGTCTCTAGTCACCGTCCTTGTGTCCTTCGATTGAGGTAATTCGTTGGTATTTGTTCTTTGGTTTGTTTTGTGCTTCTATTGTTGGTTTTTTAAGATTGGATGTTGAACGAGTTTAATAATTTTTTTGAGTTCTTTTGCATTTTTTGGGTTATCTATGGTTGAATTTTATTTCCAATGTGTTAATGTGAGTGGAGAAAGGAAAAAAGCATGATTTTCTTAGCTATTTTGGGATGAATTTGTTATGCTTGTTGAGTGTTCGACGAAAGTTCTTAACCAATTGTGTTAAAGTGTTGGGACTGTTCTGCATTATGTTGGTATATCATAAAGTGTTTTGTTGACATTCTACGATAATTGATTATAAGAGTTTCAAGTGTTAATGCTTATAGTGAAATTTGGCATACTGTGAGAGGAGTTGTTTGGAGTAGTTAAGCTTAATTTACTTGTAATCTTTTTTTTTACTAATCCTTATAATGATAGTAGTTATGAATTATCATGGTCTAATATGATACAAATGAAGGCATGTATTTGTTTAATGAGTGAAAAAAAGATATATACAATAATATTGACTATTTTTTGGAACCTTTCCTTGTTTATATGCATATTAAGCCTGCACTATTTTTATTTATGTCTTACAATGTTTAGTTCTTAAGCATTTTGATTGTTAATTATTTTTGACACACGAAAAACTAAAATAAGATTCTTTAGAGAAATTAAAATAACTTTCACTTTTATTATAATTTCTAGCAATTTTTATATGATTTCTAATCTTTAATACAAAAGCTTCAAGAAGAGTTGTTAAGGATAAAAAAGTTATTTTTACATTTTTAATCTATTTAAGTTAATAAAATAGTGAGAAAATTAACTTCACTTCCCGATAATTCTATAATAAATCAACGTAAAAATTTAGCAAATAGAGCAATCCTTGAATAAAATGTCAAAGAGAAATATGAAGATTGTGATAAGACAAAATAAATTCTGCTTTGTAATTTATGAAAAGAATTTGAAGAATATATAAAATAAAACTATTAAGTAGCATACAATTTAATAGATAAATGAAGACAAAACTATTAAGTGAGCTAATATTTTTTTAAAAGATGAATTATTATTTTCTTTTGTTGAATAAAAAATAAAAGAACATACTTACTTATAAGAATGAAGTTAATAAATTGGCTTTATAATGTAAAAGGCTTCACCAATTTAGTTATTTAGATTTTCTGTGTTATGCCTAAAGTAAGTTTGTGATAAATTGACAGGTAATACTAAGGCTAAATCACAATAGTATCAATATCGAGCTAGGTTTAACCAACATGCTAAACTAAAAAACTTTTATAAAGGAATAACATATAAATGATCATACTGATCCATCAATCTCATTGTAATATCTAACATCTCAAATAATCAATTGATACTTACAAGTGATCTAAAAATTGTTCTAAAAAATCAAATCTCATTAATAATCAAATAAATAAAATAACTCTATCACTTTATCAAAGATTTAATAGGATTTAGCTAAATAAGTAACACTTATCATATCCCTTTATTGTCTTAATGATTCTTTACCAACTCTTCACTTTAAATATGTATGTAATATCGTAGTATATAATAAACACAAATTTAGTATGCAAAATACTCAATAAACCTTATATCCTAGATAATCATTAATTATGTTTTCTCCATATTGCTTATACTTAACCACATGATAAAAAGTCTCACTATCCAGTTAATACATCTCTTATTCAACTTACTTTATTTTGGATATATTTCAATGACTAGTTATCCGTCTATATTGGTTTCCTGTCTTGCATTAAAATCACACTAACTCCTATATTCAAGACATTACACTCAATCTTAAATAACACAAAGAAGTTGTATACCATATACTTAAATATATTCAAGGCATGTACCTAGGGTTTGATCAGATATGAGTTATTTGTTGAATGGGTTGATTGAATGTGAATGTGTGTTAGGAACTTTGTTTTACTACTGACTATAAGATGTTTGACTAAAGTTCAGTTTGAATCTCTAATGTCACTCTTAGATTATAGTCCTCTCACTTCTAACTCTCTGTTGAAGTTTTCATCACTCACAAACTATCGTGAGCCCATCACTGCCACAAAGTCGTTAAAACTCTATTTAAGTGCAAATGGTTTAATCTTGCTGACATGAAAGTGAACAAGAATATTACTAGCATCAATGTTAGTAAGACATGATATGATAATGACCCTTATGTCATTATAAGTTAAGTGAAACAAGTTTTCTATCTCAACGATATTGTATTGGGTAGCAATTGGAAGGTTGTTCAAAAGTTTCAACATCAAAATCTCTTCGATTTTTGTAAAAGGGATAATGGTCTAATGAGTGAGGATAAAGATGAAGTTTATTAAGAGATTGAATCGGAGTTGAATAATGAATTCATTCGAATAAAAGATGCAGATATATCATTATTCCATAAGAAAAATGTTAATCCCAATATAGTATAAGTGGATAAAGTATCAGTCAATCTTATCACAGAAAGAGATGAAGACTATATTAAGAATAAATTATATGATAATGATGATACTTTGGTTGAAAGTAATGAAGAATCTAATCATAATGTAATTAATGATGATGATTTTCAAGATCTTGATCATCATGATTGAAGGTAAATAAATTGTTTTACATGTATTGTTGATATTTCACTTATGTTAATAAGTATTGTTGATGTTTTACTTATGCTTATACGGAATGTTGGTGCTTGACTTATGTTTATGCCAATGTTATTGTTTGACTTATGTTATGTCGAATTTGGTGTTTAACTTATGTTATGCAGAATGTTGTTGTTTTAGTTATGTTTATCAGAAATGTTCATGTTCGAGTTATGTTTTTTCTAGAATGTTCATGTTTGACTTATATTAATGCGGAATGTTCATGTTTGACTTATATTAATATGGAATGTTGACGTTTGACTTATGTTGAGGCATATTGTTAATATTTGAGTTATAGATATTCAATATAATGGCACTTGATAGAGACAAGGAAAAGAAGGTGGCAACTATCGAAATTGTTCCTCCCCCACAACAACCACGTCAATCCGATACTATCTAATAACATCAAACGACTTCAACTAATAATGAAATTAGTCAGCTACAACCTCTTTTTACCTTAACTAGTGTTGAAAGATCTTCAAGCATGTTAATCTTTACAACCTACAATTATAATTATACTATCTTTACAACCTACAATTATAATTATACTCAAATATTTATTTACACGTTTTTGTGTTTTTTTTATCATTATTTTTTTATTTTTAGGTTCTAATATCAGTATCAGAAAAGAGGTAGAGATATCACTAAAGATTTTGAATTACAATGTATGAATGTTGTAATGAACAACAAGTTGTCTGTGTATATTGATACCTCTTAAGGTCGTCCTGTTGACAAGATTCAATTGGCAAAATTATGTAGTGAGTTAGGGGTCATTGTCAAGACTGAAATGCCTTGCTTTCAGTATCTCAGGTAGTTAAAGGAAGACAACTTGTTACAAAATGCTCTTGACAAAGTTTCGGTAATTTTTCAATTTATTTAATTATATGCATTTTTTTACTTATTTAAAGATTAATTTAACTTTTACTTGTTGTTTACAGATGAAGCTAAATATTATCGATATCGAGAACCCTAAAGTTTCAAGCTATGTGAGTTCACTGTTGAAACAAAGGGCCAAGAATCAGGGTTATCGACTACATAAATATTACAAATTTTTTCCTTCGCATGAGAAGGCAACAAGACATGCTCCCGAATTGGTTACACCAAAAAATTGGAGCCAAATATGTGATTATTGAACCTTTGCCAACGTTAACGTTTGTCTTCTCACTTCGCATTTGCTTCAATTAATCTTGTTACATAATTTAATGAAGATTTTTATTTTCTTTATTTAGGAAAAGTGTGAGAAAGACTAGGTTAATAGAGGAAAAAAGAAAAACTCTCACAACACTAGCTCCAAATCATTTGTTGTCGTATGAAATGAATGCATAAGTTCTTTCTTTAGAAGTTATAATTATATCATTAAATATAATATTATTTATTGTGTTTTTTTTTTCATAAAACATAGTCAAAATGAACTGCATGGACAAAAGTGTGATAGGATCACACTCAACAAATTGACACATTACAAGGAAGTCAAAGCTGGATATTTGAAGAAACGCAGAACAATTATGTAAGTTTTAATTTTTAAGTTTCTTTATTTATATAGTACTAATTAATAATATTTGAGATAAATATTGATTTTATTTTTTAAATTTTAGAATAAGACGAATAAGCTATTGCAAGCCTCATTGTTTGACAAAAATAAGCTAAATGTAGATGATATTTGCAACAACATATTTGGTACAAGGTTTGACTTTTTCAAAGGTCTTGGTCTTGATTCTAAGCCAACAGGTTCATCCTCTTCAAGACTACCATATATTGTCCATTTTTAAGAGAAAAACCAGTCGCTAAAGACTAAGTTAGAATGTAATGAACAAAAGTTAAACCGTACTAAATGATAATTGGTCAGGTTTGAAAAGATGGTCAAATAAATATTTGACTCAAATTATGTAAATTGCAATGACAATGAAAATGAGTATTTGTTTGTACATAGCTATTTTTGTTAACATTTGTAATTAACATTTAACAACATTTGATTATTTATATAAAATGCTTCTAATTTTTAATTATATTTTTATTTAATTAATTATAATTCAGAAAATCTAAATATTACTAACAATAAGATGGATTAAAAATGTTAAAAATTTTAATAGTAATGTTTACTAAAAAAAGCGTAGCTAAAAAGATTTCGCAATATTTCTAAATTCATCATCAAAATTTTTAGCTACTTTATAAAAACATCGCAAATATCTTTTAGCTATGCCTTAAGAAATATAGCTAAAATGTTTTTGCTAAGAAAAATAATTGGCACCAATCATTATCAACAACGATTCTTTGTTGGTCGCCAAATATTACTAGCTCAAAAAATAAAGCGTATCAAACATCATTGATGACGATATTCTGTATCTTTGCCTTTCACTTTTGGCGATGTACTCGTTATCGTAGTGAAATGTAATTTACGACAATTTTGTAAAAAAGTCATCAATGATATTTAGCTACCAGAATCTTGCGACGATTTATCTGATAAATTCTTATCGTCTCTAAAGCTTTTTATCCACTAATTTGGGACTTTCAGTGACGAAAATGTTCGTTGCCAAAATCCCCTTCTATTATAGTGAATGTCTAATACCATTTGCCAGAAAGATATCGAATTTATTCTTATTTGTATAACTAATGAACAATCACAGAAAACGAATTACGAATTACGGTAAAATAGACAAGTTTATGTAGAGAAGTCTTTGGTACGATGTAAATACCAAACAATCAAAGTCTAATCAATAATTATAGTAAAAACTATAGATAATAAATTATTTTATATATGTATTGTGTGTATTACAATGAAGGCGATGAATCAATTTATATACAAAAGTATTAGACTACTTAGGAAAGAACTTAAATAAGGAAGAATTTAATTAAAAAGAACCTAAACTTAAATAAGAAAGAACCTAATTAGGAAAGAATAAATATATTTATATTGGTTACAATATATGTTATCATTATCATCTAAACTCAAGGTGGTAGAGAAGTGGACAACTTGAGTTTAAAAACAAGATCACGAATTCGAAGAGTTGAATACAGTGAAAAAGAGCAGTATAAATTGACTCAACCTTGTTACAAAGAGTCATAAGCAAGTGAACTCAAAAATGAATTCATGAGGGTTAATAAATCTTGAAAACCGACTAAAGAATACTAAACTGGCTGGTCAAACCTATCTGAACTAATTTGGATAAACTAGGTCAACCAGTATAAGAATGGCTGGTGTGATGGACTGTGATTGAAGAGGGTGCATGGAAGTTCTGATGAAAATCTGGTTACCATCATTGGAGTCGTCTAGATGAGAGGAATCTTTTGGTATGCTCAAATAAAAACAAAAAGAGCAACAGATCTTTGTACAATGTAAAAGATAACGAAAAATAAACCACAAAAAAATCAACAAAAAAAGAAAAAATCACTCAAAAAGGATTAGAAAAAATTTTATGCAAAACCCGAAACCAACCTTATAAAGGTTGACTCTAATACCAAATATGAAACTAATAGAGAATAAATTATTACATATATTTATGTGTGTATTACAATAAAGGAGATGAATATATATATGTATGTATAGATTTATACACAAAAGTGTTAGATTCACATTAATTACATCATATGTTACCATTATATATAATAAAGACATTACAAGTCCAAGTCCTTTAGTCCAATTTAGAGAATGTCTAATAGATTTAAACTTTGAAGAATTCATGATTCTTAATAAACAAATTTCTGAGATAGAATAGACAATACACCAATCAAAATGAAATTCATTAATACGATAATTGAACATATTCGTTTTTTTCTTAGATTCAAACAATATTTGATCATTCAAATATTCGTTTAAAGAAAATATATACTCTTACATGTCTTTCCTCCCACCACCTTTTCTTTTCCTTTTTTTGCTCACCCTTTCTTTGGTGTCATATCTTCCCACACCAAAAATCATAATCATCATCGTATATATAAAAATATATATCTGGTTTATGTTAGGTATTTTGATTTTGTCTTATATATATAGAAGTTGAGTGATATATGAATAGAACTAGAAAAGAGGCTATCGAAAAGGAACGAGAAAAGGCAGCGAAATGGAGGAGAATAGGCACCAAAAAATTGTTCTTCACAATTGCTTTTATATACTCTTCTTCTTCACCCTCATAACTTCATCTCAATCTCTAAACTACAAAGAAGCTCTATCCAAAAGTCTCCTCTACTTTGAATCCCAACGCTCTGGTCGGTTGCCCTACAACCAAAGAGTCACCTGGCGCCACCACTCAGGCCTCACTGACGGCCTAGAACAAGGAGTAAGATACATACTCGGATCCTATACATAGTTTCATACAACCAGGTCCCCATTTGCCTGTTTTAGATATATGGTCGGACGTAACATTCTGTTATAGTAATAGTATGATAGTTAAATGGCTTTCCGTGTACGTAGGTGGACTTGGTGGGAGGTTACTATGACGCCGGTGACAATGTAAAATTTGGTCTGCCCATGGCATTCACTATTACAATGCTTTCCTGGGGTGTCATAGAATACGGAGAAGAAATTGCCAGTGCCGGAGAATATGAACACGCATTGGAGGCGATCAAGTGGGGGACGGATTATTTCATCAAATCACATACTCATCCTAATGTTTTATGGGTGCAGGTATATATACGTGCACCTAAAATTAAAATGGTCATTAAATTTTCCTATGAATTAGTTGTCACGGTCACAAATTAATGAGAACAACATTTCCATACGAACCAAACAAAGCTAGATTATCCATTTACGATTCTTCTGCTCTATATGCGCAAGTTAAATTATAGAGCTTTCAAGTTTTTCAGGTTGGTGATGGCAGAACCGATCACTATTGTTGGCAGCGGCCAGAGGACATGACAACCTCACGCCAAGCCTATAAAATTAACGAGAAGAATCCAGGATCGGAGGTGACCGGAGAGACGGCAGCAGCCATGGCTGCTGCCTCAGTTGTGTTTAGGAAAACAAACCCTCATTACGCTCACCTACTATTGCACCATGCAAAACAAGTAAGTTGGTTAATGAGGTCGTTGGCTTGTTACAGGGACATATTGGGGTAGGTATACGCTATTCACCAACGGCATAATTAACACTTACAATAACTTATGGTTAGTGTAACCAATTCAAGGGAAGCGCTTAACTAACTAACTATAAACCTTGAGTTCGATCCTCAAATAGATGAATCAGGATCGAATTTAAAATTGATAAAGATGTCATATATTATGGCATGCAGTTGTTCGAGTTCGGTGATAAGTATAGAGGGAAATATGACAAAAGTGTGAGGGTGGCGAAGGGATATTACACATCGGTGAGTGGATACAAGGATGAGTTACTGTGGGCAGCTTTGTGGCTATACAAGGCCACCGATAATGAAAGTTACCTGGCGTATGTGATGAGGAATGCTCGTCGATTTGGAGGGATCACTTGGGCAATCACCGAGTTTAGCTGGGATGTGAAGTATGCTGGTGTTCAAGTCATCGCATCAATGGTATGTATGATACTTCTCTATCTATATTATAGTGATCTTGTAAATGGCATATCATTGTTGAAAAAGAAAAAAATATTAATTACTGCTTTATATATTTTCGAACAATTACTTCTTACTCGGACAATAACTTGTATGTCTAATTAAGGTTATATATTCCAGTTGGAAAGGAAGCATAGGGACAAAAATCAAAACTACATACGAGAAAAATATCGTGCCAAAGCGGAGTATTATATTTGTGCCTGCCTTAACAAGAGCAACAAGACTAATGTGCAGCGCACCCCAGGAGGTTTACTCTACGTCCGCCAATGGAACAACATGCAGTACGTATCAACGGCTGCATTTCTTCTCACAATCTACTCCGATCATCTCCAAGCCACAAGTCAACGACTCAGCTGTGACCGTGGAGCGGTAGGCCCGGGTGAGATATTCGATTTTGCCAAATCACAAATTGATTACATATTGGGGGCTAATCCAATGGGCATTAGCTACTTAGTTGGCTACGGATCAACGTATCCTGAAAGGGTCCACCACAGAGGAGCATCCATTGAATCATACAAGGAGAATAAGGATTTTATCGGGTGCATACAAGGGTATGATACCTGGTACGGTCCAAAAAATCCTAACCCTAATATTCTTGTTGGGGCTTTGGTGGGTGGGCCAGATGATAAGGATCAGTTTAAGGATGATAGGAGAAATTTCATGCAGACTGAGGCCTGTACATATAATACGGCAACCTTGGTTGGTGTTTTTGGTAGATTATATGCATTATTACATGACAAACATTTGCCTGCTAACCAGTCATTAGCTGCTTCTATTTAGCAGAAGTTCATTTGTAACCGTATGCACAATACAATGAAGGAAGTCTTGGAGGAAGTGATTATTTTGTTCTTTTAATTGATTAGCTTATTATATGTCCACATCGACCAACTTTCTTAAATCGTTCAAAAAAGGGTTAAGTATATGTCAATGGACTCTGTCCTCAAAGTTCAGAAGTAATTAAGGTTATGGAATCAAATCAAACAACTATTGTTATGTATTTAGCTCAATCACAATTTAATTATATAGACAAGGCGTCCTTTTTGGCTTTTTCACCTATAAGAACTACAGATTTTGGTATGCTAAAAATTTTAAAGCTATAGGTGGGAACTCTTTTGGATCATTTCGGTACGGTGAATGTTGTTCACCTTTCCTTGCTTTCTTGCCTGTCCCTTTGCGACATTTAAGAGGTTCGCCATGGAGGCGGAGCTTTAGGGCATATATGCGGGCCTTAATTTAGCATGAGAGAGGGGCTATCACCGAGTCATAGCCGAAGTTGACTCCCTTGAAGTAATTAATATCCTCTAATTAATATCCTCTCTGACCCTACTTTTTTACTCACTAGGGTTTCTTTCTTGATGACAGGTATCTAGGAGCTACTCCATAGGTTGTGGGTGATTCGCCTCCAGCACGTCTATCGGGAAGAGAACCAGTGTGCGGACCTTTTGGCCAAGCTTGCAGTCGCTCTGAGCCCGGGCCTCTATACCCTTCCGGAGCCACCAGTAGTCATCCAGGAGCTGCTCTGCCGCGATGCGGCTGGCGTTTTATATTCTAGAGTTTGATTTTGTTTCCTTATGTACCAAAAAAAAAGAAGATACTTATTATCACGATTACTAAATTTGACCCTATCCAATTTAATTCGTCCTAATTTAATTTAATATTAATAAATTAAAAGAGCTTCAATTAAAGGGTTAATTTACCTGATTTGAAAAGTTCTTACAATTCGATCTAGATTGACACAATAATATTGTTTTGACAACAAACTAAGTTTAGATCTTATGTAAAGAAAATCATGTCGATCGAGTCAAACCAAGTTAGAGATCATCAAGAACGTATTAAACCCATTAATAACCTTATTTATTAGCATCTAAATTATAATTAATAGATATTAATACTTACCATGTATAATAATTTCTCTTCTGAGCTAAAAAATGAAAGACTGATTCATTTCTTTAAATTATTATATAAAAACCATACTTTTCAAGTTTGAGCTTACTTTTGATTTTTTACATTAACTAAGATTTGCTCTTATCACAGACTAAGTTTTTCTGTCATATTTTTCTCCCATTATTGATTTCTCTATTTTCAGATTTTCTTATTTGTATTCTATGATTTTATTTGAATTCTTTAATTAATGGGATCAGTTAGGCTCCTTGTATATTTATATACATTCATATAAACAAAAGAATACACAATAATTGTGGCATTAAGAAGCTTGAGCCTTAAAATAATGCTTTCTTGATGAAAATTGGGCTTACTCTTGCCACGAAGCCTGATCTTCTTTGGGTTAGAGTTCTGAGATGCAAGTATGTATGGGAGGATCTTAAAGGCCCGTCTTGTAATAACCAAAACGGATACCTTCTTTGGCATAATATTAAGAGAATATGGCCTTTGGAGCTGGGCATGCGATGGGAGATTGGTGATGGCAGTAAAGTTTGGTTTTGGGCTGACAATTGGCTTGCCAATGTGGGGCCTCTCAAACTTCTTGCTAGCTAGGATATAACAGAGGAAGAGCTTGCTCTTCCAATTTGTAACTTTATCGGTCTTGACGACAATTGGGAATGGAGTCTCTTTAACCAAGATTTTCCATACCAAATCCTTTCTATTATTGTAGGAACTAAGTCACCAAGCTAGGAGGATGGAAATGCTAGCTATTTCTGGGATAAGACGAGTAATGGATACTTTTCTGTCAAATCAGCCTATGATTTGATAATGGCCGACGTCTAGAATTCACAAGACAACAAGTGGGATGTAATTTGGAAGCATGAGAGGGCTCAACGGGTTCGTGTGTTCCTCTAGTTAGCTTTATGTGGAGTTATTCTCGCTAATAAAGATCGTGTTAGACGACATATAATGGATAATGAAGCTTATAGTCTGTGTGGTAGCGAGAAAGAGGATGATGAAAGCTAACACGGGATGTTTGGAAGATCTTTGTCCCATCACATCAAATGGCTCAGTTCATGAATAATAATTTTGCAGATTGGATGATTCAGAATCTTAAAGGAAGTATGACCACTCCTTTCCTAATGGAGAGTGGGGCCTCGATGTTTGGACTTACCTGCTAGAAACTATAGGAAGCACACAACAAACATATCTTTTACAATGAGCACATTCAGGCGTCTCAACTTATAGAAGAAGTCAAAATGCTTTCGGATTTCAGTATGAAGGCAAGGTATAATTTGAAATGCATTCAAAGCACTAGTGTCAGGAAAGAAGTATGCAACGTTAAGTGGATGAAACCCACGAGCTATTGGGTCTCTTTAAATTGTGATGGTGCTATTAAAGGGGCATCCGGACAAGCAGGAACAAGATCTCTTCTTCGTAGTCCTGATGGAAGTTGGATCAGAGGGGGTTGTCGAAACATTGGGTGTTGTACATCTCTCCATGCAGAGCTTTGGGCTATAGCAGATAGATTAAATATGGCTTGGGACTGCGGATTCTGCCGTGTGAAATTGGATGTTGATTGTCTTTTGGCAGTCAATCTTTTAAACCAAGATGATTATCAACCCAATGCTAATACCAGACTTTTTAGATAGATCCATATGCTCCTCAGCATGGATTGGCAAGAGGATTTGGCTTATGTATATTGTGAGGGAAATAAGTGTGCATATTTTCTGGCGACCTATGCACTAACGATGGAAAGAGGTTTTCATGATCTAGAGGTCCCACCTGAGGAGTTGAATAGGATTCTACATGATGACGCCATAGGTGTTGAGGAGGTACGACTATGTAAGGGCTCTCTTTAGTGTACTTTTCTTGTCCCTTTTTAACGAAAAAAAGCTCATTAAGGATATTGGAGGTATTGTGACATCTTAAATCGACATTAGATCAAAGAATTTTCTTATCTTTTACCAATGACCTTTTCCTTTTATCATATTGTAACTCAGATTGAACTAGTTTTCTATTAGTATATGGTCATATAGTGGATACTTCAATTAGACAATCTCTTATCTCTTAAAAAAGCAAGAAACATGTTATATTCTCTGGTTCTTTTATTGAAGTCGAGTATATCTATGGCTACAACTATTTATGAATTAATTTGGTTAAAGCAATTGCTATATAATTTAAATGGGCATCATTATTCTCCTTTATGGTTTTATTGTAACAATCAAGCTGCAACAAATATTGCTAATGCTTTTTATCTACTATGAATACACCAAGCATATAGAGATAGATTCACTACAACAAAGTAAGGAAAAGGCTAAGTTTTCTATAAAGATCGATAAAAATCGTCGCCAAAAAGATAACTTTTAGCGACGTTTTGTTGCTAAAGATTTACCTTTTTTGACGATTTTGAAAATTGTCACCAAATATTGACATTTAGCTACGATTTTAGAAAAATAATCACTAAAAGTTAATCTTTTAGCTACGATTTTAAAAATCATCGCTAAACATTACAACAAGGTAGACAATTGGCTCTTTTTTTGCTACGTTTTTAAAATCGTTGCTAAAAGTAAGCTTTTAGTAACGATTTTAAAAATTGTCACAAAAAGTAAACCTTTGGAGATGATTTTAATAATCATCATCAAATGAGGACCATTTGGCTACTATTTTTAAAAATTGTCTCTAAAAGCTCAACATTTTGCAACGAATTTTGAAATCATCACTAAAAGTGGACCCTTTAGTGAGGTTTTTATCACTAAAAGTGGATCCTTTAGCGAAGATTTTAAAAAATCATCACTAAATGATCCAAAATATCACTTATTTTGAGGCCAAGTGTGCCAAATAAGGAGGGAACGAAAATGAGATAGGTGTTTAAAATGAAAAGCTCTAAAAGCTTAAAACACCCATCTCTGATTTGCTCTTTCTTTCCTCTTCCTCCATGAAAACGAAAGGTAGCTCTCGATCCATAATGTAGAGAGCTTATGTTTGTATGTACTTTTTTATTTCTTTTTTTGATACCTGAACTTGGGTTGATGAAATGCATTTGGGTTTTGTTTTATGGATCTCTTTGCTTTCTATAGAGTCATAAAGGTGTCATCTTGAGTTTTGTCTGAATGAGTGTTTCTTTAGTTGTTTTTTGCTTATGAGCTTATCTCGTTTTTCGTCTTAGGTTCATTTTGAAGCTTGATTTCATGGGGAAGATGTAAAATTTGATGAGAAATTGGACCTCTCAAGTATTCCTGCTTTACCATTATTAACCCTATTGGGGTTGCTCTATTATTGCTTGTACTCATTTGCTTTGTGGCCTATTTGGAGTTTCTTGATAATACTCCTTCAGTTTATAAGGGGTTGTTTCGAAGGAGCACTCGCACCTTCTCATATGATCGACCTTAATCTGCAATTCAGACTATTACCAACACCACAAACAACAAGCATGGTTGGTTGTAAAAGCTTGTGGATCCCTCGCAATATTTCTTTGTCTCTAGCACTCATAGGCTCTTCGCTTCCTTTTTCGGGAAAAACCTCCCTCTGAGGTTCAATTCTTTTATTTTCTTGAATGATTTCTTGTTTCTTAAAGTTATGGTCGTTAATTTTTGTATAAATAGATATCTTCTCTAAAAATTAGGTTTTTTTTTAAATTGGGCGATTAATGAAAATTCTTTGTGAAACTTAGAGTTTTAGTGAAGTTGAGAGATCAGTGAAAATTGTTGTGAAATTTAGGGTGTGTTTGATTAAGTTATTACCCAGTTTACTGCATTTACACTAGATTCGAGAATTCTTTTGTTATCAGTGGATTTTGATTTAACTAAAGTTACGTATATGCCATATGAACAAAGCAAAACATGTTATGGAAACATGGGATAGACAATTCCATTGCTCTCCATGTGAGCAAAGGCTTACTTTTCTGTATCTTGCAAATGATATTCTGCAAAATAGTTGCCAAAAAGGTTCAAAATTTGTTGGGGAATTCTGGAAGGTTCTTTCAGATGCACTTCCTGATGTCATTGAAAATAGGGATGAGTTTGGAAGAAATGTTGCAATGCGATTGGTATTAAATATTTACTTCTTGCACTATAACCTTTTATTTTAAATTTACCTGATGGGGTTTGGTATAATCAACGAAAATCCTAGATTTCATGATTTTAGTGTGCTTTTCATTACTTCTTTTTTTCTAATGTGAGACCTTTTTGCTTTTTGTTTATTATAAGTAAGAAATATTGGTTAGTAAAGTAGTAATCTTGCAATTAACATGTTTTCTTTTAATTTATGACTATACTAGTGTAATGTACAAAAGATATTCTTATTGTTTGAAAACTAGCAAAAATTTTAAAACAAAGAAGAGAAGGAATTGCTAGCTTCTGTTTTATTTTTTAAACATTTAGTTGTTATTAGTCATTTAGTTTTCTGAGCTAGATGCATCATATGGTGACATTATTATCTCATGGTGCACTTGCAGTTAGATCAGGTACTCTGAAGTGTGAATGATAATATGATGCAGTGTGTAATAATTGCATGACTTATAAAGTTCTTTATAATTATATGGTGGATTAAATGTGGTGAGGGCTGATGAATCCATGCTTATATGGATTGTTATTGGGTGATATGCGTCGGTCCAAATCAGTTGACATTACCTTCCTTGTCATTTTGAGTTTTATCTGCATAATCCAAAAGAATATTACCTCATGTTCAATGTGAAAGCTAGATTTTCAATGGTATTAGTATCACATTTGATTAGTATGCTCTCATGTTAAGTTGTTGATTTTGGTTGCAAATATTTTGAATATATTTTACAAAACATAGTTAAACGTAGCCAAATATTTGTTGTGATGATTATCATTCTTTCAAGATTATAACTAACACAATTTGATTGTCAGTCAATATATTACTTCTCAAAATCAAATTATTGATCTATTTACCAAGCAAAACTCATCCCATAGATTGATGTTTTCTTCGAAAAATAAATTTTTTAGATTTAATGTCCTAAGAAAAAAATAAAAAAAGAATTAGGGAATAAGAATCAAAAAAATTTTATTTACTGAAACATTAGTCAAGTAATAATTTTAGTTCTTAGTTTGTAAGTTGTGCATTCCCAAACTTAAAGAAGTGTATTGTAAATCACTAAAATTTAATCTAATCATAGACCAAAATTTTATTAATTAACACATTTTTCTCTCACCACATTTTTTTATTTTAAAACTTTTTTATTTGTATTATATAATTTTATTTGAATCCTTTAATTAGTGGGATAAAAAAATAAGTTGATATTAATGAAGAATATATAACAATTGATGCAAATTGATATTTTATTAAATATGAACTTTTAAATTTTATTTTAATTTGATTTTTAAAGATTGAACATCAAATAAATTTTGCAAACTTTAAAGAAGTGTATAGAGACCCCACACTGAGAACTCCGAAATCAAGTTATTCTATCAGCTGATGTTCATTGCATTGGAAATTAATTCAAAATTATAGAGCTGTCAAAATTCCTCTTGAATAGGTCTTTAGTTTGTTTTTAATTTTATATTATAAGTTAGATTTATTAACTGAAATCTCTATTTAACAGTTGTTGAGTTTTTTGTATTTTGCCTATATAAGGCAACTAAGTTCATTATTTAATAAATACAATAAAACAACTCCAGTATTACGCGTTCTTTTATCTTATACATGTTCTTCTATGTTTTTATAAAAAACTTCTACATGGTATTAGAACTCTCAAAGATCTTGAGGGACCTATGAGTGATTAAGAGAGAATCTAACCAAAGCTTCCCTTCTTTCCAGAGCTTCCTTCAACATATCATCTCTTTCACCTCCGATTCTCAACGATGAAAATTATCAAGTATAGGTTGTCAAAATGAAAGCTCACTTGAGAGGTCTCGGTTTGTGGTAATGGTTTGAAGGTAAAAGACATGTACCTCCTCTAGCAATAATCCTACACTCAATCAAATTAGAGCTCATGAAGATGAAGAAGCTAAACCCCCAAGAGCTTTACCCCAAATACATGTTGTATCAGATTCAATTTTCACAATAAATATGGCTTGTGAAATACCTAAGCAAGTATGAGATGTATTAAAGGAGCTATATCAAGGTAATGATGTGATAAGACAAATGCAAGTCAAAAGAGATTTTGAAATTCTTAGAATGAATGAAAAGGAGACAATTTAAGAGTTCTCATATAAGCTCATAGTGATGGTAAATAAAATCAGACTTGTGGGAGAAGAGTTACCTAATAGCAGGATCGTAAAGAAATTCTTGATAAGTTTACCTGAAAGGTTTGATGCGAAAATTTCATCTCTTGAAGACTCAAGGGACATCAGCCAAATGACATTGCTATAACTGATTAATGCTTTACAAGCTCAAGAGCAAAGAAGGGCAATGAAAAAACAAGACAGTGAAAAGATAGTGGAGAGAGTCTATCTAGAAAAGGTTTCGTCATCAAAGAAGAAAGGAAACATTCCTCAATGTGGCTGTTGTGAGAAGTTTGTTCATGAAGAAAAAGATTGTTGGCATAAAGGGAAGTCTCGATGTTTTAGATGCAAATGATTTGGACATTTGAAAAAGGATTGGAAGTTTAACAATGAAGAACAAGCAAATACAATGTAAGTGATTGAAGAAGACAACATCTTCTAGTTGGTGAGAAGTGCACCAAGACGTATTATGTTGGAACCCCTCCCTGGTGAGACACGTGTCCGACGTCCTACGTGACATCTGGACGTGCAACCCACGAGGGAGGGATTCCTCACCAGGAAAGGAAACCCAAAACAGCCTTATTTTAATGTCATCCAAACAAAGCTTGGTAAATTTATCCTAATTTTCCTCCAATAAAATTGATCTGGTTAGGTCCCAAAATTTAAATCCGATTCCTAAGCTAAAATGAAATTCCATGTCTCTAGGTCAAATAAAATCAGAAATCTCCTCAATCGGATCTCTATAGATCACAAAATCGCCCAAAAACGGAATTATATTCAATAACGTCACATAATTGACTCTCTTTCATTTTATCAGTAATTTTCAACTTAAACTAGAGAATTCTAAATTTGTATAAAAGGGGGTAGGAAATTTTTTTTTCTTTCTAAAACCAATGCTTCGAAAATCGAGTAAATCAGAGGTCAAACGAAAAAGTTATAAGCAAAAAGGTGGGATTGGAGGTTTAGTTTAGAAAAGAAGAAAATCAGAAAAGAAAAGAAAATAAAAAGAAAAAAACTGTGCGAAACGGCATCACCCCGCGCGGGCCGCTCGCGATCACAAACGCTCGCCCTCGCGAGGACACTTGTGAGCCAAAAGTCAAAATTTTACCTTTATTCTTTTCATCGCATTTAATTAGCTGAAACTTTGTAAATTTCTAACTCCTCGTCCCAAAATCCAAATTTTATAAATTTAGTATCAATAAAAAGGTAAAAGGAAGCTCTACAACTTCCATGAAGGATTGAAAAACTAGTTTGGCCTTTAAGAGGGTTAAAAGTTGTTTCAAAGTTTCTGCTAAAATTGAAAAAGTCCTACACTATACCAGAAGTTTGAAAAACCATATCTTTTAACACAATAATCTAAAAATGTCACATTTTCCCACAAAGGAAAGATAAAAAGATGATTTACAATTTTCATGCGGGGTGAAAAAATAAATTCTATCAATAAAGAAGGTAAAAACTAACTTAAAAGTACTGCTCATATAAAAACCAATGGACCAGTAACATTAACCAAATAAACAGTAACTGTAAGTTTCCTAACCTCATAACTTTTTACTCCTAACCCCAATAATTGCATATAATACATCACTGGAAAGGGGGAAAGATGATCTAAATTTTCTATGAAGGATACAAAAACCAAAACAGGCTTTAAAGGGGTGAAAAACCCTTCCAAAGGTTCTGCCCAAATTTGCCAAATAAACAGTAACTAAACTAGGTCTAACCCCCATAAGTTTTTACTCCTAACTCCAAATAAGGTACATTATACACCATTAGAAAGCTCTAAACATATGCTACAATCTTCAAGAATACCTTCCAATCCAATTCAAGCTCTAAGAGGGTCTAAAACTTAAGCGAAGTTTCTGTCAAATTTTCCAAAAAAATTTGA
This sequence comes from Erythroxylum gracilipes, assembly GCA_026413385.1. Taxonomy (NCBI): domain Eukaryota; kingdom Viridiplantae; phylum Streptophyta; class Magnoliopsida; order Malpighiales; family Erythroxylaceae; genus Erythroxylum; species Erythroxylum gracilipes. The sequence continues at coordinate 38,697,876 of JANZLC010000202.1, forward strand.
CAACACCTCCTTTAAAAATTCAACTAGCCAAACTTCACTTTTCTCATCCAAACTCCATATACCAGCACAAAAACCACAATCTACACAATCTTCAATCTCCCAATCACCAACCAATCCAATTATCCCAAAGTATCAACTCCAATGGCAGCAACACACTCCTAGCATTCTAATCATTTTCAAACTATAAAGCAACTTCTATTCATACCATACAAGACTACATGATTAAGAAACATACACAAGATACATTTCAAATTCAAATCTTCTACATTTACATGAAAACATAGTTCATACAAAGCTTTAGAGAGCATTTTAGCCCGAATACATTGAAGGTATTAAGGGACAAGATACAAAAAAACATCATTTGTCCAAAATGCTATCTAAATCCTTGTTTTCTCAAATGTAACTTCAAAAGCCAAAAAGCATCGGAGTAATGCCTCAACCCCGATGAGGCAACTCAGTTTCTCGCTCAACACCTGTGGAGGGGAAAATGGGGGGGTGAGCTTGACGGCTCAATGGGTAACAACTTAATAATCGAGAATAAGCAAAAACCTTGTTCATACATTCAATTTCAAAATCAAATCACATTGATAAAAACATTTCCAATTGATCAAACATTTTCACAAAAATCATCACATTAATTTATTTACAAACTAACATATCATAAATCAATACATCACATAATCAACATATCACAAAATCACAGACAAAATGGTTTGGGTGGATCCAAAACAGAACGTACTACACATTCCCGCGAAGCGGTCATGTGTAGCCCTGAACTTATGGGAGTCCATGAGGAACTCCAATGCCACTAGCGGGCAGGTGGGAGAAGCCTAAAATTTGACAGGTGCAACTAACTCTTATGGGACCACCACAAACCCAAAGAAAACATGCATATCATATATGTCACATATTTCATAATATTTGCCACAATTGGCCCTTACAAAACTCACTTTCACAAAGTTTTCACATAATTGCCCAAAATAACATTCTTTTTCAGAAATCACACATTTTAATCTTTTTCAATTAATAAACCATTTCACAAATATTTCCAACATGAATTTACATTCAAAAGACATCATATACAAGTTTAAATCATCAAAAAGAGTAATTAATACAAAAATCTTAAACCATTGGAATGTATTTATTAGCATTTATTATAAAAATTTCATCAAGCCTATAACTCAATTATTAAGAAATCACCCACCTTAATTCTTTTAGCTCTAAGATTGGTCAATTTGCCTTTCCTTTTCCTCTAATGGCCTCTCTTGACCTTCATTAAAGCACAAAAACCCTAATTATCAAGAGATGTCAAAGTTGAAAAAATCTAAGGAAAGGAATGCATGAATTAAAACCTACATAACCTTACCTATGCCTTTCCTAAGCTATAACAACCAAAACCCCTCTCAAATTAATCA
>JANZLC010000202.1:38700855-38717450 GCA_026413385.1 Erythroxylum gracilipes
TACCAACAAAAATAATTTGGTCGCAGTATGAATAGCTATAGTAACCATTGACTTGGTTGCTATAAGATTATTTTTTACCAACAAAAATAATTTGGTCGCAGTATGAATAGCTATAGCAACCATGCTATAAGATTATTTTTTAGCAACAAAAATAATTTGGTCGCAGTATGCATAACTATAGCAACCATTCTAATATTACAGCGACCATGAAATTTTACATTAGCAAGTATAAATTTGGTCGCTAATAATTCTACCTTTAGTGACCAATTTTAAATGGTTGTTAATAGTGCATTTTTAACGACCAACGTAATAACTCGTCACTGAGCACTTTTAGTAACAACCCTGTAGTAACCACCTGTGACCAACCCGATTTTGGTCGCTATAACTTTTAACGACCATTTTCTTATTTTTAGCAACCATTAATAATAGTTGCTGAAACTAATTTTTCTTATAGAGTAAAGAATCATCATTTCGTTCCTTATCTATCCTTATAGGTGAACCAAACTTCGTGTTAGAAACTTATAAAATTAGATTTGAACCATTATAACTCAGCACCAGGACAAACCTATACAAGATACAGACTACCACAGTAACTTGATTAATCCGAGATGGTGTATAAACTGAAACAACATACCTGCACTACCTATAATTAACAATCTACCCATTCCATTTGATTTATCCTAACAGCATGCAATGTGAATCTCGACACCAATATGAACAAATGCAGTGCATTGGAACATTCATCTAATTTAAATCTCAATAGCCTGTTAACTAAATAAAAGTTTTAATGTATATAATAAATAATAAATAATGTATTTAATTAATTAGTCATAAATCATTAAGTGAAAGCTTCAATCATTTAATCATTCCTCCGTCAATATATTGATCTTTAATTTGTTTTACTTGAATTTTCAAAACTATCTTTAAGCTTTCTTTTTGCGTAGATAAAATGAAAGGCAGGTGTGGAAAGCAATCCTCTCATCAGATCCACGTCCACTTGAATAAGCTTCTGCATCAATCTTGTATTACTTTCAAGAAGCTCGAACGCTTGGTTTTTCATTTATAGAGTGGCATAAATGATACTGTGAAACCAAACCATTGTTGATAACTTTTGTTGTAGTTTTCACAGAAAATTTCTTGTTGGTTGGATTTAGTAAATGTTCTAGCCTCTCCAATGATTTCAGTTCTAGACTCAAGTCAATTCATTTCCTACAATGGCTTCAACAATAATTTACATAAAAAGAAAAACACAATCTGTCTTCAATTGTTGTGTCCATAATTACTACTAGTGAAGAGGATTAGCTCAATAAGCTATATTTTCCAGCTCGCAACACAGTTTGAAGAGCCATAAACGGCTTAAACATATCCACATACGTGAACAAGTTTCTAAATCTAAAAATTTGGAGGAGGAAATAGAATAGACGAGCTTTAAAGGATGCAGAATTCAGAAATGAAGTGCAGAGTAGGTGACCACAAATATATATATATATATATCTGATGCAGATGTACTATAGAATATATAGGACGTTCGGCACCAACCGTGAATAAAGATCGTTTACGAAATTAGACATACAACAAAAGAACCTTGGCTACTGCCAATATAACAAATAGAAAAGCACATATATTGCCAATTGATTATGATATCTAAAAACTCCCGCTCAGTGCAGACGATGGCTGTTCGTCCCCGCCCTTCGGAGGGTGGTGGTGGTGGTGGGGCGGCCATGGCTTAGGTGGTTTAGGAGGAAATGGAAAAGGAGGTCGAGGCCAAGCAGGTGATGTTGGCTGACCACCATAACCACACATACCATAAAGACATCGAACACCCCTTGGACATCTGTTTCCGCATCTGCCACAGTTAAAATGGTTGATATTGGTATCAACACAGAAGCCATCACAGCATTGCCATGTAAAAGGGCACCTGATCCCACAAAAACGACAATTATTAGGATCAGAAGACACATCTACACATTGGTTTCTGCAACATCTCAATCGGGCAGGTGGACTTTCTCCTTTTCTACACATCCATGGCGTTTTCCAGCAGCCAGCAGGTCGTGGCTTTGGGTGGTTCATTACTTTCTCGAGCCATGGTGAGGATAGCCTTTCAGTTGTGAAATTGTAGTGGGACCCTCCTGGTGTTAGCTCAGTTTCTTTGGTTACCACAAATAGTATCGGTAACAGCAAAATGGGAATGACAGCGTTGCCTAGCCACATTGTTTAGAAGCACAAGCATTAGAAAATGGGAGTTCTTAGATATAGGTGATTATGGCTGTGGAGAAATTTGACGCGTTCATGTTTTTCTTCCATGAGTAACAAATGGAGACTCGTGTTATGGGTGGTAGTAATTACTAATTTACGTGATTAGCAAAGAGTGCTTGTCACACCTTGTGCTTAGGCGCTTCTTACTTTGCTTTAACCAAATGCACATTAAAGTAGGTGTAACGGGCGTGAGTAGGCCTTTTTCTATTATATTTTTTGAACAATTTCTAGTGCCAGTACCGTTGGCCATTTTTACGAGAACGTACAATACAAGAAATCTGCCGTTTACAACGAAAAAAATCACCTGTAAACGGCAGAATTCTGTCGGTAGTAATAATAATGTATTCGTATGGTTGAGATGAGGGCACATTTCATGAAGGGGATTTCATAATCTTAAAGTTGGGAGTATACACCTCCCAAATAATGAGGCAGGAACCTATAACCGTCAATTCGTTTCAGTTCTGCACTTTGTTTTTCCGATATTTAATCTGTCATATTTATAACATTCTCGGATAACAATTTATTTAGTACTTTTTTTTAATATATTCGTTAACATATTTTTAGGATAAAAGACATCAATTTCTTATGAAATTTCCTCAATTTTACCAATTTCTTTTTTACTTTAAAATTTTGTAAGATCTTTATAAAATGTCTAGAATCAGTTGGTAAGTTAGAATGTATCATTAATATTCTTAACTAATATCACATTTTTTAAGAGACATGATACTTCATAAAGACAATCATATTAAAAAAAGTGAATGAGAATCGATAAATCATATGGATGATATTTGTCAAATATATTAATATATTAATACATTATATTTACGTATCACTATTTATATTGAAATTAATATTATAAAATATATTTATTAAGAAATTAATAATAGAAATTTGAAAAAAGATTATTAGATTTATTAGTTGTTAATAATATATCATAATTTAATAATAAAATTTAATTTTAATATTTTATGTAAGTAATGAGATATAAATGCCTTAAATCAGTAAAATAATAAGAAATTTTACAAAATATTCTGTTATTAAAAATTATTAAAACTAATTGTCAATTGTTCATAAAATATAAAATATAAATAAATTTATTATCATATTGAACTAATAAATATAAATTTATTATCATATTGTACTAATAAATATAATAATTTTTAATTTTTCATTTAAATATAAATAATGATTTGAAAATATGATAATATACATGTTTGACATATGTCATCCATGTTGTTTTCTAATTTTCAATCACCCTCATAACATGGTTATCTATTTAGAATAGACAAAATTGTTGTAGCAACCCCTGTGTTATACGAAAGTAGCTAATTAAATCTTAAGATATAAAATATTACTCTATTAACCTTATGTTTTCAATTTACCATGTATCCTAAAATGCAAGGTCAAAAAATTAATGGTAAAATTGGAGGGAGGGATTTATAGACTTTTCACAAAAGATAATGACTTTTATAAGATTTTACAAAGAGTTTTGGTGAAATTAAAGAAATCACAAGAGACGTGGCTATCTTTTACCTTATTTTTTAACAAAATAAATATTTTAAAATAAATTATATTTTAATAGTGGGTAAAAGATACGAGACTCTACTATAATTTAACTCATTAAAAAAAATTAAACTTTAGAATTGTTAATAAAAGCTCCTTATGATTTTTTTAATTTAAAAAAGAACCCTTATGTGAGACTTTCGTGTAAAGAGTTAATAGTGAAATACATAAGGCAAGTAATAGCTTAAGTAGACCAATTAAAAGATGTCGATATAATGGTTCATCTTAAATCCAACCCAACCTTTAATCCAAACTCTACAGTTTAAATTCAATCTAAACTGTTAAAAACTCAATAAGTTGAGATTGTAAACTAAACCTGATAAAACATCTTTTACCTAGTTTTAGCTAAAAATAAAGTTGCATGCATTCAAAGTGGTGACAAGAAGATGTCCATCTCCAACTTTGAGTCCAAGGTTGGTAAATGGATTGAAATTTGAGTTTTAGGTGGATGGGCGAGCTTAGTTCTGGGATGTTGTGAGAATGGATTCTTCCAAACCTAGAATTAAAAAAGGATAAAAGGTATGGATTTTCAGTTTTTATATAAATTACAGTAGATTGCAACATCAATTTGGATAGATTATGCTTTAATTGCAAGAAAGTTCAATGGTTTTATGACATGTTTTGGAAAATATTTGGAGATCATAGATATTAGGATTTTCTTTAAATAATTTGAGGATTTTTGGTGTTAGGTTTAAATTACAAATTAAGAGTTCAATGAAGGGTTACTCACAAATTGTATTTTAGGTGAGATTTTTATTATGTTGTATCATACTTTGTTAAGGTTTTAAAATTTTTTTGGGGACTATAGATTAATGAATCTTTAGTTGTTTCATTTTCTTTTACATTTGTTAATTTCTTTGATTATGCCAATAGTTAGGGATTTTTATGTTTTAGATATAAATTAACAAAATTATGTAATGGTGGACTCTAAGGCATTAACATTGCTAGTTATAAATAAGGATGGTAGGAGGCTAGACCGAAGTCAACATGCCAGGTCTAATCAACCTAGAATTTAGACAAGGCTCAAGCTTAGGGGGCTGGCCTAAGGTCTAACTTAATGACCCAAATGCCTCATGTCTTCTAATATAAAATGACATGAGTTTGAGTTTTTTTCAAAATGAAGTTGTTTTAGACAATCAGGTCGCAAATTTTGAGTTTGACTAGGCTTTAGATTAGGTTTGAGTTATACCTGAAAGGGTTGAACTAGGCATGATAGACTATCGGCTAGGCCTAGATCAGCTCCGTCCATTTCTATCTCTAGTTATAAAGCGTGTGTAACGTCCCAACATATATCCTAGAAGTATTATAGCATGTCTATGGTGTATTAAGAAGTGAGCATAATGAATTAAGTGCATCTTAGTAAGAGGTATAATGGTACTTAATGTAAAGGACGAGAGTAAATGGGTAATTTGTTCGTTTTGACATGAACATACCTTTGTAATTTGTCCATATCTTAGTTTGTAGACCTCCAAATTGGATAATTACAATTGGAAATTAAGTTAGAGACATAGATATAAAACTTTCTTGAAGGAATAAAAATTTTATTGTGCCTCTAAGATTTTTGAATTCTAGCTTGAAATTGAGTTATGGTTGTTGTCCTTATTTTTGAACAGTCTATAGTGTTTTGAATATAACTTCTGAAATAATTAACCAAATTGTATGAAATTTATTACATTAGAAAATTAATACATAGGGGAATGAAATTAATTTATAAAATTGTAGGCCAATGTGGAAAGTAAAGGAAGAAGAAGGACCAATATGCATTTTTTCTAAAGTTAACACATGGAACAATTGGATTAAGGCATTTGTAATCAATAATAATAAAGCATATGTATTCAATAGGAATTAAGCATACGTTTGAGTCTTGAAAGTTCTAGTATGGGGATATGGAGAGGGGAGATGCACGACATTTTAGGGGTTCTAAATTCAGATTTTTCTTCTCTCCATTTCACCTTCTTCACCCCATCATTTTTCATGTAAGAAATCAAGTCAATCTTAGGTGGAAATCAAGGTAAAAGTTAGAGATTTTACCTTGATTTTCTCCTCACCTTTATCTCTTCTTACTTTGCTTATGAAGGAATGAAATTATAAGGTTGGAAGTTGGATTGAGAGGTATATTTTTGGTGTTTCTAGTTGGTGAGTCAAGCAAAGCCAAAGAGGAAGAAAAGGAAAGGCAATAAAAGACCTACTTTGTCAATTCTGACATTTGGGACTTCACTTAGTTAATTTCTATATTTATGTATATTTGAATGTGTAAAAAGATTCATTTGGATGTAGAATGATTTTTGGGATGAAACTTTGGCACTATTTTGGTGTTATCTTGTATAGAATTGGTTAAATATGATAAGAGATTATCGTGCAGTGGAATTCTGTCTAGGATTTGTTGAACCAATCACATTGTTTAAGTCATAAATTAGCCTACAGACCTCTAAATTTGGTGATTTTAGTTACATATGAAAACTGATACATAGAACTAGAAATATCTAGAAGAGACTAAGACTTAATTTTGACTTTATGATGTTAGAAATTGGGATAGAAAATGGTGACCTGATGCTACCACTTTTTTGGAGCAGTATTTGATATTTGGTCTATAGCTCATGTGTTAGAAGTCTGAATGACCTGATCTTTGGTGTTTTGAAAACTAGAGACACAGATGGACAAATGTCTAGAAGACCATGAAATGTAGTTCTGCCTTTTTTAATACAAATATTAAGGAACAACTAGAATCCGTCATATTATTTGTTTATAGACTGATAGCTTGTCTATTTTTAGACTACTTTGGGGTTTAGCTCAAATTACACTGTTTTAAGTTTGTTTCTATTTTCAATTTTTAATGAATCTTATTCAAACCTCTTTAAATGTGTATGAAACTTTTTAGACACAGAAATAAGTGAAATAGGACTTACCATATGTGAATTTGGTGATTGAACATTGGAAATTAAGATTGAGCATAATGTATTTCCAGGAAAACTTACATGTACATAAATGATTTGTTTCCATATTTACCACTCATATGTGTATATTATGATTATATAAGTGTGATTTTGACAACTTTTTAATAGTAATAAGTTATGACTTGCATGTGTGAACACAGATACATATTTTATGATTTGAAATGCATATCATATGACTTGTCAATATATGAATTATGAAATTAACAAATGGTTAAAGGAATTGTTACAGTGCCTGCTCTATTATCTTGGTGGTGGATAGATGGGCATTTCTATAGGTTTACAGTACAATTACTACAGTTTTACACCACCGGTGTCCACAGTTCAATACCTTCGGGTATCCACAGTTTGATAACTTCAAGTATTCACAGCACCCGTTATCCACACCCACAAAAGATGTGCAGGCTTAACACAGAAAATAAAGTAAAGAGATTAAATAAGAAATACATATCGACAACATAAATAATCAGTATATGAATGAGCAATCACATTTCTATTGACAATTTGTATCACTGAGTGTTAAATATCAATGTTTGAGTTTTGAAGGTAAATTTATGGTATATGAAAAAAATATTGAAGCATGTTTGCATTAGTTATTTGATTAAGTATGTCGTCATTATTTATATTTGTGCGATGTCCATGAATGCATATGCTTGGTGGATGACTGTTGTGAGTGGTCGTCTAATCTAAGTGTTTCCCTACTAAACATTCAAGCTTAACACGTGTGTTAATCCGTGTAGGTCCAAGTTATAGGAGTGTGGTACAAGGGACATCTATAGGGAACAAGGCCAATAGATAGAAGAAAAAAGTACTTTTAGAAGGCGTTTCTAGTTAAAGATGATTGTACATGTAATCATTAAAGGAAATTGTATGTTTTCTTTTGGATTACCATGTAAGTGTAAAAATATTTTACTATTGTTAAATGATAATGTTAAGCATTGGGGAGTTTTGTAATGTGTATAACATTGAACCGAAATACATGTTGTGAATATATGTAGGAAATTGGTTGCTTTATGTGTGGATGGTATCAGAGCACGATTTAGGTGATTCTGACCAATAAGAGTCTAGTAATATGTGATATGGTTTGGTTTTAGTGTTGGCCTAATGTAGATGTCCTTGTTTTCTTATAAATAGTAAATATGGAAAGACCTAATGAAGCTAATGAGGAGTCAACTGATAGTGTGGTGGGGAGAAACCAATCGATTTCGTGTCCTCCTAAGTCTCCAAAGAGCGTGTGATAGAATGTGATCAGTAGATCAACTAGCTTATGATATGCATGTGATTAGTTCATTGGGCTATAGTGTATATGTGAATAAAGTGCATAGAGATTGCCCTATTTTGGTCCATGGGAAGCAGTTTACAGTTGATCTAATAGATTTACTCGTCCATGAATTTGAATTAATGTTGGGCATGAATTGTTTTCTAAACACCAAGCTATAGTTGATTGTGGGTTAAAAACAGTTGTGTTTAAATATTCTAATGGTTTAGAAACAGTGGTGAATGGTATTATATCTAATCATTTGAATAATGTAATTTCAGTTATGTAAGAAAGACAACTTCTTAGAAAAGGTTGTAGGGTGTGTTTGGATTTATTACTTAATTCAAAAAGGGAGAAGATGAACTTACGAGACATACTGGTAGTAAATAAGCTTCCTGACATGTTCCCAAAAGAGTTACCGAGTTTGCCACCCAAAAAGGAGGTAGAACTATCTATTGAGATTGAATCTGGTACTGCTCCTATTTCAATGGCACCTTATAAAATGACTCCTACAGAGTTAAAAGAGTTGAAGATTCAGTTACAGGAGCTTTTAGATAAGGATTTTTTCGGCCCAGTGTGTGTCATAATCGGGATATAGGTATGAAATTCGAGAGTGAAATTCTTTTTAAGGGGGAGAGTAACACCCCAACATATACCCTGTAAGTATTATAACATGTCTAGGGTGTATTAAGAAGTGAACATAATGAATTAAGTGCATCTTAGTTAGAGATATAATGGTACTTAATGTAAAAGACAAGGGTAAATGGGTAATTTGTTCATCTTGACATGAACATACCTCTATAATTTGGTCATTTCTTGGTCTTTAGACATCCAAATTGGAAATTAATCTAGAAACATAAATCTAAAACTTTCATGGAGGAACAAAAATTTTATTGTGCATATAAGATTTTTGAATTATGGATTGAAGTTGAGTTATGGTTGTTGTCTCTGTTTTTAAACAGCCTATAATGTTTTGGGTATAACTCCTAAAATAATTAACCAAATTGCATAAAATTGATTACATTAGAAAATTAAGACATGGGGGAATGAAATTAACTTATAAGATTGCAGGACAATCTAGGAAGTAAAGGAAAAAGAAAGACCAATATGCAGTTTTTTTAAAGTTAACACATGGATCAATTGGATTAAGGCATATTTGATCAATAATAATAAAGCATGTGTGTTCAATAGGAATTAAGCATATGTGTGAGTCTTGAAAGTTCTAGACTGGGCGTATGGAGAGGGGAGATGCACAACATTTTGGAGGTTCTAAGTTCAAATTTTTCTCTCTCCATTTCACCTTCTTCATCTTATCATTTTTCATGTAAGAAATCAAGCCAATCTTGGTTAGAAATCAAGGTAAAAGTTAGGGATTTTCTCTTCACCTTTATCTCTTCTTAATTTGTTTATGAAGGAATGAAATTATAAGGTTGGAAGTAGAATTGAGAGGTATAATTTTGGTGTTTCTAGTTGGTGACTCAAGCAAAACCAAAGAGGAAGGGAAGGAAAGGCAATAGAAGACATACTTTGTCAATTTTGAGGTTTAGGACTTCACTTAGTTAATTTCTATATTTATGTATATTTGATTGTGTAAAAAGATTTATTTGGATGTGGAATGGTTGTTGGGATAATACTTTCGTGTTATTTTTGTAACATCTCAAGTTAGGGATTAGAAAATTGGGAAATTTCAGTGCACTTTATGCTTTGCATAATTGAGTTTTCACTCATATGTGCATATGCAATTTTGGACTCATACAAATTATTGTGCATGCATTCATTACATATTTCGGGTAAAATAGATTTATAAAATGTGAATAAATTATGAAAAATTTATTATGGGACTATTGGATTATTTCGAAATTTTTGGAGTATTTTAGATTAAAAAACAAATAGACAAATGGCATTATACAAGTGGCAGTCCTATATGCATGACAAGTGGTACACATGCATGGTGACACCTGGCAAGGTGTTAGTAACACGCGTAAGCACATGGTTTTGAAAGGCAAATCACTGGAACTTTGTTGTTCTTCAGATTTTGTTAGTGTTCTTTAGAAATCACTAAACCCTCGTCACTAAATACTGGTCTTGATTCTTACATTAGTATTATTCTCTGCATGCAAACATTTCAACCCAACTAGTGTTTATTTCTACCCATTCTTATTGTTTTCTTCCACCATCCTTCGAAACCTTGCTCTTCACTATCATAGCTAGAATTTGTTTGAAGAATCAGGTCAGTAAAGTTTAAGTTTCTAAGTTCTGTGAATGATTTTTTAATGATGTGATAAGGTTTTACGTGCTGGAAATAAACACATGCATAAGCTATATAAGTTGAGTAGTTTCGGTGTAAGTGATGTTTTCATAAAACACAGTGAATATATGTTCTATTTCTCACTGGATATGCGTAGGTATTTGAGTGTTCATGGAAATGAATCAAATGAGTCTGATGATGTTTGAATGACTGAAAATGAAATTTGTGCATGAGGTGTGTAAGATGGGTAGCTCCGGTGGTGTTCAGAATGGGTTAAATGTGAAATTAGTGAAGTGAATAGTGTCAAAAATGGAACAGATGCAGAAAAAATAGAATTATACATGAATGAGAATCAGATTTTTGATATTAGATATGAACCTTGGATCTTTGTTTTGTTTTGAGTTGTTGAGCTAAAATGAGGATAGATTGGAGTGTTAATTGGGTTAAATGAAGTGAAAGCATAGAGGAAAATGAGAATGAAAAATACGCAGTAGTGAGAGAAAGCTTGTGAAAGGAATCAGTTTTTAATGTTTGATTATAAACTTGGTTTGAATTGTGTTTGTAATGAATTGAGATGATATGGGAGTGAAATGAAGTAGTGAATGTAAGTATTCAAGTGTGTGATGAAGGATTGAACAATGGAAAAAGTTGAAAGAGAAGTTAGGAGGAAGAAGAAGATCGCAAGTCGTGATCATGCTTTTTCTGCTGCTTAAGGATCATATGTCTAGCCAAAAGTTGAAAGCACGATCACGACTTCCACTTGATTTTTCTTGAAGAGACATTCTTTGATATTTTTATTATAACTTCTTCATCCAAAGTCTAAATGATTTGATTCTTGAACCAATAGATTCATAAGAAATTGATATATATCTCCACCAAAAATCATAGCTTTCTGAAATGGATTGGTTGATTAATTTAAGATGGAAATGTGACTATCATGAAGTATGACAATTGGAACATTTTACTGAACATACCTTGGTATTTTGCTTATATCTTGATTTGTGGACTTCAGAATGGGATGATTCTTACTTTGAGTTAAACTACGGACATAGAACTACAAATTGTATGAAGATATGGAATTCCAATTCTGCCTTTACGAATTTTAGAATCTGATTGGATGTTGAGATAAGCATTCTGATGAAGCTTAAGAATAGTATACAATCTTTTGGGAATAACAAATTAGATAAACTTGGTATCATTGGAAGCCTAAGACAAAGATGGACAACTTTTTAGAAGGAAGTATTACTAGTTACCTCAACTTCCTGATGATAATAATTGAGCAAAGTGGACGCGAAGGGGATTGTGAAATAAATCTAGATTGAGGGATTGGGTATGACTTCACATGATCGATACTGTGATTAGATTAAAGATAAAAAAACCCAAATTTTGGACACGAACATGCATTATACAAATTCAATATACATGAATGTGCATAAATGATTTTTTAATGATGCACAATAGTGATATATATTTGTATTGAATGCTATAAAAGAACGCATCGAGCAATCGACTCCAGATATTATTGGGACTTTGAGGCAATAAGCAATAAGAGAGCTTTCGTAAGTAATTTAGATGGTAAATTTTGTAAGTAATTTAGATGGTCCCTTTTGTAAGTAATTTAGATGAATTCAATTGTAAGTAAATGTATGTAAGTGATTTTTGAGTATATGTAAGTAATTCAGTAAGAAAAATTTGATGGTATTGCCTTGACTATTTTGTTTACTATTGATTTTGCTCCATTAAATGATTTGCAAAGCTGTCAGTAATCTTCAGGACCCTCACATTTTTATTTTTTTCTATTTAATACTGAATTGAATTGTATTTTATGATGTTGTGTTTTGAGCCTTGGGACAATGAATGTCTGAAATGTTTTCAAGCATGCAATTATGATTGACTAATTATTATGCACATAAATTGAACCTGTTGGTTTTGTAACTGTCAAGCCCTAGTTGTGGTTAAATAGGTATGCCTATAAGGGTCTGTAGTTGCTTCTGTGGCACGTCAGTCTCTTCTGATAATGACATTTCGGCATCTTCTGTTAATGGCGCTTCGGTGTCTTCTGTTATTAGCACTTTGGTGTCTTCTGTTAATGGCACTTTGGTGTCTTCTGTTAATGGCACGTCGGTATCTTATGTTATTGGCACTTCGGTGTCTTCTGTTAATGGCACTTCGGTGTCTTCTAATAATGGCACTTAGGTGTCTTATGTTAATGGCACTTCGGTGTCTTCTGATAATGACACTTCAGTGTCTTCTGTATAAGTCCCGTTACCCACTTCTGTTTATGGATTTATAGTCTAACTCGTGTTGTGTTTTGATCTTTGATAAGCTTTGATAAGAACAAACAATATTTTGATCTTATGGGTTAACACCCTAATTTGAAAATTAGTTCCGCATTTTGTATATTCTGTTTTGCTATTAAAATGACTGACTTTAGCTTGCGAAGTGTTTTCCTTAATAAATCTTATTCTGTTCTGAATTTCAGTATATTGAGATGCTTTTATGTAACATGATTCAGTATCTATTGTGGTTAAACATAGTTTAGTTATTATTCACTAAGCTATATGCTTAGCACGGTGGATTTGCCTCGTTTAGGTTCAAAGAGAAGGATGTAGGAACTGAGATAAGTCAACCGCAATGGCCAAAAGAGTCTGAGTTTTGTTTTGCTTAAAATGTATTTTTGAGTTTGTTTTTGGACTTGTATATGAGTTTGGATTTTTGTTTGAAGACTTGTAATAACCTTAATTCAGGTTGGTTTATGAAATTATGGTATGTATTGTATGTTTGTTTGAGATTCTGGAATTGCATATATAAAGTGTCTCGTATGTTTGGAATGTTTATTTTTGAATGTTATACTTCCGCGAAATGTTTCGCATTCAGTTTGTTATGTTCTGTTTTGCGTGGCGTTTGCAATATCCTCCCAAGGGGTATTAAGGGGTCACAATTTTGGTGTTATCTTTCATAAAATTGGTTGAATATGACAAGAGATTATTGTGCAGTGGAATTTTGTCTAGGATTTATTAAACCAATCACATTGTTTAAGTCATAAATAAGCCTACAGACCTCTAAATTTGGTAATTTTAGTTGCATATGAAAACTAATACATAGAAATAGAAATATCTAAAAGAGACAGACTTAATTATGGGTTTATGCTATTGGAAATTGGGATATGGTGACCTTATGTTACCCTTATTTTGGAGCAGTGTTTGATATTTGGTCTATAGCTTATGTGTTAGAAGTCTGAATGACCTGATCTTTAGTGTTTTGGAAACTAGAGACATAGATGGACAAATGTCTAGAAGACCACGAAATGTAGTTCTGACTTTTTCTATACGAATATTAAAGAACAACTAGACTCATGTGATTTGTTTTTGGACTAATAATTTGTCTATTTTTAGACCACTTTAGGGTTTAGCTCAAATTGCATTGTTTTGAGTTTGTTTTTATTTCCGATTTTTACCAAATCTTATCTGAACCTCTTTAAATGTATATGAAACTTTTGAGACACATAAAAATAAATGAAATAGGACTTATTGTATGTGAATTGGGTGATTGAACATTGGAAATTAAAATTGAGCATAATGCATTTCCAAGAAAACTTATATGTACATAAATGATTTGTATGCATATTTATCACTCATATCTGTATATTATGATTATATAAGTGTGATTTTGACACCTTTCTAATGGTAATAAGTTATGATTTCCATGTATGAACACAGACACATAATTTATGACTTGAAATGCATATCATATGACTTATCAATATATGAATTATGAAATTGGAAAATGATTAGAGGAAATGCTACAATTCCTGTTTTATTGTCTTAGTGGTGGATAGATGGACATTCCTATAGGGTTACAATGCAGTTGCTACAGTTTGACACCACCAGTGTCCACAGTTCGATACCTTTAGGTATCCACAGTTTGATACCTTTGGGTATCCACAATTTGATATCTTCAGATATCCACAACACTCGCTATCCACAATATGAAGTAAAGTAAAGAGATATAAATAAGAAATACAATATGACAACATAAATAATTGGTATATGAATGAGCATTTGCATTTGTATTGGCAATTTGTATCATTGAATGTTGAATATCAACGTTTGAGTTTTGAAAGTGAATTTATGGTATATTTAAAAAATGTTGAAACATGTTTGCATTATTTATTTGATTAAGTATAACATCATTATTTATATTTGTGCGATATTCATGAATGTATGTGCTTAGCGGATGACTGCTGTGAGTAGTCATCCAAATTAAGTATTTTCGCATTAAAGCTTTCAAGATTAGCATAGGTGTTAATCCGTGTGGGTCCAACTCATAAGAATGAGGTACAGGAAACATCTACAAGAAACAAGGCCAACAAATAAAAGAAAAAAGCACTTTTGAAAGGCGTTTTTAGTTAAAGATGATTGTATATGTAATGGTTAAAGGAAATTGTATGTTTTCTTTTCGATTACCATGTAAATGTAAAAAAATTTCAACTCTGTCTTATGCAATTTTCCAACTCTCCCTTAAGATTTAAGGGAATTCCTTTAAGGTGCAACTAAATACATGGAAATTCTATTTTTCAAATGCAATATAAAATCCTATGATAATTGGGCATATTGGTTTCAATGGATGCCCTTTTTGTGATTTACATCTTCATAGAGCAATATCTTTATAAAACTGACTTTTTATTATTTTTATTAAAGATGCATAATTGAGCATGTTTCACTTTCCTCTTTAATCTTTCCAAACAAATAAAACTTTATTTTTGTAAAATGTCTAATTATTAAAATATTAGGTTAATGTAAATTTATTTTCATGTGATGACAAACCCCAAAGTTGAAATTCAGTTTTGGTATGATGGGACCTTCAAATTTAACCTTATCATGTGCCATGAAAGAGGTGAATTATATAAGGTGGAGTTAAGTCATTTGGTTATATTACAATTCATTTTCAGATAAAGGGACTTAAGATATGGAGAGATTATAGTCTTCAGTTAAAAATTTAGTCACGAGTTTTTTTAGGATGGGATTAGAGACCTGATAAGTGAGGTATAAATCATCAACATAATCAAATTAATTTAAAATAATGATTATAAGCTTATGGAAGTATTTATGAACAATATTGAATATCCCTTTTTAAGACAAAATGACAAATGCTTAAAAAAGGTTGTTTCAGTTGATTGTCACTTTGTTGCTACTGTTTTTGGTGAGAATGGTCAATCTACTATAGTGAAACATTTTGTTTGTGAGGTTAGATAGGGTAAATAACCTAACTGTGCTTTTGAAGAGAGTGAATAACTTACTTCTACTTCTAGAGAAGGATAACTACATGTTTATGCTTATGAAGAAGGAGACAACTTATTTTTGTTTCTAGTGAACTTCAAAAAGGTGAAGGTTCTTCTTGTAATGCTCATATAGTCTCAACTGAAACAAATAAAAGTCATTCAAATAATACAACATATGGCAGTGACATTTAAGGGCAGAGAAGCACTAAGTGATTTTAATGATCCTAGTTCATTATGATATATTTAATGAGATATTTAGTTAAAAGTTTGCCAAAGAAATTAACATGTTTCTTTATGATTGCTTCAACTTAAAGTCTTAAATTAGTAGGAGTGCAAAAGAAGTCCCTATAAATAACATGCCAAAAATGTAAATGAATTCATTATATGAAGATTCGTATGAGCTTATAAGAGTGGATGATAATTGAGATGTAGAAGGAAGAAGGCCTAGGTTCCTATAATTTAATGCATATTTTGATTTTATGAGGCCAATTAAACTAAAGGTTGGTATATTACTTAATTCAATAAGGCATTTAGATAAGCTCTATTCTAATATATTATTAATAAGAGTTTTGATGACTATTTGCATATGAAGAATGAAAATTTTAAAATAATCATTGTTTGGAAAAAGGGTTATGAGTGGATAATACATGCTTATCTAAAATAACATAGTTTTGTATTTCAAATCAAGATATATTAATCCATCCATTAGTGAGATTGAGAATGTTGGAACTGAAAATGCTAGGCTCTTTAGAAGAACTTTGCAGATATTGATGGGTAATAAGCAAAGATATGAATACCGTACCGGGCTTGGTACTGGATTGGGTTTTGGAACGGAACTGTACCGATACCAGTCAGTACTGGGTACCGTTTCGGGAAATTTTTTTAATTTATAAAATAGTCCCTAAAATTTTTAAAAATTACAAAATAGTCCATATTAGTATATTGTACTGTTGTACTGTATACTTTACTAGTTTACTGTTTACATCAACCATGCTTTTAAAAATCTTAATAATAAATAATAATGACAATTAATATGAA
>JANZLC010000202.1:38717550-38733855 GCA_026413385.1 Erythroxylum gracilipes
CATAATAAATCACAAGCCAATTTCCACCATTCAATAATCAATAAATCACCATTTCAAATTTAATTTCCAATCCACTTCCAATTCCAAAATGCAAAATGCCAAAATCCAATTCCAAAATCTAATTCCAAATTTCCAATTTCGGTTGAATTTCATAACTCACAAATGACAAAAAAAAACAACCGAAATCAACATCCAAATTTCCATTCCATTCGGATTTATCATTTTCATCCGAAATTCACTTCCAAATTTTTCCCCAAATCCAACACAATAACACCAATTTTTAACCCCAAATCTACCATAATCCAACAACCAACATAATCACAGAAGCAATCATTTTCAAAATGCACGAAAAATGAAACAAAAATAAAAAAAACATACACCCCAAAAATAATCGGGTCTTTGGTGCCAATCCAACGTTGGGTTGGGTGCTCCGATTGAGCTGAGGTGATCGTGTCGTCGTGTGGTGCATCAAAAACTCGAGGAGGACGAAGGAGAAGGCTAAAGCCGGCGAGGAGGAGGAGCGGGCTAAGGTAGGGAGGTCAAATCATCGAAGACTCGAAGGGAGAGCAAACCACCGGTCGAAGACTCGAAGGAGGAGGACTGGAGAAGACGTCGACGACGAGGAGACGACAAGACACCGAGAGAGAGATCAAATAAGGGAGGAGCAACGGCGTGCGTGCATGGAGAAGAAGGAGAAACTGAAGAAGAGAGAAGACTCCCAAAGGTCGGGGGATAGATTTTTTTAGGTTTAATTTTTGTTTTTTGCAAAATGGTTCTTGGAGAATTCAAATTTTTGCAGAATGGTCCAGAAAATACCGGAATTCTTGGTACTGGCCGGTACCCACCGGAATTTATCCCCGGTATATAGGGGCGGATCCAGAAATTTTTTTAAGTGGGGGCAAAATTTTATTTTTAATGGGGGCAAAATTTTAATAAAAGCAATTTTTTATAGGGGAAAAACTTAAAATAATAATTTTTTACATGAAATTTTTTCGGGATAATGGGGAAATTTTTTTGGAGGGATCTGCCTCTGCCGGTATATCTTTACTCGTACTGGTACTAGTTTCCGGCCGGTACCGACCGGTACGATACGATTTTCATAAGGTTGGTAATAAGGGCAAGCAATTTAAGAAATTGGGAAGCTATTAATTAGCTATATTAAAGTACAACTAGGATAGATCTTTCATAATCAAGTATCTACGAAAATTATTTAAGGGATCATTTGGTTTCATTTTTATTTTTTGTTGTGATTTTTAGTTTTTATTTCATATTTTTAGTTTCTACGTTTTTTCAAATAAAAAAACATATTTGATTGTTAATATGAATGTAATTATATTTTTATTACCGATAATAATTATATATTAGATAAAACTTAAAAATAAATAATTTTATAAATGAATAAATTAAATAATTTTTTTTCAATCTCTTTTGTAATATTTATTAATAAACTATCACTAAAAGTTATTATATTTTATTAAAATAAATAACTTAATAATAATTTATTTATTTATTTTAACATATATTTTAATTACTAAAGCTAATTTAATTTGAAACTTATATATTTTGAAGATATTTTAAATTTTAAATTTATTTAGTAATAATTTTACTTTTAAAATTAATATTTATATTAATTATAAAAATTAAATTAAATTATTCATGATTCTTATTAATAATTAATTAAATAATATAAATTTAGTTGATAACAAATCAGATTATGAAAAAATAAAAAGAAAACAAAAAATATTTTTAGAATTTCATAAATTATGAAAACAGAAGAACCTAAAACTAAAAACAAAAATAAAAACTCAAATAAACAATTTTTTACTAAATTAAAAAAAAACAAAAATAGAAACAAACAAGCACTTAAAATGAATTTTTTTAAATTAACGTGAGAAAATATTTTAAATGTTTTATGTACATTCATCACCAATTTTTTTTAGAATAATTGAAGGTGTATGAGAGATTTTTTATATGGGGAAGAAGAGTTCATATACGAGAAGAATAAATTGGGTACAATCAAGTTAATATAAAATAGTTTTTAATGATTCGGATCAAATATAAATTATTCAGATTAAATTTAAGAAGTGATTTGGACCTAAAATAAATCATTAAGTCAGCAACTTTTAATTGAAAATTGAAAATTATATTTTAAAAACTAAAAATTTAAAAAAAAATTAAAAAATTCTAAAATGAGTTAAAACTATGAGAGAGTCTTGTGTTTTTTTAAAACCTTATAAAAATTTTAAAGTTAATTAAAAATTAAAAATGTTTAGTAATTTTATGATCAGATTTCGATTCACCAAGTCATGTGCCGAAGCGATACCATGAGCTTCAATGTTATTTCGGATCAGAAGTCGAACAAAATCGGACATTGCAAATTACATGGCTTTTTACTCCATTTGTTCGGTGAATAAGGAGATGAGAGTTCATGTGTTCATCAGTTATTCTCTTGACCAATACCAGCAAGGCAGCAAATACCTGAGCATAGCCTGAAGGAAGTCACGATCTCAGAGTGTGTTTAAGATCGCCTATCAGATTTACAAACTGCAAAGTATACAACAGCCTCTTGATATACCGAATATAGCTGCCACAGCAATCGTACTCAGCAACTTTCAAACACGAAAGCCAACAATTAAAACCCAAGTCAAAACTACTTGAAACAACTGTAATTAGAAAAAAACAATGTCATTTCAACAGAAATAATAATCACCAAGTTCATAAAATCCTTATTTCCCTGCAGAACATGATATGAGAAAAATCTAACAACAGTCCAATCCCAAATCCTCTTGGCATCCTAAGCAACTGAAAAAGACAGATCATTTTTGGGTCTTTTCAACATCTTCTGCAATCTCCTGCCCATAACGACGCTTGAACTTAGCAATCTGCCCCAAACTTTCAGCCATTTGACGTTTGGCTCTAAAGTGGTAGACTTTCCCCACTTGGTGTATTTTTGTCATCATAACGTGCATCAATCTTCCACTCTGTGTCACGTAAGATATCCATTGCATTTGGGGGTGAATTCCTTTCTTCATTTTGCACGAAACCTGCAATTCAACTCACAAAATTAGGTCAACCCCAACTGTACATAGTTGAACACTTCTCAAAAGATGTGGCCTTTCACAACCTAATCTAGCTGAAGATTTCTGCGCAACAAAATGTACACAAAAAGTCCAATATTCATAACTGAAGCCCCAAATAGACGGGTCGAGACACTAGGAAAGAGAAACTGACGATATCACGTTGCATTATGTGTTGAAATCGAACCAAAAGCCCGAAGAAAAGGAGAAAAAACCAAAGGCTTTACACTACCAAAGAGACGATAAGCGGAAATAATATACCTGAGAGATTGATTGGGATGGAATCCTACAGGGATGTTGGGGACTTGGACGCGGAGAAGAGAACTGGAGGTTTGGGGTTTAGGGCCTTTAGGCGATTGATTCGTAGCACCGCTTATTGTGGTCTTCTTTGGTTTATTTTCTCATTTGATCGAAATTTTTTTATATATTCAGTGACCTTTGGCTTTACTTATGTTTTTGTTATTGTTTTAATTTATTTTAAAATAAAAATAAATTTTATTTAATTATTAATTATACTTTTTAATAATAATGATCAAAAGATTAACTACATTTTAAAATAAATAATCTACTAAATTTTAAAAGAAATAATTTAATAAATAAACTTATTTATAAATTAATATTTATTTATTAATATATATTCTAATTTCTAAAACTAATTTATTGTAACATTTTAAGATATTATAAACTTAAATTATATTTATTAAATAATTATTAAATTAAAAATGTTATTTTAAAAATTTTAAATTAATTACAAAATTAAATTAAAATGAGCAAATAGTTGTATTATATCAAATTATGAAAAATATAGAAAACAAAAGTTAATTTTTATGATTTTATAAGTTATGAAAACTGAAAAAATAAAATCAAAGTAAATAATTCAAATAAATACATTTAACTTATTAAATTTAAAAATAAAAAACTAAAAACTAAAGTAAAAAAAATAAACCATGAGACAATATTTTCACGGAGAGGGTGGCTTAGTACAATAACAACAACAATGACAATATTTAGTATGTATTTCACTGATACACAGAGTTTAAATAAATTTAATAATACAGTCTTATCTCTAACTAATAGAGATATGTTACTAAATAATTCACATGAAAAGAAAGAAAGAAAAAGGTTATAAAAATAAAAATAAATAATAATAATAATAGTAATAAAAGTGGAATGTGACTTAGTATTTTCTAAAAAAGATAAATACGTAGAAAATAAAATAAAATTATTTTTTAGACTGCATTAATATTTCCTCTAGATTTTAGGCCCAGTGTTATGCAACAATCAGAATATAGATTTTCGTCATTAGATAAGTGGATTTAACTCTGTCGAATATTGTGAAGTACTTACCCAATTCAAGTTCCAAGTTCAAGTTGAAATTCCAGTAACTAAAAACTGCGACAACACCAGTTTAAGTTCCAAATTGATGAAGAATTTGTTAATAAGAATTTTGAACTTCAAACTGCTCCAAGGAAATCCTCCAAAGCTTTGGCGATTTAAGCAACAATTCAAAACTATAGCTTGAAGAATTA
Organism: Erythroxylum gracilipes; assembly: GCA_026413385.1. Taxonomy (NCBI): domain Eukaryota; kingdom Viridiplantae; phylum Streptophyta; class Magnoliopsida; order Malpighiales; family Erythroxylaceae; genus Erythroxylum; species Erythroxylum gracilipes. The sequence continues at coordinate 38,722,157 of JANZLC010000202.1, forward strand.
CTGTACTGTTCTAAATAGTGGTGATCTTAAATGAAATAAGCGTTTTATTACAGAAACATAGCCTTCAAGAGGTACCTTGACCGGTTAGAAACGTGAACACAAAGGCTACTTAATACGATATAATCCATAACATCATACACAAATCCCATGTAGTACACACACATAAGGATACCACCAAAATATTAGGTGCTTTAGGATAGTTACCAATGCCACATGGCTTGAAGTACTGCTCCAAGCCTAGAACACAACTTATTCACCACAGCTAAATAGCTAATTCTTACTGCTGAACTAGGCATTCCTGAACCCCAGTTACCATGGCATGGCGAGGGTCTTTGTTTATAGCATCCGCTTCTTTCATAGGTTGGGTTTTGACAGCTGCCTCCAGAAAATTCTCACAATCACCCCCACTGCCAGTATAGTCATATGAAATTGCTTCAAAGATGAGAGCATTCACTTCTCTAAATCGTTCTTCAGAGAGAGAGACCTCTGCAAGGAGCCTCCAGGCCTTCTCCTCAGATGCCTCCTCGTAATCCTTTTTCCTCTTTAACACCATATGACCACTAATTTCCCACACCGCAGGGTTCACTTGAGTATCAAGAAGCTCAGGATTGACTTCCCCAAGAGCTTGTTTCTCGGCATAACACTGTTTATTGGCAAAATGGAAAGTCCAGGTTAAGATTATGCAACTAGCACCAAACCTTAATCAAAAGGTCATTCATGTCAGGTTTCACATCATTACCTGTGGGAAGAGAAAGATACGCTTGCCACAATCTGAGATGAGCACATTGTAAGGTATGTTGTTATTTTGAAGGCAAATGCAAGCATCGGAGACAGTGTTCGACAAGTCTTGGAGAGTTTTGCCACCCTCGAATATAAGGCCTCTGACAGGATAATTAACAAGCTCAGATATTTTCACTCCATCATCCAAGGTAGCTACCTTCTTAACGGGTGCTCTCTCAACGGGAAATGGCACAGCCAAGTAGTAAGCCTAATCCACGAAAATTTGTAATTCTACCATTAGCAACTTGGAAAAGATTCCATCTGCCAATCCAGACCATGAAGTTTGTATCTAAATAGCAATTGGAAAATACCTGGAAATGAAGGTGGTTTATTGTAGCAAATGCTCCTAAGCTGTTGTAGCCCAATCGGAAAAATGTATTTCTAGCCTCAGCTGCCATGTAAAGAGCAAGTAGGAAGCTCTCACGGTCAATCCTCTGAGGCAAGCCCTCGAAAAGGGAAGGGATCAACAACACATGCCCATATTCAATTGGGCTAACCTATGACAGTGGAACAAGAAAATCATCAATACCTTACTGAAGCAGCTCTCTCAATTGACAAGAAGTAAACAATTAGTACAAGAGCCAAGAACTTACATTGATGGCAACCATGCTTGATGAATTTTTATTGTCAATAGGGGCACTTGGGAAGAACTGAACTTCACCATCCTCGCTGGCTTCAAATTGGAAGAGAACCTCTTCTTGGCCAACCTTAGTGAAGTTAAATTTGTTATCATCAAATGCTTGGAGGACCTTGTCAACACGGAACTCAGTTGGTCTCTTCTTTAAGTGACGGCCTTCATTCAGTTGAGCTATGAAACCGTATTGGCCCGGAATTACCTAACCAACATAAGCAAGAGTTTGGCAACAAAGCCCAAATATAACAATTGATTAATTACGTGTTGTACAATCTTGACTTCAAATTCAAAAACTAGCCACCAACCAAACTAAACAGACGCACCTTAGTTTCACAAGCAGTGACGTCATACCGGAAGAGTCCCTTTCGCATGCGATCTTCCCACTGAAAACATGAAAAGGAAAGAGAAATAAGCCTCTAGACCGATAATCACACCATATAACAGAAATCAAAACTAACATGGAATTCGGTTCCATGTTCTTCACTTGCTTAAATCACTGACATCACCTGTCCAAGAAGAAGATCATCAAGGAATTGAATCGGAGCCTCCCCAGTATCGTGTTCGATCGCCTCCTGATTAATCTTGTCAACCCTCTTAAACGCATACAAGGGCAGCTTAGCACCTATCCAAGCGAACACACGAAAACAAGAGAATAAGAATAAACCACTAATCCAAACAAAATTTACTCTTTCAATTATGCATTCACCATCTAACACAAACAATTAACCAAGCACCTCGAATGCAACAGCTCTGAAGGCAATTCCGACCACAACCGCCGACCCGTTGGGTACCATCTTCAACCTCTTCCTTCTGGTAATTGGAGACAATCGTCGGAACCCTCTTAATGCTCAACATCATCTCCATATAGTTGCTATTGCTGTTCACTATAATACTTATTCTTAATACAAACCAAGTCTTCTACCTAAACAACGAGAAGAGAAGAGCCACCGCCGGCGAGGAAGAGGAGATCGGAAGGGCTGCCTCCTTCTGAAGGCAAAGCGCCACGACCACCGTGCGGCGAAGGTTTGGTCGCAATCACACAAGACCTGCGTCGTACACCTCGGACATGAATTCGAGGCCGAGTTAACCCGTGTATAGCCGTGATGTCCACAACTTGTTTAACTCCTGGGTTTTACCCACTTTCACCAAAAAGACGACTTTCGCAAAGTTCAAATTGAAAAAGAAGTACCCAGATCGTAAAGAGCAGTAAGAAAGAGGAAGGGCAGCGAGTTATGGAGATTTCAGGTTGATTTGGAAAGCAAAAGGCTGGTGGGAATGTTAAGACATGTAGGATATGGAAAATGGGAAGGTGACTTTTATATATATGCCTGGGGAGAGAAAGAGAGAGTGAAGAAGAAGAAAGAAACTTGGTGGCTGTGGCTATGGTTTTGCTGCTTGTCTCTTACGATTACGCTGTGTGGGGTTTGGGCGGAAAGAGACCACGCAGGCGTACGGATCAGCAATGGACCAGGGCCACAATCTCTCTAGTCAATCGCTTTCTTTCTATGTTTCGACGGTGGAAATTTTTTTACATCAACTTTGGATTTACTCGTGGTAACTTGGAATGTGCCAAGTGCCAACTTTAATTTAACCAATTGAATCTTCTTCATTGCAATATTCTCGGTAAAGTCTTCAACTATTGGACTTCTTATTTTATAAAATAACATTTTTATAATATTATAATGAATACAAAAGGAGATTAATTCTAAGATAAATGATTATATTTTGTAGAGAAAGGTGAAATAATTAAATATAGTTAAATTTAAAGTACTTTTAATTGCTGTGAATAAATAATTTAAATCTTAATATACCAAAAAAATTAATCAAATATTAAGTAAATTAATTATTTACATATCCATATTTAAATACAAATTTTAAGTTTAAATACAACAGCAAATATCAAACTAAAAACTAAAAACTCTTATATTTCCTATATTTAAGACCATAAATGTTTGATTTAAATTTCTTATCAACTTCTAATGAAGTACCCCTCTTCAAAAATCATAAAAAGATAAAATAGTATCAATTATCTTTTCACAATATATAATAAATAAAATATAAAATTACTAATAATCATCTACTATTAAATAAGAATTAAAGAAAAATATAACAATAATTTAAGATTTTTGCTATGTATATGAAAACACAAAACACATATTTTTTAAATATAAAGATGCAAATGATATTAATAGATAAAATCAAATCAAATCAAAAATACTAAAAATTTTATGGTCTATTATTATTGATACAATATATAATTTTAATAAACATTTGAAAAGGTTTTAAAATTTTTATTATAAATTTAAAAGATATATTCTAATATTACAATAAAAATGTAATATTTTAAATTTTAAATTAATTTTTTTACTATTCAATACTAATCTTATAATAATTACATATGTTTAATAAATACAATATTTTGCTTTTTTATTTTTATTTCATATTTCTTGTTAAAAAAAGGTCTATGATTATGAATCAACAAGAAAATAAATTTCTTATAAATATTTATGAAATTTTTATATTATCCTTTAAACTTTTTATCGCAATAAAATCATAATTATTTTTTGTTGTAATATATCACACATATATGTTTTTATAATAAGACTTACTTTTGTATTCTTTTAAACGTTGTTATATGATGATTAATAAAAGATTAATTTTTAAATATTCCTTAAAAAAATCAAATTTTCATGATTGTATTGATTCTTTTATTTTTTATGGATATAAACATATATATTTAAATATTTTATATGTATTATTATAGTTAGGAGAGTTAAAAATTGTAAAATACTTTTACATAACTTTAAAATAAGTGTAAATAAATATTAAAATATGATTGAAATTAAATTGACTTTTTAAAATAAGTATTGAATGTTTTGGGGTTTAATTGTTATGATAATTATTTAATTTTTCACAAGTTTAAAAGTTAATTCACTTTTAATTTGTGAAACAACTATAATAATCTTTTTACAACTACATTTATTAAATTCTTTTACATTTTACATTTAATTTATTGAAATTTTAAAAATGCAAAAGAATAAATTAATTCAAAAGTTTAATAATAACATATTATATTATTGAGATAATTACAAAATTTTGAATGTATTCATCAACTACAAATATTTAATGGCGGATAAATATTTTAACAAAAAAAATTAAATACAAAATCATATCTTCTTAATTAAACACAATATTGGAAAATATAATGTATCTATTACTCATAAATCATAATTAAAATAAAAATATTTCAATAATTCATATAATTTATTTATTAAGAAAATTAGATAAATGATATTTAACGTAGGTAAATTTTAAAATAATTAAAATTTTACTAAAAGTTAATTATTTTTAATATTTGCAAGTTAGATCTTGATTTCAAAAATAAAATTTCTCGTCTTAAAAATAAACGTTATTTTTATACCTATATTTTTAATTGAAATTACATTCACTGAATTAGTCTTCAAACCGTGGTGATTGTAACACTCCTATACATAAATAGATTATTTCTTACGTCTTACACTTTTGGAAAAAAACCTTTCTTTTCCATTCCAACCAACATATTGTCTCTTTTATACATTCAAAATATATTTAGTTATTAATATCTATTAATTATATATTATATAAAATTTAAAGATAAATTATTTTTTAGAAATAAATAAATTTCTTTTTTATTTTAATCTATTATATAATATTTATTAAAAATTATTAGAGGGTTAGTTTAATTAAGAAATTTTTATCTAACTTGGACACACATCTCAATTTAAAAAATAAATATTATCTTTAAGATGTAAACATCATCTTAAACCTTTCACTGACACGTGGTGGCAACTTCCAAAATTCTCTACGTGACAAGTTTTGTGATGGTCCACGTAATCATCAGGCCACCAAACCAACGGCTCAGATTAAAAGGAACAGACTAGGAACCGTGCCTCCAAATAGCCCATGCTCTCATGTTCCCTCTTGCCTCGAGGAAGGTTCAAAGGTCATGCTTTATGCTTACGCACTTGTATTTTGTAGGCTATGATTAACTCATTATTATGTCGTTTATCATAAGGAAATTTCTTGACTTGACAAAAAGGTTGTGATATCAAAAGGTTTTACGCAGCTGGAAACTTCGCAAATGAAATCACAGTTACACTGTAATGACTCATCTCATCCTAGTAAATACGAGAATTTATATAAATACTTGGACAAGATAAATTTTAAAAAAAAGTAAAACAGGTGATTGAAACTTCTTCGATGCTTTGTTTTTCCTATTGGTGGCACAAGAAATGATGGGAAATTTCCTGAGCCTAACATCGTTCAAAAAGAAAAAGAATGATCAAACAAGATAAATGACTATTTATTTGTCTTTCATTTTTTATTTTGAATTTCAAAATAGTTTAGAAATAGAAATAAAATTATTGCATAATAAATATAAATTTACTGCATTTTTATGTTAAAAATTAAAATTAAAATCAAAGTTATTATTCAATAAATAAATCCAAAATTTTTATTTATTGAAAAAATATATAATTTATTAATCCAATGCGACTCAAATATGAACTCTTTAAGATAGTACACGCTACCAATGTTGTGAATTCTATATCGGATTTGGTATTAGATTGAATTTTAGTATGATACTGTACCAATATAGGTCAATATTGAGTATCGTTTCGAGTAATTTTTTAAATTTATGAAATAATCCTTGAATTTTTTTAGAAATTGCAAAATAGTCTATTGTCATATTGTACTGTTGTACTGTATACTATATAAGTTTACATCAACTTTGTTTCAAAAAATCATAATAATAAATAATAACCATAATTAATATAAAATAACAATAATTTTTAGATATTTCACATATAAATAATAATAATAATTAATATGAAAAATACAATTATCATCAGATAAATATAAAATTGAGAACAATACAAAGTATTTAAAATATTACAAATTCATCATATAATAAATAATAATTACATTCAAATATCCAATAAAATGAATAATAAATATCCTTAACTCTCAAACTATTATAATTTACGACAAGAGTTTGTGATGATGAATCAACCAACTAAAAACAAAATTTGTAACAAAAACATTTACAATTACATTACATATATAGAAGTTAACATATACATCAAATATGAGTAAAATTTAAAGAAGAGAAAAAACAAAAACCTAGAACTTTATTCAATCGTCTACGGGAGGATACCTGCTATAACTATACTAACCCCAGCTATCATTTGGTATAAAATCTTCATCATTTATATTCAATACACCAAATGACATGTAAACGCTTTCTCAACCAAGATTATTTTCCAAGTCATTCATATTTATCAAATCTGGTTCCTTAGAAACCCAATCCGTCAAAAAATTGATGTTATCAATAGAAATTAGATCTGTTAAACTATTTGTCCTATTAAGACTCCTAGTAAACACTAAATTTTAATTATTAAAAAATTATAAGAAATTATGTTGAAATTAATAATGATAATAACATACTTTTCCCGAAGCTTTAAATTATAACAAACGAATACCAAGCCATTCAATCTCTTGGTCCAATTTATTCCTTTTCTTGGAATGAATGAATTCAAACGTGCTCTAGTTATGTTCACACCTTGTTGCACTCACACATTAACTTAAAATCTAAAATACAAGCCTTTGCAATTCTAGAACACCACTTCCGAATTGATTCCACTAAGAAACTGTAAGTTGTAAGATAACAAAAAGTAGCGTTAAAAATAAAATTAAGTGATAATTAATTTTCAACAAATAAGAAAAAAGAAACAACTAATACCTAGAGAAAGTTTTGCTTTTTGTCAAATAATGATCTGCAATCAAAAATCTCCAGAAGACAACTTATAAAACTCTATTTGTGAGCTTAAAAGATCTTACATCATTTCATGACCAACAATTATTATAATACTAAATAACATTCCTCTACTAACTTCAGCTTTCTTTGTAAAATCCGGTTTGAAATATACATTAGGATTCAAAAAGCCCCAGCTGCAAACAACAGAGAAGATAGTTGTTTTTCTCATCTCTCATTGATGATTGCAAGATGCAGTGTGTGTATAAAGAAGACCTATATTTCAAATTGGCCTTGGTTGCTTCCTTAGCCCTTTCCATAGCATTATAAAAATATCTCATTGTTGCCTTTGCTTCACTATCAGTTAAGAGAAGCACCCTCACCAAAGGCTCAGATAACAATTGGCATTGACACAAAAATTCTCTATCTTCCAATATAATTCTGGAAACTGCCACCCCAGCATTAAACCTAACATGTTAAGATGCAACTCACTTATCACTTGTAAATATTTTTCTTAACTTTTTCTTTATCGTAACAAAAGAATGAAGTCATAAGAAATTTGTTGCAAATCTCATCACAGCAGGACGACATAAATTCCTACCATTAATAAATTCTTTAAACATTAAATTCAACACCCATACACGATTATAGATGAACTTGGTCACCCTTTTTAACTTTCTGCATAGTCTCATCAATAATAGGAAAATACCTAGGATCCCTTATATTTTTCAACATTAGGTCAATGCAATGTGCAGCACAAGGAGTCTATAAAAAAGAATTATACTTATTCTGTAACTTTCTTCCTACCGCTTTATAAGTAACATCATTGTCAGTAATGAACTGAACAATATTTTATGACCCTACTTTATTCACAACTTCATCAAATATCTCAAACAAAGTATCAGTATTTCTAATCAGGCTAGATGCATCAATAGACTTTAAAAATATTTAGTTATTGGTATAATAAACTAAAAAACTTAATAATAGGCTCTGGTCTCCTAATTGTCCAACCATCACACATGATTGAATACCCAAAAGTAGTCCAATTTACTCTTCTTTCTGCCAAATAACTTCTAATTTTAGAAACTGAATAACTCAAAAGTTTACCTGTTAAGTCATCAATCAAAGGAGCTTTGTATCCCAGACCATAAGAGGCTATTACATGTACCCTAGGTTGATAATGATGAACCTGTATCATACCACCATCTAGTTACTGTCATATCAACATTGTGAGCTGCATCTTTTGATTGTATTGCACTAGGAATTGAAGATTGGGCTCTAAGAGTTGGTCATAATGCAAAAAAAACTAGTCACTTGCCTTCTTCTTTTCTTCACATCAGGTCTAAGTGTAACATTCACTTCTTCCTGAGCCAGCGATGAAACACTACCAGTACCAGTACCACTATCACCTTCAATATTTTCACAATCACCACGAAAACCTGCAAACGAACTTCCACTACTAATTTCAAAATTCAACCTTTACCTTCTATCTTTTTCATGTCAATATTCTTCAAGCAATGTTTTCATTTGTCACTTCACATCATGCTTTACTTTTTTTTATAAGGTTCTACATCTCATTTAACCCCAACTAAATGCTTCTTCAATCTGGTAATTCATCTACCTTTTAAATGCTTGTTATAAAACAAGCAAATTGTATGATTCTTCATACCTGAGACCAATGCAACATAAGCCCAAGCTGAATCATTATATCTTCCTCAAGCAGTTTGATCAGGAGTACTTGAACTTCCTTCCATTTATTTGTAACAAAAAATGAAGATATTAGTTTTGTAAGAAATTAATCCTTTAGTAGTTTCATCAACAAAATTAGTAGTGCTAACTGTTTAGAAACTAAAAAAGTAAAGATTCATGAAACTAAAGAAAAATTCAGAACTTGATAGACTTTCCTAATGGAGAGTAGTAAATTCATGCCAAATTTAAAATCGAAGTACCGTTCAAAGATTTAAGATGATGACTCAACGAATCCAAAAATTCAAGTCATAACTTAAACATCCTTAACTTCACTTAGCATGTTCATCTTTATTCTTGTTTTTTTAAGGAATATGATTATTTTCATCGACATCCTTGCCTTTAATAAATATCTTGAAATTGAATGCACAAGCTAAGTAATTTCTTTTGTTAAGATGAACTAAAAAACTTTCACACTTCTTCGAAGATATAATGCCAAGGTAAATATAAATGAGATAAAAATGGAATAATAAGAAAATGAGATTTTGAATATACAAAGACTATGGGATGGACTAATGTTGGAATAAATAAAGGTGAATTTGCAAGAGATTTGAAGAATCCTTGATGAGATGAACTAATTCTGGGATAAAGATTAAAGACAACTTAGAGATAAAAATTTTACCTTTTTTGTTACTTTTCTACACAAAAATTACAATTACAAAACTTATGTAATTCCTCTTAGGCTTTTTCACAATACCACAACCAAATTATTATTATACTCAATTAATTATTTACCCAATATCCAAAGACCATTTCAATAATTTTAAGAATATGTCAATTAATTATTTACTTTGAATTCTTTACGATTTACATTCTCGATTTTAAATTTTTAAGTTAAGTTGAAAGACTTTCTAACTTTTAAATCATGCATGATGCATGCCGTGCATTTCAAAGTTTCAATGACCAAAAAATTTAAGATAAATCATGACATCAAGTATCATCAACCGAACCATAACAATGAACCAAAACCAAACTCCTTTCATTCAATTCCAAGTCCAATCCATTATCCAACCAATGGCAAATCACAAATTCATTCCAACTTCCAAGTCCAACCCATTCACAATCACAACACAAATGCAATTTAGCAGAAAAAATTCAATTGCAAAGTGAAAACACACCCAAACAAATTCACAATTGGTTTTTGGGTCAGGTTGGGTTTAGATCTGGTATTATTCCAGATCCGACAGTTGTGGATGCGTAGAGGACAAGAGGAGAGCAGCCGATGGTGGTGTGGTGCGGTGGTAGTCCTCATAGAGGAGGGCTGAAGCCTGATGGAGGTTCATATGAGGCTCGATGGTGGCGGGTTCACGTGGTAGAGGAATATCCAAAGATGACAGTTGTGTGGTGCAGTGGTTTGTGGTTGTCTTGTTGTCGAAGAGGGAGGAGCACTGCTAGAGATGGAGAGAAGAACAAGAGAGAGAGAGAGTGGAGATGAGACGAGAGCACGAGATAGAGAGAGGATGGAGGCGTGAGGTAAGTTTGAGAGAGAGAAAAAAATCAAATTAGCAAAGGATGAGTGCAGGCATCGGGGGTGGGGGGTTTAGGGTTTATTTTATTTTATTTTATTTGCAAAACAATCCTCATATTTATAAAAATTATGGTACTTGCCGATACCGACTGGTACCAACCGAAAACACCTGATATTAGCTGGTACCAAAACCTTAGATATTGTTCTGTTTTCCAGCCGATAAACAATGTGTACCACCCTCAAGGATATATATATTATTAACATTAAATAGTGAATAACAGTCCCATGCATCAGGTCATTGCATGTGAGCTTAAGACCTTTGATTAGCTTAGGTCCTTACTACATAGTTGGGCATCACAATAATCTTTCCCACGATTAATTATTTAATGTGGGTGCTAGGTTAGGATTGTTAATGTCAAAAGACATTTTGCCCCATTTGTGTTTCATCTGCCTTTTGCATCTAGCCAAAGAGCATGGTTTAAGCATTCAAGATTCAACATTATCCCACTTTAGATTATCTCAGCATTCATCTAACACATTCATGCCAAAACATGGACGGGCTGATTGGATCTTTTCTGCAGTAAGTATACTTTAATTATAAGTTCAAAATATGAGGTAAAGGATGCCACCTATCTTCATATTGCATAGTTAATTAATCTATAGTGCATAGTTTCAAGAAGATTTGCAGGAGGAAAAGGTTGGAGAGTAACTCCAATATTTTAGTCAAGTTCAGATGAGCAATTTTATTCAAGTACTGGAAAAAACTATTATAATAAAACCTCGATAAATGAATGTTCGATAAATTAATAATCTCGATTAAATAATAATTTTCTCTGGTCCCGACTTGGGCCAATGGGATAAAATAATAACCTAGCTAAATGCATAAGGTAATAGTTTTAAAAAATTTCCTTGAGGTCCACTGAAAATATAAAATAATAATTCATTAAATAAGTATGCAAATTACATATATAATTCATAAAATAAAGCACTTCCTAAATAATTTTATTTCAAATTTTATGCTTTCCTAAAATATGTATCTATAGTCAATTGATTCTTCTTTTCATACGAACTGAATTCAATTTCATCTTTAACTTTTTGGAGGGCATAAACTATATTTGGCACATTCTTCTCATTTTGAAGCAAGTAACTTTTCAAAGTCTCTACGGCAAGAAAAACTTTTTTTGGAGAAACATATGGTATAGAGTTACTATCATCTGGATCTTGATTGTCATCATCTTCCATACCCATTACTCCTTGAATAATTTCTTCGTCCGTAGGCG
>JANZLC010000202.1:38743626-38762546 GCA_026413385.1 Erythroxylum gracilipes
GCTCGATGCGTTCCTCTATAGCATTTAACACATATACAAATCACTATTGTGTATGATTAAAAATTCATTTATGTATACTGAATGTGTATGATGCATGTTCATGACAATTTCGGGTATCTTATTGTAATTTTCATCATCAAACCAATCAGATATCAAAGTCCACATTAATAACATTTGGTACTTATAATTTGGACCGAAAGAAAACAATGTGAAATCAATTTCCTAACCTAATTGACCACTTCAGATTTTCTACTCGCATGATTTCGGGTCAACTTTCCATAATTAATCTAATAGGGTACATGACAAAATTAGGCAACACTTCCTTCTAGAAAGTTGTTCTATAGTATCTTAAGTTTCTAAAGACTCTAAGATCATCCAATTTTATTCAGTATTCAATGAGTTATGCCAAAAATACCACAGACTATACACATGTGAACTTTTGGCTAGAACATGATCATTCCCTCGAATTGTACAGCTCATATCTTTCAGCTAAGATATCCAAAAATTAAAACTTTATACCAATATAAACCTAAGAGAATAAGCTACAACTTTGGTGAAGACAACTCAGCCTAATTCGGCCCACATCAGTACAGTTTATTCAATAACCTCAAGACATGATTTCTGTCCCTGATAGTGTTTCAGCTGAAGCTACAACTCACTTTCATGCCAATTTTGAAAATCATAGAGACAGAATTAAAATCTGACTTCATCACAAAAGTTGTATAATTATGTCTTTAGTTCAATTTAAAATAAGAATCATTTCATTTGGAAATCTATGGGTCAAAATATAACTAAAATACCGAAGCATATTCAAAACATTCCAGTCATCAAATTCCAGCACACCTCAACATTTTCATCTTAACACCCCCCTTTTGGGATAACTTTGCATGATCTTTATGAGAAAAATAAATGGTATATTTCAGTAATACTTTCTTCTAGACAATTGTTACACTATGTTTCTAGTTTGTAATAACACCAAAATTGTACAATTTGAGTCAGTATACTGAAAGTTATATCCAAAAGAGTTCAGACTATTTTTAAACTATAACATAAATCCTAACTCTAATTCCAACTAGATTTTGAGATGCCTAGAGATATAATTAACATTTGGATTCTTCAGAAAAGTTGTAGACGTATGTCTATAGTTTAATTTGAATTAAGAATCAACTCATTTAGAAATACACAGATCAAGTTATAATCAAAATTCCAAGACGTGTTCAGTGAAAACACTTCATTTCTTCCAGCTTTTCCACAAACAGACTTTTGGGTCAATGTTACACAGTCATTTTGACAATGAAAATGAAGGATTTAGGCCAAACATTCTTCTAAATATTTGTTCCATTATGTCTTAAGTTTCTATTGACACCAATTTTATACAATTTGGTTCATAATGTTGAAAATTATTCCCAAATTATTACAGACTGTTCACAAAAAGTGACAGATTTCAGATACTCAACTTCAAGCCAACTTTTGACACATTTAGTGACAGAAATCAAATTCCACGCCTCATGAAAGTTGTAGATATAAGTTTCTAGTTTAATACGAATTTAAAATCATCTAATTTGGATACCTACAGAGACAGATATGGCTAAAATACCGAAACCTATCCAGTAGAACTATACATCCAAACTAGTTTCCAGCGTCAACATAGCATCACAAGACCCATTTATTAATGAAATAACTTATAAATATGATGATACAAGCTTCAGAAAAGATCCAGAAGTTGAGAGGGGGAGTAGGAGAATAAAATTTCGTGTGAAAGAAGCCAAAATGAGGGAGTAGGTTACTGAAATGAGCTGGAGTGTTTCAGCTATTACTTTGCTAGGTGTCCTTAATTTGTCAAACCACATGTCTTAATGCATGTAATGCATCAAGCCACATGTCTTATTGCATGTAATGCCATTTGCCTAATTAAAATGCTGCCACTTGTCACTTATAAAACCAGTCCACATGTCAATCATCCAATGGTGCCAAATGTCACTCATTCATTGATCCATTTGTCACTCCATAATTTGTCTCTTAATTTCTTTATTTTTCTTAATATAAATTACCTCAAATTTTCAATGGCTTTCTAAAACATCCTAAATGTCTCCAAAAATGTATAATTAATAATAATATGCACTAATTTAATAATCCAAGACAATTAATCCATAATTCACCAAAATTTCTAAATACCCGAAATATTACCAAAATCGTCAAATCACATCTTATTCGCGTTAACAACTCAGTTATACCCGAAATGTCATGAATGCATGCACAAATATTGGTATGAGTCTAAAAATGTATATGCTCAAATAAACAAAAACTCAATTATGCCAAGCATACCATGCATTGAAATTCCTTAATATTCTAACCCCTAATATGAGGCGTTACAATAGCGGTAAAGCACATATAATTTTTCTCTTCTTTTGAATTCTCACCTTTGGATTCACATTTGCCCAAGTTGATGCTTTAAGTGCTTTCTTTTTGTCCTTCTTCTCTTTCTTATAATTTCTTTCTCATTATCTTTGAGTCGATGATATTATGATTTTATGGCTGAGTTTTCGACATTCAAAACAAGTAATGTTAGAGGATTTATGTTTTATATCACTTTTACCTTCCTTAAAAATCTTTGGAATTTTTTCTTCAAGAACTTATCAAATTTTCTAGTGAGCAAGCCAATGTCTTTTTTTTGCTTTCACTAGTTGATGTCTTTTCCTCTTTGTTTGATTCTTCCTTTGAGGCTTTAATCATTAAATTATTTTTCTTTAGAGGCGTCCTTTCTTCTTGCATCTTTTGGAGACTCATTTCATATGTATGAAGAGATCCAATAAGTTTCTCAAATGGTAAATATTGTTAGACCCCTGGATTTATATAGTCATCACTTTAGCTTCCCTTGTCTTTTGAAGTGACCTAAGCATCTTTTTTACCATTTCAACATTAGTATAGGTCTTTTCAAGACTTTTGAGAGCATTAATAATATCAAATAATCTTGTATACATGCTAGATATACTTAATCATACTTCATTTGAAACAAGTCATATAACACATGATGTGTTATTATGCTTACTTTGCTCTCTTTTACTTGATCAGTTTTCTCATACGTAACTTCTAAAGTATGCCAAATTTCGTAAGCAAACTCACACACACACACCCTATTAAATCAATTTATTTCTAACGCACAAAAAAGATGTGTATGGCCTTACTATTCTAGGAATCTAATATCTTATCTTGAGATTACCATTCTTCATTCAATTTGGATACTTTTTGTTATATACAATTTTAGTTGGAATAAAAGTACTATTTGACATTATTTCCCAAAATTTTACAATTTCAGCCATTAAGAAGAATCTCATCCTAGTTTTCCAATAAAAGTAATCATTATCATCAAAGAAAGGTGATCTCTTAATGCTTTGTCTCTAAATGAGCTTTTAAATATATCATTATGATCTTTGCTATAGGATTTTATTAGAAACTAGTCTAATAGACTAGTTTTGATATCACTTATTATTCCTTAACAACACCCAAAAGCTAAATGAATTAGGAGTTTAAAGAATTGAATACTTTTTCTAACCAGTATATTCAATTAACAATAATCAACGTAAATAAGGATGAGAAAATTGATTCATAAAAACCAATTAAAATTGAATAATAATTTAAAAAGAATAGGGAAGAAAGAATGTAAACCAATTTATAATGTTCAATAAACAACCCTTTTCTATATCCACTCCCAATATTCTTCTTAGAATTCTACTATATTTCTTCTTTCAAAAAGAAAAATAACCTTTGTATAATCTTTCTCTATAAAGAGAAATTCTTTTTACAATCTTTTTTTAAGGCAAAATGGAACCTCGGTCTCACTTGGATCACCCTCAATTACAATATCTAAACCAAATATTATAACTTCAAGTTTTTCACTTTATCACTTGATAACTCTAAAATGACTCACTCACACAAATATAACCTAATGATGCTCAAATGATTGAAAAACACTTTGAAATATGTGTATACAACATTCAAAATCTTGTTAATTTTAAAACTAATGAAAAAACACTTATTTATAATGTTTTGGGACCCCTACTAGTTGTTGGAGTCAAGAACTAGCTATTACAATGGCTATATATAATGCACTAGTCAACCAATATGCATTAAAAGCTCCAAATTTACTAGCCTTTAGAACATTGGTTGATTAGTTGGCATATTGGTGGAACAATTCTATATGTTGGTTAACCAATGCGTTAGCCAATATTACAACAAACTTATGGTATATTAAATTTAACAACTTTAACCTATATTGGCCAACTGTAAAACAATATAGGTTGACTAGGTTGACCGATCACCCTAAAAGTATTATTTTAAAATTTTTGAATGCTCAAACTTAATTTTATTAATACAATTATGAATCAAACTTTTAAAAAAATATTCACCAAACTTTGTTTGAAAGATCATGAGACTTTATATTAAAAGCAAAAGATTTAGTGCCTCTATATGAAAGTAAAAACTCATACAATAAAATGAAATAAAATGTTTATGCATGGTGGGCATTTTAGAGCATCAAATTAATAAAGTAAGATTACAAATAATATTACAAACTAAATAATGAACTTGATAAGTCTTGATCTTCTTTTGTTCTTGATTTGATCTTCATTTCAGCTGTTGTAAATTTTAACTACTCTTTATCAATTTTATATGCTATCTTCTTGAGTATATAACTTCACTTTCATCAAAACATAATTACTATTAATAAATTTAATATTTTGACGAAAAGCAATGTACGAACAAAAAGTGAAGTTACTAGCACCTACATTAGTTTCATAAGAAATTAAAGCTTTATTGTAATGTTTGTATGCTCGTAAACATTATCATAAACACTATAAATTCCACAATTAGTAAGTTCACCATCAGTTAGCATTATGCACATCATCATCTTTCTCATCTAATAATATAATGTTTTCTTTATTTGTAGCATCTATCATTCACATTATTCACTTTTACAACAATCATTTTATCCCGTGTAACCATTGTCTTCTTCTTCACATTTTACTGGAATCATGTTATCAACAATCTCATCATCCCCGTTATTTGCTTTTGAAGATTATATGCATTATATTCACCCTTAAAATAAATCTCCACTACTTAAAACAAAAACAAAAAACAAATTATGTCATTTATTTTGCTATAATTTTTAATATCCACTTTTTGGGGTTTACATAATGTCTACATTACGCTTTATTTAACATATCATATTAATTATGTTTAGTAATTCCTGAGTCACAGTACCAGACTTGATTGGTCAATATCTTCTACTAAAAATTTCCTCACCAATGTAAACAATTGTCAATTTCTCCCCCGTAGTAAAATAATATTTTTTTAATGAAATTCTACATCCTAAAAAATAACAAAAAAATAATATTATTATTTTCAATTTCATAAGACAATAAAAACTACTAAACAATTCAGTTTACACACTGCTATACTTCAGTGTTATGTCTTACTCCATAAAATAATTCCTTCAAAATCAAGTCTTATCATATTATTCCCCAAAACAGCCGATAAACTAACAAAAATCATCAAATTGGAATATAAACAAAAGACATTTCACTCAATTAATGATTGCAAACAAATAGTATTAGGATTAAAAAATTATATTTGAAACCTTAAATTATTATAAATGAGTAATTTTGCATATTAATTTACCTCAATTGCTAAAATCACCAAAGATGAGCTCAATTACCAAATATTAATGAACCTTTTTTTTGTAATATTTAAATAGGCCTACTAAAAGACAACATTATCCTTGGTAAGATTACATCCTCATACAAGATGGTCACATTGGTATAATGAAGCAATTACACTATAATTGTCCTCTGGTGAAAAGCGAGGGAGGGATGTTTTGGACATTTTATACTCTTGTTTAAAGGATACGCTACTCAACTACTCCCTATAAATTAATCCATTATTACCGACATCAAAACTAATTGTCCCAAAAGAAAAGCCTCATCTCCACTCCTACATTTCCACAAATTAAACAACTTGAAATGATAAGAGAATTGTGTACATACATCAATCAGCACTGCATATGTACAGCCATGTCCACGGTTAAGCCAGCTTCCATGGCAAACCAATGATCACGTTTCCAAACTCTGTTTAACTCTCGTCTTGACTGTTGTGGCCAATAGAGATGATGTTGGTAGTAAGAATAGGATTAACAATTGACTAGGTGAGAACTCTGAACGGATTAATCTGCTTAGTTCACCAGCATATGATCAAAGCCTCCTCCAGCATGAAGTGCTGGAACCCTACTCACTCCAACATTATTAAGCAGTTGTTGCAGCCATCGCCTTGTTGTCAGATCGTCCTGGAAGTGGTATTAGAGAAGGCAAATTAATCTTCTTGTAAGAAATTTTGAGACAATATGCAATCTAAAATCAGAGAGTAATTGTTATATGAGCACTACTTACCCGAAGGCAACTGTTGAAAGTGCCATCTCTTAGCATATCTGGCAGGCAACTTCTCAGAGCATCACAGGCCCTGAATACCAAATACCAAAGCATATCCTTAATTGAAAAACACAATCATTCAAATGAAAATTAAAAAAAAAACACCATTGTAGATCAATGAATCAAGAAGAAAAAGAAAGCAAAGAAGAGATGCAAAAAGGAGAAACAAAATTTGGAAGAGACTTTTAAGATTCGATGCAACATACCTTGGATTATCTGACAGTCGAAGATAACATCTGATAATGTGTTTCAACAACCGATTTGAATGTTGATCAGCAAGTGATGTAACCATGTTCCCCAGGACTCGACCTACTGCAAAGAATCGTTCTGCTGTAGTACAAATATAGTCCAACCCCACATCATCTAACAGAATCTTTTGAACTATAAATGTGGCAACCTGTCATATCAAAGGGATCGAGACTAAGATATTCATCATCCATAGTCCATCAATATTTGTAGACGGATCAACCTGGTTTTTGATATGAGAGTAAACAAAAGATAAACTGATGATAAGCTAGATATTCTGTTTCAGATTTCACGATCTTGAGATAAAATTGAGGTCAGCAATAGAACTCAAGATAACAATGTGCTTGCAGCTAATTGTTCATCACAAGAGATAAATTGATGAACGTTTCAATCATATTCATGGGGACGTGGGTCAAGAAAAAGCCTGGCATGTGCCTCAAAATGATTCAAGTAGAATTGAAAACAATTAAGGAAAAGGCAAATGTACTCAACTGTTTTGGACAATTCACTGCCCATTTCCATGGTCCGAAGACATAGTGGAATAATCTCAGTTGATAGAAGAAAACTTATAACCTCTGTGTCATCAACCTGGTAAAGAAAAGAATAACTCAGTTTGATATAACCTTTCGTGCACACAATTTTCGAAAGACGAGACGAATTTTTCATTAGAATATGATGTTTAATGAACCAAAGAAAATGGAAGGAAAAACACACTCTACCATTAAGTGGAAAGGAAGTGAAAAGGGAACAAGTTAAGCAAATGGTGGCGATGATTGAGTACCTTCACTAGGGCTCCAATGACACCTAAACTGGTAAGCCTCAAATACTCAAAAGGCCTTGACTTGCTAGTTGTGTTAAGAAAAGGATACAGATATAAAGGTATATGAGCTGCAAAAAGGATGTGTTTAACATATTAGTTCGAGGTGCATGATCTCACTGGAGAAGGTTTATACAATCCTTTCAAAGAACAATATCTAAGGATATTCTGCAATCACAAAGGAACATTTTAGTTTCTTAACTGATATAGATCTGAGAACAGGATGAAAAACCCTACCATTCAGAAACAACATCCTTGTGTCTGGATGAGATGCCACACACTGTATGTACATGAACATTAAGAAACATCAATTCTAATGAATCAAGATAACTTTACAATGTAAACAGCATATGTACACACAAACAAGAAAACAGAGAAAACATCAGATATGTTAGCAAATTACTGTCAGAATCATCAGACTCGTCATAGCAGAAAATGTTAAAACATAAAATGTGGAACCGGTATTCATGATACTTTCAAGCATAAATGTAAGACCCACAAATCTCAACTTAAATAGGGTGTTAAATGAATGTTATGTAACAAGTCATTGTTGTTATTAGATATGCATATATATATATGGTAGAACGGTGTATATGTCTGTGTATTATGAAAGGTTGAATAAGATATTGATGATGTTTGAGAAGTAGAATGGTGTATATGTCTCTGTATTATGAAAGGTTGAATAAGATATTGATGATGTTTGAGATGTTCTCATTAATGAGTGAAAGAATTATAGACTTGAATGAGAATTATGTGCTAACATAAGGAGATTTTTGTGGGTACTAGGATAAGGCAATTTTGGTATTCTTGATGTCAAAGACGAGATATGTGAGGTTCGATGGTGTCAAGTTGAGACAAGTCTAGAAAAATAACTTGCTAGCTCAACCTCAGGGTCTACTAAATTGTTGTTTGGTATTTTAAACATAACTTTCCCTAAGAAGACTGGATTGAGGAGACTTGAGTAGCATTAGAATGTTAAAAGGACCTATAATTCGTAAGAAATGACCAAAGTCTAATTTGTCCTCCTTGTTAACCCCAAGGCAAGATTAACCACTGTTTAGGCGATTCGTCATAGATAGCAAAACAGAAATGGTTTTTTTCATTAGCTGTGTACAGGAGGTTAGCCGCTGTATTACTAATTATAAATAGATTGTTTCATCCAAAAACTAAAGAGGATCAGTTTTTACTACCCTGGAGAGAGAAGGATTTTTAGAAAGAGGGGGCTCAAGGGACGTGAATTAAGAGGGAAACTTGAATATTTCACTTAGATCTTAGTGGATCTTGAAAGATCTTTGAATATTAGGTAAGAAATAGAAGATTTGAAGCTAAGACATTAAAAGTGTGCTGGTTGGAAGTCAAAATTTTACATATGGCATTAGCATACATGTTTGATAAACATTTTATTTATGTATTAAAATTATGAAAGAGATGTATGGCATTTGTCGTATTTATTGTATTAAATTATAGACGAGATAATATTGATTTTATGTGATGAAACATTTCAAGTTCTAAAGCCAATTTGATGAATGAGTATTAAGACTGTGCTAATAGCCTTAATCATCGATAGGCAAAATATCAATGAGTGATAGAGGCAAAGCAGTGACAATTAATTACATTGAACCCTTAACACTCAACTTCATCTAAAACATGAGGCATGTCCGCAATATAGTTCCTTCAAAGGAACTAGGGTAGCTTCTCCTCTCAAATCATAAAAGAAAACATACATAAACAAAAGAACGTAAAAGGCCAAGATAATTGCAGAATTAAAATATAATATATAATGGATAAGAAGAAAGAGAATATTTGACCTGCAGAAGAGCGAGAGCATTGCAAACACGATTTGATTGTACAGGACTCAGGGCTGGTGGTGATAAAACAGGGTATATTGAAACTATCTCCTGGAAGTGAGAAATAAAGATGCAGAAAAACATAAGTCAAGCACCTTAACAATCAAAAACATTGACAAGATATTTGAAAAAACATATCGTTAATAAAGAAACAGTAGTAATTACCAGAGTGTGTGCGTGTTAACTTTCCTCATGACCTCTAATTCGATGTACAACCAGTCCAACAATTTGCAGACAACCATTTAGAAAGCTTAAAAGACAAATCCCTAGTCAACAAAAAAGGGGCAATTTTGCACGAAAATTTAACTTGGACCAAAAGTTTTGTAGCATTCGAAAAGAACTCCAACATTCTAAAAGAGTTCAGTTTAAACCCCAAATTGACAGAACCATAGATTCACTAACAGTTTTAGGTCTGTTTTAGGGCTGTCTTTCCCTCTCTCCATCTTCGACTCTCCTCTATTCATCTTTGCCAGTATCAGTCAAACTTCATTCTATATATGGGACCGCTTTTCACAAGCCTTGAATTAGTGTCAGGGGCTTGGCTGCAAGCTTATGCAGCCTTTTATGGTGGTAGTGATGCTATTAAATATCCTTTTGTATCCTATAATATCTGTAATTCAAAAGTTATGTCAATGTCAGTGATCAAAGCTAATTGTGAAATGGATTATGTGGGCCTTGTAGGCGGCGCTTGTGGGTATGGAAATCTCTATCCAATGGGCATGGAATCAAAGCAGCTGCACTCAGCATGGTTCTATTTAATAATGGGAAGTCGTGGTGGTTGCTATCAGGTAGTCTCTGATGCAACCCAGGTCTCTCAGTAGTGCCTCCAGGGTACATCCGTTACAATCACTGCTACAATACATCCATTACAATCACTGTTACAAACTTCTGCCCACCAAATGAAATTCTCCCTAGTGAAAATGGAGACTGGTGCAATCCTCCAAGAACACACTTTAACATGCCTCAACCTGCCTTCAACACTATTTCCAAGTAGAAGGCAGGAATTGTACCTATTGTGTACCAGAAGTATGTTCACTAATTATACCCGCTTGCAATTTGCTTATCTTAACAATAAGATGGATAAATCAAGTTTTTTTCTTGTGACAGAGTGAGACTAAAGATAAGTGGTGGCCTCAAATCACCATCAATGGAAGGAATTACTTTGAGCTGATACTCATATTGAACGTGGGTGGAGCTGGAGTGATCACCCAAGTTTAGTCCAAAAGATCTAAATCAAATAGATGGGAAACCATGACAAGGAATTGAGGTGTCAATTGATAGAGTCTAATATCTCAATGGTCAGACCTAGTCGTTTAGAGTCCACACAAGTGATGGGAAGATCCATACAGAGGAGAAAAGGAGATGGAGAGAGGAGAAGACATATAACTGTTAATGAGCCCCTTTTGCCAGCTGAGGTGTACAATTGGCATAGTGGGATCACAAAATAATAAAAAATGTCAATCAGAATCCAAAAGAAAGACTAAGTCCCGTTAATTTAGGGTTTACAAACCTTTTTACAATATTGGGGTTCTCTTTTAACAATTAACAAACTTTTTTACGATATTGGGGTTCTCTTTTAACACTATCAAATGTTTGGATCTAAGTTAAGTTATCGTGCCAATGTCCAAATCTAAGTTAAATTCTCATACAAACATTTGGGCTCAAATTGCCCTTTTTGCCTAAATAAGAAGTGAAACGCATTATCTCAACAACAAAAGATAGAGGACCATTCTATTAAACCACCAAGTAGTCTGAACTAATAACAAAGTCAATTTAGACCTTAAGAAAACTGTCATTTCCTCATCCTATCATGCAGCAATCCACAATTTTTTAGTTTCTTGTCAACATTGATAAGGATCTAACCTTTTGCATAATTTCTATGAAATCAAACATCCTAGAGAATGGAAAAACACAAGATTGAACCAAACAACGAAAAGTGGGAGACTGTAAATAGGCAACATTACTATAAATAGCATACCTGTAGCAAGGCAGCAATGGTACCAAAAGAATTCCACAATAATGGAGCCAAATCTTGAAATAATTCTCTCTTCTAAAAAAACAAATACAAGAAAAAACACAAGTTCATTAGGCATACCTGTATGAGTGCAGCAATAGTACCAATAGAATTCCACACAAAAGGAGCCAAATCTTGAAATAATTCCTTGTTCTAAAAAATAAACAAAGGTAGATACTAGTTTACAATTGAAGCACACATATTAACAGCTAAACTTCAAAGCCACTTAAGGAAATAAATTTGAAATAATCTCGTTGATGACGATGATTACTGCAGTTTGTAGACAACTTTAATTCACAATCTACATACGCAGACCTTGACGTCACTTACATAACCACAAACATGATCACTTGTATGTTATAGGGAAAGATGGGTTACTCTTAGTAGAATATACGTGCCAATAGGGCACTCTTGGTTGGGCTCCCTGTCTTATCTTGTAAAAAGATATCAAAATTACCCTTTACAACTATTTCTTTAATTTAGATCCACATCCTATATGAGTCTTGCTAGCAAATTAATTATAGTTAAATCTCAGAAAAACATTCATCAAAGTAAATCTTCTATAGGGATTAGGTTGAGTTCAGATTATATGTCGGAAGAAAATCAGTTGGTAGCTTTGGAAACACAATATCCTTAGATACTATTGATATGTATGCCATGGAACATTAACTAAGACATAAACTAAGTTGTAGGATACAACAATGCTTGATATAGACCCACAGGTGATCCATTGAAATCGTTCAAAATGGAATACATCAATCTCAATAAAAGAGATGGCACAGATATCTCAATCTCCAATAAAAAAGGGATTATTATATAATCTACTGTTAATCTAGAAAACAAAAACTGAAAATGCAAAAGAACTGAAACCCAAAGCCAGCAAGAAAAATCCACCAATGATTACCTCACTTACCTGTTCGAGTATATGAAAATGATATGGCCAGCCAAAGTTAACAAATAAAATGCTTATACACGGTAATTTTATAAGTCGAAAGCATGTTACTAGCCACAAATTGGAGTTATATTTGATGCGAAGTATCGTTCTTACCCCAGATTACAACACTATGCACAGAACCAGAAACTGAAAAACTAATCGAAATCAAACATAAAATAAAGCAAAAGTTCATTAACTAGTTATTCCAAACTTTCAAACTTTATTCCAAACTTTCAAGAAGCAATCTTTATAAAGAAAAGCTACCGACCTCCTATAATATACAAACACATACCCAATCTCTAAATCCCAAACGTTGCTCATACCCAGTTTCCCTATAACAATAAGAAAAGGAAAAAATAAAAGAACTAACTTCCCAAACAAGATTACAATCTGACAAAATTATCGTAAATCTTCACCGTTCTGTCTCATTTCTCAAGAGCGAAATGTTGACAGAAGCGCGAAAAGGGTCGTATTCTCACCTTAGAAAGCTCCAGAAGGGCGTTTTCTCGAAGATCGGGGTTACTTAGCTCAAGAACCAATTGCTCTGCGGACGCCATCTTCCGGTCCTTGCTCGCCGGAGTTCCTCCGGCGGGGGCCGGAACAGAGGCGCTGGGCCCGCCAAACGCTGCGTTCATAGAGAGGGATTGAGGGAGATTCGTCATCTTTTACCACCAAAGTTCTCAACTTTTTTGTTTCACCTTTCTGGCAATTAGTTTATATCGGCGCTGCCTGGAAGAGAGACAGAGCAGTAATCTAGGTGCGACTGATGTTCTGTACGAAGGCAACCAATGTACTATATCGTAGAATTTGGCAAAATCTCCAACTCTCTGAGTCCTTTAACCCTATACGTACGTATAAAGTATGTGTCATTATAATTTGTAATTTCAGAATTTATTTAATAAAATCTAATAATTGAGAGATTGAGTGAGTTTTTAATTAAGGTTAAGGACTTAGTTGAGACTTTTTATAATATAACTTTATAATTATTAATTATATTATACAAAAGTTTAAAAATATTATATTATAAATTTAGATGACTTATTTTAAAATTCTGAAATATATATAGAATAATTATAATAACCATTAATATATATATAGATAGATCGATAATATCTTAAGTCAATTTTACTTGTTATAAATGGATGCTATTTTTCTTAACCTTTTTATTATGTTTTAATTATTATAATAGAAGTTCAATATTTTACAAGTTTAAAATAAAATCCTCTGTTTTACAATACTTACATGCGAAAAATATTTAAAATAACGTTTTCACAAGTATATATTTTTAATCAATATATATTAAAACATTTTTGCATACTTTAATATAAACATTTAATAAAATAATCATTACTTTCAACATAATGTTATCATACATGCATGTTTTCATAATAAAAGTTACTTTTATATGCTTTTAAGCATTAATATATTAAGACTAATAAAAAGAATAATATTTTTTAATGAAATTTATATAAATTAAATATGTTAATGTATAAAATTATCTGTATATGTAATGTCTAAATATGGAACAGAAAATATAAAGTTTAAACATATTAGGTCAATCACGGTATTAATTCATTTTGATACATGTATCAATAAAAATAAACATATTTATTTAAATATTACCTACATAGATGTACTTATAAATAGATTTTGTAATCATTTGAGCCTAATTTTTTTTAATCATAATCATATATTGAATTAGTTTGAGCTAAGTTTAAGTTAGATCAGATTAAGTCAAATTAAACCTTTTACGTTCGAAGTTTGATTTTATTTTACTAGCGGGGCCCAACTTGAAAACTTCTGCTGATTGGGTCAGGTATGGGCCCTTTTGAAGGCCTATTTTATGGATATAATATAAATCCAATTAACGAGATATTGAAAATTGTTAAGATACTTTTACATAGCCTCTAAAATAAATGTAAATTGATATGTTTGAAGTTAAACTCACCTTTTAATATGCATATTAAAATTTTTACTTTTATATTATATGTTAGTTATTATAATAAAAGTTTAGTATTAGTCAAGTTTAAATTCTAATTTTCTTTAAATAGTGTATACATATAAATAGTGATAATAACCTTTGTTGTACCAATTGAGGTCTTAACTCCTAGTTTTGATATTGACAAAATATATTCTTATTAATAGATTTATTTTGGGTGATATTAGTAACTTTATTATAATGGAATTATGCAACGCATGAATATAAATTTTAATAAAAGGGTAAAGTAAGAAATGAATCAATTAAACAACCAAAGGTTATAACAAATGAATAAAAAGAACATATATATGCAATTCAAGAGAGCTTTAAGGTAATTCAAGTCAAGTGGACTAAGAGTAACAAAAAATGAAGTGACTCTAAGTGTATCAATCATTTTAATCTTATCTTGGTCATTCAAATAAATTATGGGTTCAATCGTTGTATGATCATTTACATGTAAGTTATATTGCATATACTTTGTTATAATCAAGAGAAAATTTAGAGAAGTTAAAAAAAAATACCCTTGTTATCTTTAAACAAATTTTGGAAAAACTTTCAAATTGATTTTGAATCAAATTTTTATCAAAGAAAAGAGTTTATAATATTTGAAAGAACCTATGTTATTAAAAGTTAAATTTAGATAGCTTAGTAAGTGAATAGGGGTTATTTAAAAGTTGATGGTGTATATCATAGTCAAAAAATGAAATTAACATCAAAGCATACTTGAATCCATGACTTTAAACTACTTATAACTTAAAACACATGCAATAAAAATTAAATATTGTAAAAAATACTAAAAATTGAAGCTAAAGATTTCTAGAGCTACCAAACTGAAATAAAAATAACTAAATCATTGGGTTGGCTCCCAATAAGTGTTTATTTATGAGTCTTTTAGTTGGACTACTTACTCATGTTCTTCACCATGGTTGCTCCTTAAATGAAGGCTTGATTCTCCCTTTCTTTCTCTTCTTACTCGTATGTTTATTAACTTATAAATAAATCATACATTCCACTAAATAAGGCTACCTATCTCCCCTTCTTTTCCTTGCATGATATAAATATCCAATGTATCTTTTTGTGATCATTTCTTGTATATCATAAGAAAATTCATATTCAATCACATATATAAGGAAACAAATATCATCTTCATTATCATATTTATAAGGATGTCTCATGGCTTCAAATATCTTACAAGTTATTTTCTCATTTTCTATCTTTAGGATTAACTTTTCATCATACACATCAATCATAGCCTTAGCAGTAATTAGGAAAGGTCATCCTAAGATTAAGGGAAACTCTACATCATCCTCCATATCCAAAACCAAAAATCAATAAGGAAAATGACGTTTTCAATCTTATCCAAAATATATTTTATAACATCCTAGGACACTTATTTGACATATCTATTAATTGAATGCTCATCCTAGTTAGTTTAGATTCACATAACCCTAACCTCTTAAGCATGCCATATGACATCAAATTAATTCTTTCTCCTAACTCCACTAACATCCTTTTGATGGAAAAAATACCAATATTTCAAGGGATAGTAAAACTCTATAGATCCCTTTTTCTTATGGGATAACTTATTCTACAAGGCAATAAATCACTCCTTACTTAATGTTACCATTAATAATTCCCCAAGCCTCTTCATATTAAACAGGAGATCATTTGAGTATTTGTTATATTTTTCATATGTAAAAAAGTTTTAATAATTGATATGTTAATATTTAATTGATTCAAGAGTTTTAAAAACTTACCATATTTAGTTTCCTTTCTATTTATCTCAAACCTGCTTAGGAATAGAATATTCAATTGGTACTACTTGACAACTTCCTTCTTTGGCTTCTCATTTTTCTCTTTCTCCTTCTCATCATTCTTCTTTATTATAAAATAATTTTTTCTTTTTTTCTTTTTCTTCTTCTTCAACTTCCAACTCATTTATATTCCTCAGAGTCAATTTGTTCACTTGCTCTCTTAAATTTAACACTATATTATTAACCAAATTACTTGGTTGCCTTTTAAAGATAAGCTTAATAAGTTTTCCAATCTAAATTTTCATGTTATGGATGGAGACTTGTTGATTTTGAAGAGTCACTTTAGCACTTTTTAAGTGAACCTAAAATGCAATAATAAATTTTATCATGAGCTCCTCAAGATTTTGATTCCCTTTTTATGATTACTGTTGTTAAAATTTGAGTGGAGGCACTTGTCTCTACAGTCCTTGATTACTCTATAAAAAGTTAAGATGGTTCCTTTACCTTGAATTATAGATGGTACTTAGGATTACCTTAAGATTGATTTCCTATAAAAATAATTTGCTCAATTACTTGTCCCATGCTATCAGATGCTTAACATTTATGGTTGGGTTTTTCAACATTAGAAATGTCACATCTAATCGATTATACTAGATGAAATGCTAAATACTTACTATCAAACATTTTGTTTAAAGCTTCTAACTTCATCTCTAATGTGATCACCACGTTAACACTATAAATAACTCCTAATTTTGGTTTTTGCCTCTTATTGCTCCACTAGTATTTATTCATGTATACGTTTGCAATTAGCTCTTTTAATTGCTATAAAGTTTTAAAACAGTGGTCCTACTCAAAGATGCATCGTCAATTGCTTAGTTGGATAGCTTAATCCACTGTGAAATATTTGCATCTGCAGTCCTAAATCAAGTTTAAATTATAGACACTTTCTCAATAGCTCCTTCCGTCTCTCCCAAATTTTATGCAGTATTTCACCCTGTAATTGTTGAAAAAATATGTCACTCATAAGTCTTGTTATCCTTGGTAAAAAAATATCTCGTTAAAAACTTTTCAGTAAGCTTATATTAGGTGGTAATGGATACACGAGGCAAAGAATTCAACCATAATTTAACTATGTCCCTCAATATGTAAAGGAATAAACTTAAATGAATCCCATCCTCTAATGCTCTATCAATCTTGAATGTATCATAAATCTAAAAAAAAATAGTGATTTGTGCATTTGGATCCTCATTTAGAGGGCTATCAAACTATACAAGATGTTGGGCCGTCTAAATCATGTTAGGATTGATCTCAAAATGATTGGCCTCCACTCTTGACCTAATAATATTAGACTTGATCCCCATAAACAAGGGTCTAGCATAATCTCCTATAGTATAGGGTCCTCTCTATCCTGACAGTACGTTTGGTAACCATAACATCATTAATTACCTATATCGTAAAAGTTAATAAACAAACATAAGATCAAGAAAAAAAGTTTTAAAATAAATAAATACTGAAAGAGAAAATGATTAGAATAATAAAAAATAAATTGTTCCTAATATTTTATCCATTGGCAATGGTGATAAAAACTTGATTATGATGCATGCTTATGATAAAACCTATCCTAAAGATCCCCAAGGCAAGTGCACCTATCGTTTTTATAATATAATTTAGTGAATACAAGAGTCAATCTTGTGAGGATTATAGGTGCTGGTACGTATCATCTTTTTATCATCTAATCTAACAAAATAAATGATTAAATTAAAAAAGAAGATTAACTAAACTAAAATTACTCATCTAAATCACAAACTAAAGTAATAAGCAACAATGAAGCAATCAAGTGATATTCAAGGTCTAAAAGTAAAATCCCTTTAAAACCTTTATGTTTAAAATTATTTTAATTCAATGATTAGCCCTAACTTCTAAGATCGATGAGAACTTCAAATTTACGATCACATTTTACTTAAGAAACCAAGTTATATCCTTAAGTTGTTTGATTGAAATCTCTTTCTAATCAAAACTTACAAGAATGTATTAATTAATTTTATGCATTCCTTTGATAGATTTGATTCTGACCTAGAAGACTTGTATAGTCTTATTGTTGGATCCCTTTTCCAGAACCCAACTACTTAATCCGAAACCCTTATACTTATACATGATTCCTTATAAACTCTTCTTGCTCTGATACCATAGCTGTTGTGACCCGATCTTGACGACCGGACCCTAACCGGAAAAATAGAATACAAATGCAAAAACGAAGTGTGGAAACAAAATCGAAAGCGGAAACGAACACTTGAAATCATGTATCAAAAAAAAATCCGAAGCGGAACTACATAATACGAAAGAACGAATGGATCGGAAATCAAAGCGAAGCAAAAACAAATTGGAATACAAGCGAAAACATAACGAAAACGAAATCGAATACAAAGGATATCGAAGCAATCAAATCGCTTAAACAAACTGAACACAAATCCGACATCCAAGACTAGTATTTTATATAAACTAAGCGTTTAGCGATGGAAACCTTAGACTAAACTATTCGAAACCGGTCTTATTTTTTTTTCATTTTCATAAAGCCCCTTTTTTTTCAACTTATGCAAATCTATACAATTTCCCTTTCCTTGGAAATTATCCTCAATCAATTTCTCAATTCATAATCATTTCCTTAGACACTCATATAAATCCCAAATCTCATTTTTTAAATCCATTTTACCAAAATTTCGGCAGCATAACGGCTGCTTTTATAAAAAACCCAAAACCTGCAAATGGTAAATAAACACTTCTAAAATTTCCAAACAATAACACAATCATCAAAATCCACCGGACCCTCCGTCCGGGATCTCAACATAAACAA
>JANZLC010000202.1:38769575-38790133 GCA_026413385.1 Erythroxylum gracilipes
TATAATCAACTTTGTTGTTCACAAAATGCAGAAATGCCTCAACAATATGGTTGTGAAACTACAAAACAAGTTTCATATAGAAATAAACAAAAACCATATAGGAAATTTAAATGGAAAAAATATCCACAACATTATTATAAACATAAACCTTACAAAACCTTTAGAAAATTTAGAAGATCTAACTATAGAAAATTTAAACCTAAACAAAAATATTGTCCTCAAAAGAAAAAATCATGTAAATGTTGGCTATGCAAAGAGGAAGGACATTATGCTAATGAATGTCCAAAAAGAAAAAATCCAAATCCAAAATATACACAAAAAATTAATATTTTGCAATCAGCTATTCAAAACAATTTAGAACCTATTGAATCTGATTATGAAACTGATTCAACTCTTGCATCTATATATTATTATGAATCTCATACAGAAAAATCAGAATCAGAATCCTCAGTTGAATCCGAATACAACATTTATTCAAGTTATCATTCAGAAGAAAAAAATTAATGCATATATAGACACTGGAGCAACAATATGCTTAGTTAAAACATATATTATCCAATAAGTTTAGAATTAAAATAGATACTGCAAAATTATGATATATCAAAAAGTTTATATATCGTCTTACAAACTACGTTGAATAAAATGTTTGTCTCTATGCATACTTATAGGAGAATGGTTCTTAAGATAAGTAGTACGAGTAAGATAAAGTTTGAAAAAGATTAAATCTTATGACAGTGTACATCCAATTAGAACTAGTGCCTTTCTTGATAAATTTGATTTATAGTTAAAAGATTATGAGATGTAAAAGATTCAATTTAATGATGAATTGAAAGAGTTTGTTTTAAAGATCACTGTGAATTTATCATATTTATAAGAAGGTTAGTGGAAGTGTAGTTGTAACCTTAAATGAGAGTGTATAAAGATGTAATGCTCCCAGAGAACAATAATTCATATTTTGAATTGTTTAAGATATGATAGTCTAAGAATAACTTTGATTGGATATGAAAAAATAACAACTTAATTATGAGAATTAGATCTATAAAGATAAATATGAAAGTCATTGCTCTATTCTAGTCTTAAGTACAAAAAAAAATGTAATAAAGGTGCTTATTATTTATAATGTTTGATATATATGAATTATTGTAGATATCTATTATTTGAGTTGATATCTGAGTTTAGAGTTACAAATATTTTAACTTTAGTCTATTAACAACAAAGTAAGTCCTAGTTAAAGTATATTTTATTTAGAACAATATCAGTTTAAATTAGAAAAGTTCTAATATAGAATTAATTGATAATTTACTACTAATAAATTTTTTATTTAATGGAAATGATTATTTGGATTAAGAAGATCTTGAATGAACTTCATATAGTTCATTATGATGATAAGTGAGATGAAAGTTATAAGATTTAAGTAAACACTACAAAGAATATTATAGAATTCTCTCTTTAAATTACTATTCTAACAATATTGTGTCATCATTGGTGATATGGTATAAGATACTTAAAACAATTAACTTAATATAAGTGAGAGATTATTGGTCTATGCTCTACAGGCAATTGGTTGGTTGTATTTTTAATGACATAATTATTTAAAGATATTATTTATCTTATGCATATTCATTTCATTAACTCGTATAAGATAAATTCCATGGAATGAATGTATATTTTAAATGATATTATGATGAGATCATAATTACAAGATTCATATTGGATTTGCGTATCATCCTTAAATTGTTCCCAATTATTATTTTATTGAGATTAGACATTAATAAATTGTAAAGACTATTCTATGTTATGTTTCTTTCTTATAAAAAAAGTAGTTGATCTCATAGATTAAAATATGAAGACATTTAAATAAATATATGGTGCTTGTTATAGAACAAATTTACTGAATTGAGCCGATATGAGAATTCTATTTGGAACATTATTTATATGTTTATGAAAATTCCCATTATGAATTATGATGATTATATAAGTGATCCTTTGGTTTGAAATCTCCAAAGTATTTTATATAAATATTTTTGAACTTTGATACTAATTAAACTTATCCTAATAATGGGTAGCTCCAGTGGTAGTTATTGAACATATTATTAACTATATATGGATAGTTGAGTAATCAATATAGAATTCATCATTTCAAAGAGATAAGGGAGAAGGTTCGATTGATCTTGATAAGTATTGACTCAAGAAATATTTTGCTAAGGTGGAATGATAATTTTAAAGTAGTTTTTAAATATTATTAATAAAATCAATTATTAATGGTGAAAAACTAAGATGATTTGACTCAAATAGCATATACAGCAATCTCATACTATATGCCTAATTAGAACATTGTATGATGAAAAATTGAATTATATAAAAAAATCATGATAAAAGTCAAAACTACTTTGGTACTCCTAATATTTGAGATATCATAATGTATTGCTGGTCATCATGACTGCAAATCATTTAATTAGAGAATTAAAAATAAATTAAAAGAGATTAATATATCAAATCTTAAATGCAGTTTAGGATTGTAATTTATATTCATTGTCTACATATTTAGGAACCTAATGAGTCGCACATAATTTAATTAAGTTAGACTTAATTGTAAAGTTTGAGAAACTTTAAAGGTTAAATATGAGATGCTTAATAAATAAAGATCAATATAAGATACTAGATCTTATTTTAGCCTAATTAGTATTTAACTAGAATAAGCTATAATTAGAATTAAATTTTAATTAGAATTAACCCTATTATTAATGGAGTAGACTCCAAAGGAACTAGAACTCATTTCTTTCCCTTCTTTTCACCACTTATAAAGCTTTCTCAACTAATTCGTATGGATACCATTTAAAGGCATGATGTTATGCAACTATAGTAGTGATGAACCTATTTTAGAAACTAGTTTTGAAAGAAAATATAAGAAAATTATCAAATTTTATAATTAAGGATCAAATTTATAGTTCATACTTTAATATGTTTTTTTTTGCATTAATGATGTTATAGAGCTTAAAAGTAATTTTTTTTAGCAAAAAATTTAATTTTTCTTCCACTATGCGTGGAATTAGTTCCTATCCTAATTTCTTGACATTAATTCTTTCACAGATAATATATTTAAAAGAGTCTATTTTTTTAACATTTTTTTCAATTTAGTACCCAAGGTTTTAAAATTTTCAATTAAATGATTAACCTTTTAAAGTTTTAACAATTTAGTTCAAAAAATTATTTTTGATGATGTGACATGTCTACTAAATGTCACATGAATGTCAATTTATTAGTCATATTAACAAAAACAACAACAATAACACCTAGTATAAAGTGTTTTTTCTCTAATTAAAACTCACATATAAACTCTCAATTACTTGTGGCCATTTTAAGGTTTAGGTCTTGCCTCTCTCTCTCTCTTTACGAATGCAAGTATTGGTCTTGCCGTTCATGTGTAAGGTGAGGTCTAGATATTATTTCTACGTTGGTCTCTCTTAGATTTTCGTTTTAGCTTCATGGATTCAGGGTTGCAAAGACTTCCTATTCAGGAGAAAGAAGACAGCGAGTTCGTTGTTTCTCCAGAGGATGTTCAGACGGAAGACTTTGTTGCGGTTCTTAGGGACGCACGAGGTAGATTTGTGACTGCTATTTCAGATTTTTTCACTGCCTTGTTTGACCCAGTTCTTGCCGAAATTATGTCTATAAGGAAAGCTCTTTCTTGGCTAAAAGACCAACAGCTTGCCAAGGTCATTGTGGAATCGGATTGTTTAGCAGCTGTCCAATCAATATTAGCTCCTTCGCCAAATCGGTCTGAAATTAAAATTTTGACCCTTGATTGTTTATCATTCAAGCAACATTTCCTTCCCTTGTCCTTTCAATGGACACGTAGGATTGCCAATAAGGCAGCTCATGCTTTAGCCAAAGTAGCCTTATTACATACAAACCTACATCACTGAACTGATCATCCTTCTTATTTAGTTTCCATTTTAAATTCAGATTGTTCGATTTCTGTTATTGTTGAGGAAGAAAGGCTATTAAGTTCCGGGTGTACAAGATAAGCCTGTTAGCTTGGGTTAGTTTTCTGTCTTCCTTGTCTTTGTCTGTTTTTTGCGCTAATGTTGATTTTATTCAACAAAAAAAAAACAATATGTAGTTTACCAAACAGCCCAATAATTTATACCACAAGAAGTAATTCTTACCATTATCTCTAATACTACTTGACACCCAAAGTTATAAAAAGAATTAGTCATTACACTTTAGCGTTACGAAAATAGTACCTGTTATAAGGAATGAAAGGGAAGTTTATGAAAAATGAATACAACAGAAAGGAGATGATGACCTTCTATATATATAATATGAAAACCAAATATTCACTCCTATTGAGTCAGTATTCTGTAGAATTTACACGACATTACTACACAGTTCAACCAGAAGCATCGCTTATTGAGCTTGTTGAACAACTTGACATGTTGAAATAGTGTCTCTTTAGCCCTGCACCAAATTGCCGGGTTCTTGCATAGGGTCAGAAGCTTCAGTCTCTGAATGACAACTATTGAGCACAGTTCAATATGTCCACTGGTTCTAGGTTCAAAAAACGGAGTTTTACGGTCACAGGAAACACCACATCAAGTAACCTGTAAAGCTCAACACATGAGCACAGGTTACTGTTTGATGTGTGGACTTCATTTACATAGGATGTCTCAGATTCGTAATATGCGTTTTAATTTGTAGACCTGCAAATATAGGAAAAACTTGGTCAGACATTTTGCAGACATGGGCAGCAGTCAAAAAAGAATTTCAATCTTTATTTCAACAGGTTAGAGGTGGTGCATCACGTAACTACAGCACTGACAACTATAGGTCCACATAACAATTACTTGATATGGAGAGTAACAACACATATGTTCTCACATATTATAAGAACAAATGTCTACACAATCAGTATTGGTTTAATGCATAACACTCTAATGAACCCTAATCACATTTAAGCATAGGACCGAAGTTGTGGCTACAGCGCATACTTAAGTAGACGGGGTAGCTAGCGATTTGGCTCCAGTTGTTAAGGAAACACAAATTTTGACAGTTTTCATAGTTATCAGTTTCTTTACTAAGATCATCACTCATGATAAGTGTCTTCCACTCTTCTCTTTCTTTTTCTATTCATCATATGTTCATCGCAAGCAGTATAGTAGGTTGCTTAGAAGCCAAGCAAGAAACAAGCATTTCCGAGTCCAACTATTGCATGTCCAATCCCTAAACAAGAGAAATTTACAGAATAGAATGCATACGAGGGACATGCTCACTCCACAAAACATGGGAATAGATGGCTAACGAGAAAAACTACCCACCTGGGCACTCCTAGAAGGCAGGGGCACCTCCAAGCAGTTTCCAAGGCCATCAACTCTTGTAGATGCAAAGAAGAACAGCATAAGGAAAGCTTAATCAAATCAAGACGAAGAGAAAGAGAGTACAAAACTCTAATTTACAAGGAACAAAAAAAGACGCAACAACCTTTTGTTAATGGTTCTCTGAAGATATTGGTTAGCCTCTACATGCCCCTGACCTCCATACTTCTTTTCATCAGTACTCAGTATGATCTGTGTAATCAAGAAAAGAATTGAATGTCTAAGACAGTGTCTGCAGAATTTTGAAGGCAAAATGTTTCCACAAACTTAAAGTATTGTAGACCAAAAATTCAACTGTATATGATGGCTATCCCTCCCAATATTTGATCCTCTGCTCAACTAGGAATAAGAATTCAATGTGAAACAAAATCTACAGAAATATAACATCGGTCCAGTTTGTAACTTACTTGATACTCTCCAGCTTCTTCTACACCTAAACTGTATCTTTCATATGCATTGGTTGGATGAAAGTTGAATACAAAGAGAAGAGGACCTCTTATATAAGCTATTACCTGTAAATAGCAGAGAAAATTCTTCTTTTACTGACTTATTTTAATATTCACTAATTCACAGCCACCACAATTGATGAAGAATAGATATCAAGGTAACATCAACAAGACAGTCCCAATGAAATTCATCAAGAAAAACCCCACCTATTCACATCAATTTCAGAGCATTGAGAAGGAACATCTCAACCCTCTAAACCACATTTCATGGACAAAATCTTTCTTTTCAAAATAGGATTTTCTTTTTCCCTCATAAAACATAGGATGCTTTCTTTGCGGATGGCACACCCTATCTTCAAACACAGAAGCAGCTTCCAAAGTGGACAGTCCTCAAAAGTTGTCAGATCGCCACGATTCAGTTTTAGTGGTATCCTTAGTTTGGATTCTAATTTGACGTTTTGAACATTTGAACTTTTATATGCATGCTTACAGTAACAATCAGCAATTCGGAAGTTAGAAACTTATGAAGTACATTGAAATGAATAGAATCATCTGGCCCTGAAAAAAGTGTACGTGATTATAATATGCCATATACAAATGAGCATCCGATGATACATAAACTGCATACCATGGTGGTATCATTTATGTGGTGAATGTTTGGAAAACCCCTTGAAAGCACTCTTTGGTTTTCATCTAGGCTCATTAGATCCTGAAACACAAGGAAAAGTTACTGAGCTTCTTCTTAGTTGAAAACAATTCTAGCATTTTCTCATACCTCGTACAGTGGTACTCCAGACCCATGTTCAACAGAACAAATTCAGGTCACATTGTACATAATTCTAACTATGTAGTATGAAGTCATAAGATAAGCACCTTGTCAAAGGAAAATAACTGTTGGTGCACAGCTTCATTCGCCAGTAAATCCCAACAACGATTAGCAAGTGAATAAGAAAAATTATTGCTGGGCATTGGGAACTCAACCCTCTAGCAGATTGGAAGGTTGTTAGTAAGAAGAAACATGAATGTCATCTTCTATTAATAACTTCATAAAAAAGATTAAAAACGTGAAAAATACCCTGGGATGTCCAAATTCATTTCCAATGAAATTCAGGTAAGCCCTCCCCCCAATCGTAAAGGTAAGCATTCTTATCATCTGGGGAACAAGACGAGAAAGAATAACTCAATAACATAAGCAGCATACAAAATCCACTACATTCTTACCCAACCTAACTAATATTGACAAGTGAGGGAGTAAGGGAGACAGGATAGGGAGAGAATAGCTGGTGTCTAATTCTAGGTTATATTAACTTCATGTACAAAATAAAGAACATAAACAGTTTAAACTCTGCACTTGAACTTTAAATGAGATGAGTGAAAAAAGAGAAAAGAGATGGAATAAGTCGTACTTTGTGCAGACAAGATCCTCTTATCAATAATTCTTCTGAATTGGGATGCTCCTTAATGTCACCGAACAATATTTCTGCAAATGATTGGCCTCCAGAGATCGACTGCCAAGCAACAGGTAATAGCAGCATGTAGTCATTAATTAAAACATAGAAATCACAGACAGAAGTTTAACTTATATAAAACGAAGTATTTTAATGTGTTGAAAAAAACTGATATCAAAGATTACTTGGTTGTGATTTTCAGCATACAAAAGCATCTTATCAGCATATAGTTTGTTGCCTATTAATGTGTCGACAATCTGCAAAAGAAGTTAATTTAGTATGTATAGGAAATAGAAAATCCAAAAGTGAAACACTAACACTCTCCGGTAAGAGGATCTATAGAGAAGGGGAGGACCTTGCTCATGCTCCATTGGTGGTCTGGAATATCTTTAAGAAGAGACAACCACATCTCTGTTGCAGAGGTATTGACATAATAATCAAATCCCAATCCCCCTTGTGTAGTTGGTTCACATAGTCCAGGATAAAAAGTTGACTGATAGGCAACCAAACAAGTTATCATCACATAATTGACCTTTTGTTTCCATAAAAAAAAAGAAAAGTGACAATAGAATAACACGTTATTAACCAAGTTTCAGTACCAATAATGGTGGAGCTAACAGAAATATTCTAAAATAGGATACCTAACACAAAACAATGATATTAAATCTCTAACACAATTGGCTTTTCTGAACATCATAAAATTCCTTCCAATCCATGAAGAATTGGAACCTCTATCAAATGACTGTTCACCCTTAAAAAGCTAAACCTTCGTCATATGACTCTTCACCTTTGGAAGAGTTCATCAAGACATTCATGCTTGAACTGCTACTCATGAAGTTGATCTGAGGCTCAAAAACTCCATTTCGTCAATTAAAAGAAACAAAAGCATAAGAGTCTTTTAATTTGGTAAAGTTTTATCAAAGATATGAAGTAGCTGGGTTCTCTAACAATCATGAGTAAATCGATCTCTAAGCCAACATTATCATTCCATCAACTTCCATGATGATATTGTTCACCAAGGCACTATTTGTCATGAAAAGTACCACCAACTGAGTACTTAGCATTTCTTTCTTTTTTTATAGGACTTCTTTTTAGCTCTGAACCAGGTAAAAAGACAAGGAATCACCAATTACAGTCTCTTGCCAAGGTTAGGTGACCACATAGCTGGCTCAGACTTAGACAGATGGTCATGATCCAATATGGATCTGAGAAAGCATTTGAACTTTCTCACAGCTTTCAGTTTTTGCAGCTATAAGAAGGGAAGTGCATAAACCATAGCTACTTACATCTTCTGCAATTGTTATTATGTTTGGATGAAGAAAATGAAGTAGCTCATTTGCCAAAATGAGGTACAGTAATGCATCCTTGTCAACATATTGATTGCAGTACCTGCATTAACATAGAACATGTAATAAGCATTAGGGAATTTTGCAAACTGAGATATTGAACGGAGAAACAATAGTAAATGAAAGATCATAAACTCTGGAATGAGAACAGACAACAACGCGTCACTAGTCATGATCAGCATTAAGCCTGAGGCAAACATGTAATCTCTCTATCTTCCAATATTCCATTTTAGGCATATTTAGGGACTAGAATGATGCTATTTGTTATCCTAGAAGCAGCGTATCAATAATGATGACAGACAGATGCCTTACTGTGTGATGCACGGTGTAAATTATACCTATAGAAGTAGGAATTCAAGAACAGCACAACAAAAATTTCTTACTCTTCCAGGTCACCCGTAAACAAAGCAAAGCCGTTGTGTGTGTACAACATTGAAGAAAGTGAATGGAAGTGGAAGCCATCTATCTGATACTCTTCAACCCACCTGCTCAAATATTATCTGTAAGCAAGACCAAGATTGCCTACCAAAAGATACCACACTCAGACAAATTGCATAAAACTTTCAAGAACAGCCAGCATTAAGAATGGGAAATAACTTCAAATATTTAACTA
Organism: Erythroxylum gracilipes; assembly: GCA_026413385.1. NCBI lineage: Eukaryota > Viridiplantae > Streptophyta > Magnoliopsida > Malpighiales > Erythroxylaceae > Erythroxylum > Erythroxylum gracilipes. The sequence goes on from JANZLC010000202.1 coordinate 38,778,804, forward strand.
TCACACTTTGTTCACATTTACCAGTTCAAATTCGAGATTAAGTATTGAAGCACCTCATGATCCCCGTATTTGAACATTCTGGTACCCCAGTATTTGTGATGCCCTCTTTTACCTATTCAAATGGACAAGAGTAGAAATGAATGAAGAATACTTCTGTGCTAAAACAGACATTAAACAAGCAGCTTGCAAGACTATGCACCATTTTCAACAAATTTCTGCGACACACAGAAGCATATTAACAAATAGAAAAAATGTAGATTACATCAAGAAACAGAAACAACATAGGGAACCATAAACAGATATGACTCTGACGGATAAAAGAAATCACAATAAACAACTTGCTCTCAACGCTTAACAAGTGACAGCAGAATCTTATGCAGAAACACAAGCACTGGTACAAGGACAAAAGCACATATATGACTAGTATTGTTTACAGAAGTAATAGAGCCTCTCTGTCCAAACCAAGTTTACTGATTTGAACCCTCTCAATATATCTTGTTTGTTACAGTAAAATTGATTTAAAGTGCAACGCAATACATCAAGAAGAGAAAGAATGAGGAAGTTGCAGAATTCATGACGATACCATATTTGCTAATAAACAAATTTCCAGACCAAGGATATGGAATGTACATCAAAAACCTGTTGATGCTGACTACATTGCCATGTAGTAGTAATGAATGCAGCTCAGCCAATCTTCAAAACTATATATCAAACTCAGAATATATCCTGAAACTCACATAAGCACTAGCCTAGAACCAAGGTATCTAAGAAGCCAAATATCTTGCTTCCCTACAGCCGTGTCTCAACAAACAATGCTTACAATTAAAAACAAATAATTTTATCATTAGTAGTTACCCACTTACCCAGGCCTTCTCATAATGCTTATACAGATCATTGAAGTCCTTTATGCCATAGACCAGCTGAAAAGGTAGCTAAAGAGCAAGAAGACAGAACTACATAGGATGCACCAATGTTTGGGGAGAATTTTACCCGTGTGAAAGTAACAGTCATTTGACCCATCAAATAGTGAGAGTCCAACCATCTCATCAGCAGCCGAGTATGAATGGACAATGTCTAAGAAAACAAGTAGCCCCAGCCCTGAAAAATGAAAAGGCAGATAAATAGTGCAGACATCGAAAATTAAGATGGACATCAAGCATGAAAAATTGCATCTTAGAATGTGTTCTTAGAGGTCAAAAGGGCAAACGTAAATACATCACCGAATAACAATCCCCAAATGTGTGTATTTCTAGTACTTATTTGCATAAACAACCATTATAAATTTGAAGAAAAAGGTTAGTGCTATTAGTATCAGCAAATTCCATATCTTGTACGCACTGACAAGCATAAATTTTACAAGCATCCAATCCATTAACCATTGTGCGATTTAGGACCAAATTCAGTAAATGATTTCAAACATAAGCAAAACTAAGGGGCACAATGATGTTTTGACACACCATTTATTTAAATAACAATGAAAAGTGAAAAATGAAAAATGAAACTGGAAGTAGCTAGCATAGAACCATTATTGTCAAGGTGGACAGGTCCCTCTAAACAATAAATGAAATCTTCAAAGATAAAACTGAATAAAATAAAATAGAATGAAGAATTTTAACCATGTGCTTCATCAACCAAGCGTTTGAAGTCATCAGGAGTACCATAACGGCTGCTAACAGCAAATAAATTGGTGACCTGCAATGCATAGAGTTGCTCAATCGGATTGACATAAGTAGGAAACAACAAAAATATATCTAACCACAACTTCTTAAGGTTTAACAAACGTGAACATAAAATCTGTAGCTATGTTATGGAAAAGCACAGAGTAGTCAATCCATGCAAGAAAAACTAACATTCAAATCAAGGATATCATTCTTGATTTCAGTTTCATTTCCATGACAGGTTTCACAAACAATGTAATTCAATAATTGAAATTTCAAATGTTTATCAGATATTATACCACATTCGTGAACCATCTACAGGGATCATCAGAAACAGAATAAGACATCTTAGATTTTTGACGTTTAGAAAAGATCAGTAATTTGCAAAATAACCCTGGTTATCACCATCAAAAGTGTATCGTATGCGTATCTCACTATTTAAGGAAACATACATTGCCACACAAGCTGCTAAGGTCAATATACTCACTCTATAGCCCACAGTGAAATAGTCTTTGTGCTCAACTACTCCAATCATCTGTATTGCATTATATCCAGCTTCCTTCACATGAGGAAGAACCTAACGTTTAAAGAAAAAACAGTACAAGTTAGAGGTCAATTAGTAATTAGATAGTTTTCATAGCAATAATAATCATTAAGCTACCTTTTCTATAAATTCAACAAAAGAGGATACTTTTGGCTCTGAGCCACTAATTCCAACATGACACTCATAGATGCGTAAGGATTTTGGTATTCTTGGCCTTGAATTTTTCCATTTGTGGGCATATTCTGGAGGCGGCTCCCAATGGATGGCAAAACCTTGCTTTCCACCACCAGCATCTGAAAACAACAAACATTGGTATAGATTGAACTTGAACAACATGAAGAACGTCAACTAGTGGCTACTAAAAACAAAATCAGGCTGGGAAGTACATATAGCTAAGCACTTAGCCTATCGAGATATTCTACAGAGTAGCAGCAAATTCTCCTTTAGATGAAGTCCTGGTTCAATTAAATTAAGAGACCCCAGAATGGTGAAGTCAACCAAGGCAGTAATTTGAAAAATATCAAGTACCACAAGCCCGAGTATAATCATTCATTTCATGGAAACTTGTATATGATTGTGTTTATTTATACAAGAAAGCAAAGAAAGAGAGGAATCATCTTTACCTGGTTCAACGTAGGTGGCCCAAGCAGGCACTCGTTCGAGTGGCCCATTAGATGTGTTAAAATAGACTCTATATTTGCTTAAATGTGGAATAGCTGGAGCATACTTCTTAAGCCACGCCTGCCTTCCTTTCCGTGTCTCAAGCCAATATGGCAGGGGAGGTGCTTTGTTGCGTATTTTCTCAGCCCATACAGGGTCAGTAATGATATTGAATACATCATATACTTTGCCACTATCAATCACATCACATGGAGGCAAATTACTTGGGGGATCATCTTTATGTTGTTCTTTCCATTGTTTATACCGAGTTTCTGCATCTAGTAACGGTATTTCATTTAATTCTTCAATAGTTTGAGGTCCATTTGGACCAAATAATTGTTCATATAATTTTGCTGGCACTTCAAACCGATGATTTACAAATGTATCTTCTCCTGGTTCCCAGTACTCATCATTAGCTTTCTTAAAGATTTCGTCAATGCTAACACCACTATCACCTTTATCATGGTTATCCAAATAATTGTACTGCTGGAAATAAAGTTCATCTGGTTTTTCTCCATCCCTTAGTTTATCTTCAAGAATGATAAACCAGTAACCATAATCATCACGGCCAAAACGTCCTTCTCTTGCAGCATTTTCTGTTGGTGACCACTGGTTAAAATCACCAACAAGTGCACAATAGCGAGCACCTGCATCCATCATCCTTCATATTCAGAGTGATATAACAAAACAGACAAGAATTTCATTAACTACGGAAAGAATTAACATGCCCAAAAATAAATTGCATCACTAAAAGGAACGCTGGATGATTAAACTTAGCTATCAGGTCACTAACAGCTTCTGTTCATCCAATTATCCAGCTTCAACAGAAAGTTTACTCATAAAAGATCAAAGTAAAGTTAAAATAAGCCCTTGAATTGTTATAAAGACAAAAGAAAAGGAAAGATTATCATATCAAACCTGGTGCCCATTCCATAAAATCCATCCTATGTTCCGGGTGCCGGTGTAAGCCCATAAAATCAAATCTAGCAAAGGAAATAAGCACAATCAAACTCAGTCCAAGCACTATAATAGCATCAGAGCTTAAAACTACAAAACTAAACCAAAGAACAACTACAGAAACTACATCACAAGAGAACCAATGATCAGTTTAGAGATATCACAACTAAGAGTTGCATTATTTTCCTTGAGGGCCAGTCTTTCATGAACCTTAATAGCATATTATAGTAATAAAAAAAAGCTAGTCATCAGAAAAATTAATTTTAGTTTTTGAAAATAAAACTAGGTATATCTAAACGAACACATAAGCGACGTCTTTGATTTGCAGGTTTCGGTTAAAAAGCTTGTCTTTTAGGTCCTTCAACGCTTTATGCCTGCAAATTAGAACAACAAAACATACGTCAACAACAATAATCCATTTCTTATATAATTCTAACTTTTATCAACCTCCCTACAGTTTATCATTGAACTATTACAATTCATCATTCCCTCTTCTTGTCAAAATCCTTTTCATCTCAAAAATTCCAAGCATTTCGTACCTTTCCCGAAGAAACTGAGCAAATTGTTTATGGGAAATCCCGACTCTAGTCAAGAACCCAACTGGGTTAACCCCCTTCTCGCCTTCATCTTCATCTTCATCTTCATTTTTCTTAATCTTCTTCGACTTTTTTTGACGCTGAGATGGCTGTTTCTGAGACTGAGGTTCGCCTGTGACATTGCAAGCTATTCTAAGTTTATTTTTATTTGCCCAACTGATCCTCTGTACGTTGCTTTTGAAGGGAAAATTCACAGAAAGATTAGTGCTTGGATAGAGTTTTACAGAGAAAGATTTACTAGAGGTAGAAAGTGAAGCCATGGTCTCGTGAGGTTGACGAGAAACCGAGCGGTGGAGGAGGTGAGTGGGGTTTTAGATAAGAGAAGGAGCGGGTAACGAGTTAGCTCCTGAGGTTTTTGAGTTGACTCGGCGAGACAACGGAAACTTCTGATGTCATCGCGGCGTTTAGTTTTTTATTTTTCATATTTTTATAACTTATGAAAATTATAAAAACTAAATTTTATTTTATTTTATAATCTAATTTATTATTAACTAGAATTTAATATTTAATATTAATTACTAATAAAAACTATAAGTAATATAAATATAAGGGATAGTTGAGGTAAATTATTTTTAATTAATGTTTAGACTCGAGAAAGTATTACTTAGACTATTAAATCTAACCTCATATTCGCCTAAACCCTCTAAAGAACCTATCTGTCATGACTCCTAAAATAGGAATCAGATCACCTGTTTTACTTTTACTGTTCTAACATTGTTTCGTAAACATACGGTTAAAATAAATTGGAACACCCTGTAACGTGTTCTGTTTTCTCAGGCATTCATCAATTGAACTTCAATTGCTATTGCAAAGGAATCGTGGAGTAAGCTTTAAGTGAAGAAACTAAAAGTACATCAGTGTACCTAAACTCGATTCTTACAGAGCAATTTGATTAATTGCATTGATTTGATTATGAGATCAATTCATTCTTACTATTACAGCATCAGTATACGGTGTATAGTTCGAGCAATGCATGGCTGCAGAAAGAACTAAGTTAGTTGCTTCTTTGCATAGTCCCTTGGTCCAAATATGGTTGATCCAATTCTCACATTGGTGCTGCCCATTTCGATCTGAAAGAATGGAATTATTGTCAGTACTAGGCCTTTATGACATCTCAACTTCAGTGCCTAAAAGATATGCATAGAGCTTAGGCTTATTTTACGAATTCTAAATTTGTAATGTATCTGTAGTCAAGAGTCCAGGAGCTTTCATCAACATCTTACTAGAGTGAAAAACAGATTTCAATAGTCTAGTTTCAGTAGGACTTCTAACAAGGCCGTTAAGGTGTGAGAGATCAATATAGCCATCTGTAACTCGGAAGTAATCAATATAGCCATCTGTAACTCGGAAGTAAATATACAAGACTCTTACGGCTTGCTCAAAATCACCAGACATGCCCATTGAAAGCTCAAACTGATCCTCTGCCATTCCCAGTGCCTGGCAAACCTCAAGCCTGCAATTCAACAGCGTCTTTCGCACAATGCCAAGTGAGACATGTTTATAAATGTGTTTAGAACTTGAATCACAAAAAATTGGGAAATCATATAAACGGTTCTGCACCATGATCTACATATAAGAAAGAAATTTTATTGAAGACCTTATGCCATCATAATTAGCAGAACTATCTCCAAAACCATCTTATGAAAAGGAAAAAGAAACTAGTAACCTGAATTGCTATGTTACCCTGATTTAACAAGGGAAAGGACAAGAAGCTTCACACATAAAATTTTAATGGTTTTACGGCACTGAGAAAACAGATCTTTGTGAATCTCCTTTTGAAAATAAAGGAGATTGATTAAGGCCATGAAAGTTTATATAGGCTTCTTCACTAAGAGATGCAGAGAATTACCCTGAAGTTCTCGGGGGTTGAATTATAATCGGGCATGCCAATCGTCATTAAACCAGAAAGTTCAAGATTTGGGCAGCGCAGTTTAACATGTTCTGCAAGCCCCACACAGCCTTCGGGACTTATTCCAGATTTTGCTGAAACAATGTCATAGTACTTCAGTTACAAGCTATCGGCAAACTACTCAAGTGTGGAATGACAGATCAGTGTCACTGTATGAACAGGGAGCTCAAATGATCAGAATATTCAGATAGACAAATTGCAATTTTGGAAAGGACATCATGTTTGATGAGATGCACATATGTCAAAGGATGGCTTGAGAGGAAAATATCTGATTTCATTTCTTTTAAGAAATCCAGGAGAGATCATTGATCAAGGACGGGAAGAAATCCAGATAGATGCCACATAGAAACTGTTAAGTAATCCATTATGAAGTTAATGCAAGTTACACACATGCTTCTCCACTGGTATTAACTTGAACCAACACCTTCAAAGGGTTCCTTCCCAGGCCTGAAACTACTCGGTCAAGGATATTTGCTAGCTGCAGAACACCAAGTTAATAAGTTAAAAGGCTGGAAGAGCACTTGAGATGACTATACAAGAAGACCTAGTTCAACCTCGGTAGCAGTATCTCCCACCAACAAAAGCAAAATTACAACGTCTTCCGAAACTTGAAACAATTTCTTACAAAAACAATTTGCAGCAGCTGCATTAAGTTCTTAAACCAGCGATAAAAGCTGTAAGCTTCCTTTAGATTTTAATGAATTACCTTCATATTGTCGACACCCTCAACCATGGCCAAATTTGGGACTCCTGCTGCATATTGAAATGAATCCATTACTCCCATCAGAAAGCATTTAAGTTCTAAAGGGAAAGGGGAAAAAAAAAACAGAGAGAGTAAAAGAGCATTTGTTGTATAAATCAAATATTCCAACCAAAGTGTTGTACAAGAATAATATAGCAGACTTCAATCCCAAAAACTTACCAATTAAAGAAAATTTCTTTCCCTATTTTTGTGGCGAACAATAAGTAAAAGAGAATTTCAACCGTAATATACAATTACAAAATCCATAATTTCAAGCTCAAAGTAAAGAAAGCAACATACTTGGAAAGAGAGGAAAGAAACTGCTTACTCGTTTATAAGAAGACCAATTAAGAAAGTTTCCATCTTTAACTTAACTTACTTAAAATTAGCCAATTCCAGATGAAGAGAAAAACAGGTAAAACAAAAAAAGAAATAAAAATAAGAGAAAGAGAAGAGAGGCTAAAAGCCATACTGAGAAGTGTTTTAACTTTATTGCTCTGCAAGTGACCAAGGAAATGCCACGCTACATCATCTGGCAGCTGAGAGCCCACATCAAAAACAAACTGATGTTAATCTTCACATGCACAGTCATGTGTATATCTACATACGTAAGTATGTACATACCTGGGGTGCTTTGTCAACGATTTCTTGGACGTAGTTTTCGCCGAAACAGCGGTGGCCGGCGTCGTACACTTGGCGGATAAGGGAAACTGGCTTTGTTTTGGATACGGCCACGACCCGGATTTTGTCGGGTCGAGCACCGGCACGTTCAGCCACTTGTCGGACACGGAGGAGGGCCGTCCGGAGGGCTGCAGCTGCCACGCTCTCCATGGCAGTCGCAGACGCAGCCATTTTTTTGTCACCGTTGTCGGACACTTCTACCTACAACTAGAATTTAGAGGGGAAAATGATTGTAAAAAACATATTTGTTTTACATAAATTTGTGGTTTCAATTTTTTGAGGTATAAAATTAATTTTATTTAATCAAACTTTTTTCAATTATTTTAATTTTCATTATATACTATTTTTATAATGAGATGGGCACTTTAATTTAAAATTAGGTCATAAATGATTAATATTGATTTTTAAAATTTTAGATATAAGAATTAAAAATATTAAATTAATTAAGTATAAGATAATATATTACTCTTTTTTATGTTAGAAAAATTAAGAAAAGATCATTAACTCTCTTTTTTTCCTTCTTTCTTCTGTAATGAAATAGAGGGTAACAGTATCAACTATCAACAGAACAGAGGTTTGGTTAGGATTCGAGCCACAGTAAAATGATTAATGGACAAAAAGGACGGACATTTGGCAAAACTTAATACAATGAGTCTCGGAAAGTAATTCAAGATTCTTCCGCCTAGTCATGTGGTTCAGTAGATGGACTTGAAGATGGTTGATCCGCAATAGAACTACTTGCTCCTGTTTTATTATGTGGTACGCCAGATTGAGTTGGTGCTGGTTTAGACCTGGCTTTTTTTATCCTGAATTTAATCCAAGCGTAGACCTCGAAAATAATAACAGTTAAAGCAAAAGTTGCTAGGATTGCTATGTAAGAGACTTTCCAGGCAGTGGTGTCTGGCTTGAAAATGGCAATTCCATGGAATATGTTTGTAATGATCACAGCAATCAGTGCATATCCCAGAAAGTGATGGTAAATATTCCAGTATTTTCTGTACTCATCCGTCCGATCAGGTCTTAGCAACAGTGCAAACATCTGTAATGTAATGTTGGTTGATCAGAAATTTTACAAAAATAAGTCTAAATGGATAGAGCAAATACATATGTAAAGGTATATGTTATGGAGTAGACTTACCTGCAATGCTGTGAATGGGAATATGAACATTGCATAAAGCCTGTGGGTTCTAAATGTGTAGTACTTTGAAGCACATCCAAGCCACAATCCAATGATCCAACCAGTCATTCCAAGAGAAAAGCCTAGAATTTGACAAGAGATGTGGAGTTTATACCACCAATCTTTAAGTTCCAGTGGATATTTGAAGTACCTGGCAATTATCACGCCAAGAGGCAAGAATGTTCCCCACCCCACAATGTTAACTATGCCATGTACCTGCAGAAGAGATGGAATCTGGAATCTTAGCATTGATTTGAAAATGTACCTGCGCAACAGCAGCAGCAGCAACCTAAGACACATCTGGTTTTGATTGAATATCCCTTAGAAACGAGGTTGATTTGATAAGATAGACCCACACTTGCGCTTATTTATTTAATTTGGCTCAAATAAAGCAGAAAAGTAGTTGGAAAATTGCTGCAACAAACAACAAACCAAAATTTGTTTCCCAGGCGGACAAAAACCTATAAATGGCGTTTTCTATCTGCAAAAACACTCTAATTCTTATAGAACAGAATGGGAGAAGAAAAGAAAAGGCCATTGGCAGAGGACAAGCTCTTAAATCGAATCTTGTATATTTCGTAAAAACTGGACCATGTTTTAATTTGTAGCTATTTTTAAGTATTGAAAAGATTGGAACTCATAGAATGTCTTAATTTGTAGCTATTGGAAGGTATTGAAAAAGATTCAAATTCATCGCTTGTACAAAACTAGATGCCATGGGAGCAAAACTCTTTTGGGAATCAATAGCAATCGGAGGAAAATGAAAGGTGACAACTTTCGCAGTCTAGTTAGCTTTCTTACCATTCTCATGTGATGCTTGTGCTCTCCAACATATTGGCCCACCAGGGATTTCAGATCAATGGTCTCTGCACTATCAAAATTTTGGAGGGTTTTCGGATGCATCAATGGCCTTGTCCCTGCTGCACTGTAACCAACCTGCCACACATAGTTCAACTTGGAGATATTATACACCCGAGGAAGAATCACACTAGCATTTATGATGTAGTAGTCTAGATCAGCATTGTATCGCATTGTCATATTGTGAAATTCTACGTCAGCATTGTATCCCATTGTCATATCTTCGGAAGGTTTTAGCGCACAACCGAGTTTGGTGTCACTTGTGATATTGTATGCTTTGATAGATAAAGATCCATTTAGAAGTTTGATGCCTATGATTGCCCTGGTTCCAACCATCTGAGGCTTTTTGCCTGGGTTTACTCCCCAAGCTAGCCATCCGACATTTTCTTGTAGCTTGGCTCCAAAGATAATGTCAATTCGCCTTTCCTTGGGCTCGTAGGTTTTCCACCCCCATTGAGCTCCCAAAGTGCCAAGTTTCTTGCAGTTTGAAATGTTCACTTTGTCAGCTATTAACTGATGGAAAGCCTCAGTACAAGGAGCGTCACGGGCGGTGACACTGTGGAAGAACAAGGGCAACAGAAAATTGATGACGAAAGACGGAACAGTGGTAGCAACCATTTTTATGAGACACTTCGGGATTTTACGTACGGTTCTTATTTAAACAGTTTCTGAGTATCTTGTGACTTGTGGATTGGTTTAAGTATCTTAAAGTGGTGAATGAGTGAAAAAAGGAGGATAAGTTCCTTTGTTTATTTTATTTTGTATTTATTTTGTCTTATAAATTTTAATTATTTATTTATATAAAACTTATGTGAGATTTATATAAATAAATAACTGAGATTTATAGAATAAGATAGAAACAAAATAAAATGAACATAAAATCTTAACTCATAAAAAAGGATTTTTTGTTCATCCTATCACAAGAGTCCAAATCAGGTTTAGGGAACCTTAAATGGGGAACGCCCCTTTTCTAAAACAAAGGAAAAAAAGAATTAAAAGGGCATCAAAATGGATCACTTCTTCTTATTACTAATAATTCACACAAACCATTTCACTTCTGATAATACGTTCAAACAAGCTGCAATTCTACTATTTGATCATTGTACAACTGGTAATCTGCTGGCACTTATGGGAATCGGCGGTGGGCTGCAATAAATGTTACGAAGAAATGCAGCCTGATTACTTTGAATCTATGTCTACTTTTTTAAGAGTTTATAATATGAAAGTTAACAGAGTTTCCTGGCGAAGCAACTTATGACTTTATTCTATTCGTACTACTCACATTCTGTAAGAACGTTGATAACAAGTAATGCATATATTTGATATTTCTATTCACTTCCACTTTTCTGGCTTGACATTCATGTCATAACTAGTTCTCAACCCCGTTATTTGCACGAGTTGTTATAAAGTAAATAATAAATTTTTAATAATAAAATTGAAAGAAAATTACAAGTATAAATTTAATATATTGCACGTTTATTAAAAAAATAGTTATATAAATATATAAATATATATAATAAAATTTGAGTCAATTTATTAATTATAACA
>JANZLC010000202.1:38799042-38814058 GCA_026413385.1 Erythroxylum gracilipes
TACATTCTATAAAATACTGTTACATACCAAACACTATAATAAGAATCCACCCAACTTTCCTATTAGAATTTTTATAAGTATTCAAATATGTGAATATCTTTACTTTCCTATAGATTTATTTTCCAAATTCATTTTACTTTTCCACCAACCAAACGGGGCCTAATTGTATTATCTTTGTATTTTTCAATTTATTCATCTTAAAATAATATGATTGAGAATAACACACATTTTAAATAATTTTTTATTTTTAAAATTAATAATAAAATTGAAATGAACTCGTATTCTTACTTTTCTGCCAATTTTCAATTTTAGGCCCATTAATTAATACAAATATAGATATAAGTCATTGTATTATATCGATATATATATATTACTTACATAGGCCTATCTAGTGATTACTTTCAAACATTTGCATTTGATATTATAAATATTACACTTGTATTGTTTTATTATTATCATTTTTGTAATTCTAATATAGTTGATATCCTTTTTAATGATACAAGATCTTTTAAAATAAAAATACTAACTAAAGAAATACTTCAACTTAATATTGAATTTAATTGTGTAAGAATATGCATTGCTTTATTATTAGAACTGAGAATAGGTCCGGTCAAATTTGTTATTGATCTAATTTGATTCGATTTTTCAGAAATGCTGGTCAAAAGTTCGATTGAGTTTGAACAGAGTAACCTACCATCCAAACCAGTATTATTTTTAAGAAAGTTCATTAACAATGGACTTTTTGCAAATTTAAAATAAAAATAATATCGTTTTAAATTTAAGATAAAATCAGGATGAGTTATAAACCTTTTGCAATCCCCACTTGATCACATATGGAGAATTTGTGCTTGAGCTTCAATTCCTTTTGTAACAAATGAAGGAAACATTTATTTCCATTCGAATTATTGTTATCAAAATGAAAATTATTTGGAGTTAGTAATTTACGTGAGAATTCTTTGGGACTCAATTAACCACAAGCATTATTAATTTCGCGCGATGTTTTGAGTCCTTGCAAGGGACGAGAAATAGGGACGCTGAGCAAAGGTTCCCAAGGTCATAAGCCTGTTCTTTAGGCAACAAATACGTAGTTATGGAACCAAAACACGTGAAGAAGCCAATTCTTTGGGGCAAATCTTTGTCCCATGTGAATTTTATCGAATTACACGGGAAAGACTATCATCAAATTCAAGATTCGATAGGAAGCTAAAGTTCTCTTTTTGTAGTCTTAAAGTATCTTCAATGTTAAGATTATTATTTTATTTTGGCAAGTTAAGTAAGTGGTATTTTCTTCACGCTTGCATATTTGACCACTGACCAATAGAAGGCTTAGTTTCTTTCCTATTTGTTTTTTGGTGCTTTAGGAAAAAGAAAGCTCTTACCTAGCAACCCGGGTAGCTAAAAGTACTAGGTTTTTTGCTTGCAAGTATTCTAGTTGTCAGAGGATCAAATGACTGAAGGCATAGCGGATATTATAGCTCCCTGAGCACTGATTCATTGCCGGAGGAAACCAATTACGTACATACATAGTTTGGAAAATGTGTATACCTATTTTAATTACTTCGTGGTTGATAAAATGACATTGATCGATACTGATATTGGTTATCGTAACTGCATATGTAGCAGTAATAAGGTGGTTTAATACATGTCAGTTAGTTGTGTATATAATAACATTACATGCACTCAATCAAACCCTCTTGGCTTAGTTGTAAAGAAGGTACTAAGTTTATATATGTAAACTGAATTCAGATTTGTTTTTGATAATGAACCAACCAAATGTGGCTTTTATTGTATGCTTTACTGTTTTCTTACGAACACTATAATGCAATCTTCGATGAACATCTCGCAACTCATCATCAACCAACTGGATCATCGTCGTGGACTCAGGCGTAATCACAAAATCCATATAGGCATACTCCACCCTTCGGACACCGGTTGTTGCACATACCACAGTGCCTCTTGTCCATGGAGAGGTCCACACATTTTCCCTTGCAACACGATTCCTTGTGCTTGCACTTGGTCTTGCACGCACCGCAGTTGTTCTTGTCTGAACTCAGGTCGACGCACTTGTTGTTACAGCAACGGTATTTTTTTCCTTGGAGCTTGCAAATTCCAGGGTTTTTACGACAGTGGCCGCCTGCTCTAGGGTTCTTCTTGTAATTGTCTTCTGCCAAGAAGCGACTCAACCTTTTGGAAGGCAAGCTTATTGGGTTCTTCTCAGTGTCATGCATGGTGGCGATGGTCGTCGGAAAAGCGTTGTTCTTGTCCAAAAATGGAGGTTTCTCTTCGACTGCTTGGTTGATGGTTCTCATGGTGAGAGTGATGGATATTGCCATGGTTAAGGCCACGACCACTATTACCTTCAGATGTCGCATGGCTGATCTTTGATGATGATTTTAATGAAGATGAGTTAGATCCAATGAAAAGAGACAAGAGAGTCTCTAAGTAGTAGGCCTTGGAGGCTAGAGAGAGATTGGGGAAGAAACTTCAGGTGTGGACTTGTGATTTATAGTGAGACCATAAGGCAATAGTTGACGCGGAAATCGCGGTGAAAAAGTTGCAGCCATGTCTGAAATGCACTCCAATGAGTGTGCTTTAGTTATTAAGCTTAATTGGTTGCCAATTCATTTCAACCTCTTATACATTCATTGTACACGTATTTCCTAAGAAAAATAAGGAAAATACTACCTCTACATCAAAGTCAACTATTAAGTTAAATTAAAATTTCAAATTACAGATTATATTAAGCCTTCTATTTTAAATTACGGATTATATTATACAAAAGTTGCATCGAATCAAAAGATTTTTTCCATTGTTACTTAAAATGAACTTACTTTTCATGAACGTTCAGAATAAACTGGTGCCAAGTCCACAGTAATTGCACCATGAACTGTAGACTTATAGTAAGACTTAAATTTAACTTAAAACCCTCGTATATTCCATTACGGTGAAGACCTCGTAATCTATTCCATTCTTTAGTTGGTAAAGAAGTCCATGTTATTGTTAATAGCATGGAGGTCACAAATAAGGCTGACAGAACATGAGGAATTAAGGTAGCTAGCGTGCATGCCGTTAAGGAAAGCAAATGGTGGTGCCACACTTTAGGAAAGATACAAACAGTCGAGACCCCTATTTTTGCAAGCTACACCATATCTTAAACATCATACATTTCTCCTATCAGTGCCGTGCATTTGAGGAACAAGTTAATGGCATATACAATCTATTGTAACACATCCACTCTAAGTAACAATATCATAATTTAAACTGAAAACATTTTTCTCAATCATGATGTAAAACAAACATTTAAAAGATGTTTTATAAAGTCATGATCTTGAAATAGTAACTGTATACTTTAGATTATATATTTTGTAGGACATACTTTTGGACCTGATAAGGTCCAGCAAGACAAACAATTAATTATTTGATATTTTGTGTTTATGTTGTTGGCAATCAAAATATTTAATGACGTTTACACAAATAAGGAGGTGCTTGATTAGTTGGTAGGAGAAGAAATGAATGGGTAAGGAATAAAAAAAGATAATTGGTAATATATTATGATTAGATGAACAATGTTTTATATCCCTTTTTGGGACAATACTCCATACCCCCAATATAGTCAGAAATGGAAGTCATGGAGTATTGCTCCAAAAGGGGATATAATTGGCTTCCATTTTTCACTGTATTCATTATATTTTTTATTATCATTCTCCCAAGGTCTTCCATTTTTCACTATATTCATTATAATTCCTATTATCATTCCTCTAAGTAAACCAAGCATACAATACAATGAATCCTCATTACTTGGGCTCATATCTTAGGTAACTGATCCCCTGAGTCGAGTAGCTTATGCCTTGAATCTCTTGTATCATATACTTCTTCCCTCAACTTATTTTTGTCATATAATAATGCTTTCTAGTTTCCATATTTACGGTATAGCACTCCCAAACTTGAACATATGTGAAGTTTAATTGGGATATTTAACCATCGGTCATTCTATATAAGTAAGAGAAGACTTTTCTACTAGGTACCGAATTAGGCGTTAAAAGTGTTTGAAGGATTATATTTTCATTGAATGTGGAGGAGTAATAAATACAACACACATACAAACTTTTTACGTACAATCGCGAGGAATTTAAGCTAACATCTATCTAGTTTAGGTAAGCATTCTAGTCTACCTAAAATACAATCTTTGACTATATACAAGTATAAGCAAAATATGAAAACAGAAAGATATGATCCTATCGTGAAGATAGGATCCAAATCATATAACACTCCCCCTCAAGCTCATGTTGTTTGATGATACATGAGCTTGGAAGTTAAATTCTGAAGTGGCATTGGTAGGAGAGACTTGGTGAATATATTGGCAATTTGTTGATCAAATGGAACAAAGGTGGTACGAAGATGGCCCGCTTGAATTTTGTCCTGAACAAAGTGACAATCTATTTCAACTTTTTTTCCTTTCATAAAAGACGGGATTGTTGGCAATGTGGAGCACAACTTGATTATCGCAAGATAATTTTGCAGGATGGGGAGGAATGCCCAACTCATGTAAAAGAGTTTGAAGCCATGTGAGTTCACTCATTGCATTAGTCATGGCACAATATTTAACTTCGGCAGTTGAACAAGAAACCATGGACTGCTTTTTTATGCTCCAAGATGGAGGACGAGGACCCAAAAAAGTGTAGTAGCTTGTTGTAGAATGTCGATAAGTGGGGCAAAAAGCCCAATCAACGACACTATAAGCTTGTAATTACGGAGAATAATCAGAATACAACAAGATGCCATGATCAAATGTTGATTTCATGTACTAGACCATACGAAGTGTGGTTTGCCAATAGGTCCTGCGAGGAGTAGCCATAAACTGAGATAATAAGTTAACGACGTAAGTGATGTCAATTCGTATGACAATGAGGTATAACAAGAAGCCAATAAGGCATCGATAAGGAGTGGGGTCAAAGGGAGGCTCGCTATGTTCAGTAAATAGGGAATGATTGTACTCAAGTGGAGTAGATGTCGGTTTGCTGGCAAAAAGACCAATGTCTTATAAAATTTCAAGTGCATACTGAAAAATTAATAAAAACTTTTGTGTATTGTATTGATTATTCAATATCGGAAGGTATGTACAGAGGACCTTTATATACAATAATCTTTGACAGCTATTGAGCAAGGAATAAGGAATATTGTTACAACAGAATTTGTTATGTCTGTCATCTAGAATGTTTCCTAGCTGTGTTCTCCTGAGGGAGAGTGCATAGTAGAAATAGACGGTATTTCCTGTGTTGGTCTTGTGCATTGTGTCGATGGGCTTGGGCTCACAACTGCTGTTGGTCCATCTTTGTACTTTGTCATGTGTTGAGGTAAGATGGGTAAAAGGGTTCTCGTAACACATACTTCCATTGGTTCAGAAAAAATTCTAAATGTAGATCGAGCAACCTCAATTCCCAAAAAAATATTTTAAAGGTCCCAAATCTTTAATATTGAAACTATAGGATAGGTACTGCTTGAGAACTGAGATAACTAGTGTATCATCCCCTGTAATGACAATATCATCAACATAAATAAGTAAAACAGAGATTTGAGATTTGTGTGAGCAAGTAAACATGGAATAGTTGGCCTTAGATTGGGTAAAACCAGCCTTATGAAGGGCATTAGAGAATGTAGTGAACCAAGTATAGGATATTGTTTAAGCCCATAGAGGGATTTATTAAGCCGACATAAGCGAGTCTCCCCCTTTTTGCCATATTCGACAGGAAGTTGAATATAGACTGCTTCTTGTAAATCTCCATGGAGGAATGCATTGGAAATGTCCATTTGATGAGTGGTCCAATGCTTAGTGGCAGTAATACTGTGCACGGTCCTGATAGTATCTAACTTGGTTATTGAAGCTAAAAACATCAGTAAAAATCAAATCCCTCTAACTGAGAATAACCCTTAGCTACCAAACGAGCTTTATAGCTTATATTTAATTTGATATACCCATTTACAAGCTATCACCATTTTACCTGTAGGTAAAACATCTAAAATCCAAGTTTTGTTAATGCCTAAATTTCGTCTAGCTTGACGTTAATCTCTTCATTAAATTTGCTAATGTAGCTTGCCACATGTTTCAGAAATCCTAAACACTTTTACATATCAAACCAAATTAACATAGCTAATAAAGATTGACAAAACTACGTTGTTTAATAACATAAATAAAACTACGCTATTTTTAGGAATGAAATCCCTAAATAAAAGAGGCAACCCTTCATTCTCAGCATAACCCTCAGTAGACTCCAAGCGTATAGTTTTCTTAAAGTTGCATTTGACTCGAAGATGCGAGTAGACTACACGTATATCCTTTTCCTAAAGTTGCATTTGACTTGGAGATGTGAGAACAAAGGGTTGTGTGAGAATGAAGGGCAACCTCTTTGATTTAGGAGTTTTGATTCCAAAAAAATGATGTAGTTTTAGTTATGTTATTAAATGACGTAATTTTGTTAATCTTCATTAGTTAAGTTAATTTAGTTTGACATGCAAAAAAGTGTTTAAGATTCTAAAATACTTTATAAGCCACATCAGCAAACTTAACGGAAAGATTAACGTTAGGCTAGAACTGAAAAAAATTAAAAATTTAAGTATTTTTGCGAATGAAAAGAAGAATGGGTGAAGGAAATAAGATCTGTTGCTCTTGTGTCAATGACCCATTCATTTGGCATATAGAGGGTGGGATAAAAGGCTAGAGACTTACCAATAAGATTGGCTTTGGTTGGTTCACCTCCTGTAATAGGCGAAGAAGATGTTGCAAAGACTCGCGCGGAGGTCAGTGGATCTTTGGTAGGAGCAGTAGATTGAGATGTGCCTGCATTATGAGATAAAGCAGGGGGGTTCCCATGTTTATTCCCTTTGCGATAGTGCTTGTGTCAAAGGATAGCCATGTAGTTTATAGCAGGTTTCCTATTTTGCCTAATAATACCATAATGGCTTCAGTAAGGACGCGTACGGGTAGATATTGGACGTGCTGTAGGGAAGCATCAATAGACAAATGTGCTAGAACAGGTGGTGCAAGCGTAGATTGGATCTGAAGTGTCATGCGATCAGTGATCAGCGGAGGATAAGTATATATACTTTGGGCTTTATCATGTAAGAGCAGCAAGTCAATGTGTGTAACATCCAATAAAGTAATATTAAGTAGTAGTTGGCTCCAAGGCTGAGCGAAAGTATCGTTAGGGCCCATAAGAAATTGCATCAAATGTCGTTTATTTTGTTGAGTAAGATAGACATCTTTGGCACCACAAGTACAACCTTCATAAGTGGAAGAGGGTAGTGGATCAATAAGAGATGACTCGTCCCAAAAACTACGAATTTGATTGAAATATTGAGTGATGGAAGCATCTTGTTGTTAAAGAGTAGCAATGCGTCACTCAAGCTCGTATATATGTGGCCCACTTGTTATAGAGAAACATGCCTTCAAATCAGCCCAAACCATAGTAGCGGAAGTAGCATAGAGGATAGTGTGAACGTGAGAATGATGAATTGAATTGAGAGTCCATGACATTACCATGTTATTAACACGAGTCCAACGATCAAAGTTACTGCGAGTAGAGTCAGGCATGGGGAGAGATCCATCGACAAATCCAAACTTGTTTTTCCTTTCAAGGCCATCATCATGGAAAATGCCCATAGATTATAGTCATCAAGGTCAGTGAGAATGTCACTAACGAGAGTCATACCGGGATTGTTAGAAGGATATAAATAATAGGGGTTCTCCATATTAAAAGTGACAGAGGTGGAAGATTTACCTGAATCGGTCAACATGGTTTAGCAATGGATATAAGAGGAATATTATTATCAAAGTAGCTCTGATACCATGAAAGTGTTTGAAAGATTATATTTTCATTGAATATGGTGGAGGAATAAATACAATGCACATGTAAAGTTGTTGCGTACAATCAAGAGTAAATCAACCTAATATCTATCTAGTTTAGGTAAGCATCCTAGTTTAACTAAAATACAATCTTTATACATGTATAAGCAAAATATGGAAACATAATATGATCCTATCATGAAGATAGGATCCTCATCGTGTAACAGGCATTGTAGCATCTACTTCGAAATGATCTCTAACAATGTTTTGCAGGAGCCATAAAAACACCATCCTGCTAAAAGAAACTTTAGGCTTGTAGGTTAGAAATTTAGAACGTAATAAAAAGAATTTTTCACGTGCATAATGGAATAAACAAAATTTTCATAATTTTATAAAAGTTAATTTCTTTTTAATTTTATAACATTATTAATTTATAAATATAATAAAGCATAAATTATAAATCGAACTTGATTGTTGGACTACGTAAAATTCGAACTCATAGTTTTAATGATAACAAAATAGGTTATTTCTAATAATTTTACATTTGGTGATATTAATAAGTTAACATGTGAAAGGGCAAGTTTAGTTAAAAGATAAAGTGAGTAAAATAATCAAAGGATGAAGAAATGAGTAAAGTGGAGCATATGTACAATTTAAGATAGTTTTATAAAAATTCAAAGTAATAAGAATAAGAAGAATCAAACACATCAACATTTAACAAATCATTAGAATCATTCTTATAACTTTATATTTGTCTTTTCAATAAATTAAGGACCCAACCATTGTATGATAATTTATACTTAAGGCATATTGCATATATTTTGTCATAATCGCAAAAAAAATTCCAAAGGTTCTTAAGAAAATCTTTTTTATATATCAAAATACTTTGAGTAACTTTTGAAATAATTTTGAGTCGAGTTCTTGTTAACATGGTGTATTTTGATCTTTGAAAGAATTTGAAAAATTTTGAAAATCTTGTCACAAGAAGTTTGGTTGATTAATAAATATGGATTTTGGGTGATTGATATCAAAGTTTGAACAAAATGATTGACTAATGTGACAATATAGTCAATTATTGCATCATAAAAATATGTATCGTATGTTTATAAGTATATTGGTTAACTAATATGCCAAAATGATTGACCGATATTACTGTTACTACTTGTTGTAACAAGTATTTTTGCTTGTAACAACTATTTGAGGTTGTTTATAAATAAATCACATGTGAGTTATAAGAGGAAAGTTAGACATATTAGAGAGTTGTTAAAAGCCGAAAGAGAGCATATGTACATTGCATAATATATATTGAACCTTTATTCATTAGTGTGAGCAAGAGAGAGATGTTTTAAGTTGTATAGATTTGAAAATTAACTCAGGGTACACTTTCTTAGAATTCCTTTTAACTTTAAATATAAGATTTATAAATGTCTACTTTTCATTCATGACGAAGTAAGACGATGTAAGGATTCCTCTTCACTTGTGGTAAAGAAGATGTTGTATAGAGGATTCCTTTTCACCCATTAAAGGAAAAAGAAAGTGAATTAATAAATAAAACCTAAGAGTGGATGTAGGTTAATAATTATATGGTAGAACTACTATAAATTGATTTTATTTCTTATTTTCTACTCTTTTCAATTATTGTTGTGATTTTTTTACGATTACTACATGTAAATTTGCATTAATCATTCATAAAATTAAGCAATTAATTAATTAAATAAACACACATAATTCACCTCCCTTTTATATGCCAATTGAAAACCAACAACTAATATCATAACAAGTCTCAATTTATTTCATATATATCCCTATCAAGATTTAAGCAAGGATTATTATGCACAATTTCATTCGCTTTTTAGTCAAGAAAGCCAAAGCACATATAGATCTGTATTCTTTGATGGAGATAATTACCTCTATTAAAAAACTATGATGAAATATTTCATTTTAGCTGAACGGGTTGATGTTTAGGATGATGTAAAGAATGGACCTTATACCTCAATAAAATTATTAGTGAGAGAAAAATAAGGTATCAAAGGATAAAAGTGAGTGAGACAATGGAGACTCATTGCATTAAACAACAATGTTATACATGTTTTATTTTTTGTATTGAATATGATTGAATTCACTAAAGTATACATATGATAAATGATTCAAGATATTTGATATATACTTGAAATCACAAAAGATAGCACTACTCAAATAAAAGAGAGTAAAGTGAGCATATTTGTGCATCAATATGAATTGTTTCATATGAAATATAATGAATCAATTTTTAACACATATACTTGCTTTATTTATATTAATGATTCTCTTAAAGATCGTGGAAAGGCTTACACCAGTCTTGAATTGGTGAGAAAATTGTTTAGATCTTTACTAAAATATTTGGAAGAATACTGTGGTGGTCATATAAAAAACTAAATATTTGAGAACCTTACTATTAGAATAGTTAGTTAGCTCACTTCTCACATATGTGATGTGGATAAATGAACTATATGAAGAGGAAGTTACTTAAACAAGAAAAGGTGTGGTATTTAAAGTCTCTAAAGATGAGAAATTAATTATGGGAGACCTCTACAAGTGAGAGTGATTAAGATGACATAAAGTTTATCACAAAGAAATTCATTAGTTCTTAAAAGAGAAGATAAACAAATAATTTTAAAAAAAGTATTAAAAACCATATGAAAGGACATTATTAGTTTGAAAAACGAGGAATATGAAAATATCGTAGTAAGTAGTGCTTTTTGATCAATAATAATGAGGCATCTTTTTGTTCAAATTCTTGTGATAATAATGATGATTAAGATATTGAACTTTCATATGGTAAGATATTTGAACACGTATAAGTTGTGTAAGGATACAGGCATAGTAGAGAGTTGTTAAGAGCTTTAAGATGTTAAAGAAAGCATGTGTGCATTGCACAACATATATTAAGCCTTTGTTAATTGATGTAAGCAACAAGTGGATGTCTTAGTTATATGGTTATGCAATTATTATAATTTGAAAAATTGCATAGAGTACACCTTTTGTAAGGTTCTTTTCAATTTCTAATAAGATTAAAGGTTACACTTCTCCAACAACAAAGTAGGCTAGTTGTAAAGTGTTTTTCTTTACCTATGATAAGATGTTGTATGAAGAGTTCTTATACACTTATTTAAGAAAAAATATAATGAATTTTCAAGTGAAGTAGGATGAGTTAATATAGGCCAAAGGTTATTCAATCAAACAAATATAAATTAGTTTATCTCTTTTTCCCTACTCTGATTAATTATCATTACAATTGCTCTATGATTATTATATAAAAAGTTATCATAATCATTCACTAGAATAGATAATTCTTTTATTAGTTTTCAAATAAGACAAAAAGTAAATACACACAATTGACCCATCCTCTTATGAGCCATACAAGGACAAACAATTATTATAAGGCTTAATTTCTTTTTCACAACTCCCCTCAAATCCATAAGTTATGTTAAACCATAGTCATGTTGAGGAATTGAGGTAGATTTCCATTATATGCTTAGTAAAACAAAAGCACAATTTTTTTGTTTGACTTTTTAAAAATCAATATCATTTTAAAATTTTTAACATGATTGATACATGAATACAATAAAATATAAATGTAAATTGTACCTTATTGTGAAGTTTGATCTTTTTTCTTGCAATTTTTCTCAAATCCTTTATGAAATTAGTTCATTACAACTATCATAGTCGCACGTGTATTCAATCTCTAATAGTGTCCAAACAAATAAGTTGAGAGAACTCTATAAGAGAGATAAGCGAGGAGTGCCAGCTCCTTAAAGCCTATGCCTAATTATTATAAGGTTTGGACCTTTAATAATTTAATTAAAATGTAATTCTTTTTCAATTTAACTTTAATTAGAATTATAATTAATTCTAATTAAATACCAATTAAGCTCAAATAAGATTTAATATTTTATATTAATTCTTATTTATTAAATATTTCATATTTTATCATAAAGTTTCTCAAACTTTACAATCAAGTCTACCTTGATTAAATTACCTTTTCTCTCTCTTATTGTTCTTTGTGTTTGACCCACTAGTTTTCTCAATATGTTGACATTAAAAATAAATTACAACTCTAGATCATATTCAAGATTAGATAAATTAAAATCTTTTAATTTATCTTTTATTTTTAATTAAATAATTTATATGTATAGATCAAGATTATCATCTACCAATAATCATGACCATTCAAGTATTAAAGATATCAAAGAAGTTTTAACTAACATTTTTGTGCATAATTTTTTGTATAACTCAATCATTTCATCATATGATATTTCTATTAGACATAGAGCATATAATTAAATGTCTACTATAATTGAGTCCAATTATATTATTCTCCATTATTAATAATTGATTCTATTAATGTCGTTTGAAAAATATTTTAAAAATGTCACTTCACTTTAACAAAAGGTTTTTTGAATCAATATTAATTGAAAATAACAGAACATTCTCCATAGTCATTTTAAAGTGATGAATCTTATATTATTCATTCATCTACTTCCATGTAATTTATGTTATACCTAATAACTACTGATTGAGCTACTATTGACAAGGATAGGTCATATAGTATTAAAACATACAATCCCTATATAAGATACTTTAAAAATCTCAAGTCAAATAATCACTTATATAATTATTATAAAGAGAATTTTCATAGATATACAAGTAATGTTTCAGATGGAATTCTCATATCGTAAGTTTAGTGAACTTGTTTTTTAATAAGCACCTACATATTTGTTTAAATATTTCTATATTTTAGAATGTGAGATTAACTATTTTTTTATTAAAAAATTAAACATATGATAGTCTTTACACTATTAATATTCAGTCTCAAAAGAATAAAGTTTAAAATAAAATCCAACTTGATTATACATACATTTTCTCTTTCATTGAAATCGACTATTTCTTTTATAAATAAAAAAGATAATGTATCTTAATCTTTTTTCACTTGGTTAATATGTGAACAGTGAAAAGAGATTAAATGTAGTGTAAATGTTATGGTTATGATACTATCATAAATATATAATATTTATTTTATAAATTTCTTAAATAAATATATATATATATATATTGAATTATACTTTTAGTTAATCATGCCAAAAATTATATGATTAATTACTAAAAAAGTTCAAACTTTTTTCAAATTTTCAATTATAACCTAAAATTTAAAAAGTAACAATAAAATGTCAAAAATTTTAATTTTTTTCAATTATAGCCCAAACTTTAAAGAGTAGAAAAAAATGTTCAAACTTTCAATTTTCTTCAATTCTAGCCCGACATCTTCTGTTGTTCTTTTGATGCTCTCAACCCTTTATTTTTTGTTTGTTCTTATGACACCTTTTGTTGTGTTAATTTTGGCTGACGTATATTAATTGTTAAAATTTTTGAAACATGTGGTAAACCACGTTAGCAAACTTAATGGAAATACTAACGTCGAATTAGAATTAAAAAAAAATTAAAAGTTTAAGTATTTTATTACTACTTTTTGAAGTTTAGGTTAGAATTAAAAATAAATAAAAATTTAGCTATTTTATTGTTACTTTTTAAAATTCAAACTATAATTAAAAAATTGACAAAAGTTTAAAATTTTTTAATAATTAATCCAAAATTATACTATCAATTCGTTGATTGTATATCGTTTATAAAAGGTCCCTCCTGGCGGACTGTCCCAAATTTCCGAGTGCTGTACATGATGAATTGCTAGTTGTCAGGGGCTCTTCCACTTGATAATGTGGAACACAAGCCTGAACTCCACTAGATTCTGAATTACTTGCGTTAGACATAATCACAGCCCAGTATTTTGTATCTCAAGTTAAAGAATCAATGGAGTGTTCTGCTGGGAAATGTTCCTTTGCTATTAATAAACTAGCAGACGTATTATGGTCAACTTTCAATTCATTATTTGTTTATTTTAAGTTGGAGTTAAGATTCTTAATAAAGCTATTTTTTCTCGTTAATATTCATTTTTATTTAAATAGGTATTAAATAAATTTTCAAGTAAAATATTTATTTTAATTATATCATTTAATGACTCAACGACTAAAAAATAAATAATAGATGTAATTAAACGATTATTTATAAATCTAAAATCTATAAAATAAGATTAAACTCTTAGAATATAAGAAGTAAATCCTTTAGTTTCTAAAGAATTTATGTGAAATTCAATAGCTAGTATTTGTAAATTTTTAAAAAGCATCCCTCCACTCTTATATCACTTTTTATTTCACATTTTGTACAACTTTTTTACTTATTTATAATTAAAAGGTGACAAGTTTCATTCACAAAAACAGTTTATTTGTACGGAAAGCCTAGTCAATGACGAAGCCAAGAATTTAAGATAAGAGGACCCAAATAAAATATAAATTTTACAAAAAATTTCATATCAAAACTAAATAAAAAAATAAAGTTTTATTAACATTCTGATTTAAATCAGACGATGATGATTAAACAGTCGGTCTTAATTTTTAAAGTATTTTTTCATAACTGCAAAATAAAAAATTAGTTAGAACCAATATTTACTAATTCCATAAAAAAGGTAGCAGCTGTCAAATATACTAAAAAATAATTGAATATATATATATATATCCCCAACTGTTTTTTTGGTAATTCTATATCCCCTACTGTTCATAAGCCTCAAAAACTCATTCTCTACTGCAACAACTTAGTTAAATTATTGATCAAACGGTCATACATGCATATGCTGAAACATCCCAAAATCCTGTCGTGGAATAAATATTATAAAACTTGTTGATATAAAAAGTAGACGTGAGACGTGACGGAAGAATAAAAAGTTAAGAAAAACAGTCAGATATGTCAGCCTTGCGTTACTTTCTCGTGTCGATCGTTACTTGCCACTGTACAAAGTTGCCATTGAAAGTGATTTGACCACCGCTTCTAACTTTTTTAAAGAAGATCCCAATTTAATAACTGCCAATGTCACTGAAAAGCTTATGATTGCTCTCTATGTCACTATTGGTACTGGCATATCCTAAAATTTTGCTCTTTGTGGGGTTAATGTTTAATCACCTCCATGTGAAAGAAAAGTTTTTAAACACCCCTCTTCATACAATCTTTCATAAATTATATTGACACTGGCGATGCAGCACACTTTAAGAGAAGGACTTGTTTAGTTATCAAAAATTTTGATATATATAT
>JANZLC010000202.1:38828761-38846435 GCA_026413385.1 Erythroxylum gracilipes
TTTATAAACTAATATTTATTTTATATATTTTAATTATTAAATCAAAATTTATTTGAAATATGTATTTTTTAAAAAAATTAAATTTGATTATATTTATTAATAATTATTAAATTAATTTTATAAATTAAATGAAACTAATATATTTATAATTTTAGTAATAATAATGTATTTAATTGATAGTAAATTAAATAATATACATTTTTGTTTCATGTTTCAATTCTACTTAGTTATTTCCTTATCACAAACTCTTTATATTGTTCTTAATTTTATATTTGTATGATAATGATTGTCTTTTTTTATATAAATCGTGATTTATTATTTATATATAAACTATTTGAAAGTTATTATTATTTCACATTAATATTACTATTATTTATTATTTTAATTTTTAAATACAAGGTTAAAAATATACAATATAATTATATAATATAACAATAAAACATTTTATAAATTTAAAAAATTAAAGAATTATTTTGTAAATTTAAAAAATTATCGGATAACTAATATTGATGGTGCCCATACATTACTGAGTGAGAACGCAATTGGCAGTCAAAATTGTGTGGGGCCCAGTGGCAGTCATCACTGAGCCTAAGCCGTCAGTATCGTTGACTGTATTCTGCCCTTTTTTCACAACCTTCTTCACGAGGAATCCGCCGGGCCAATCGGGACGATGCGATTTATTGAATCAGTCAAATCTCTTTTGCTTTGACCATTGACCCAATTTTCACTCCCTTCTTCTCTCTTTTTTCCTTTGTATTCTTTTATTCATTTTAATTATTATTATTTTTCCATTTGACGGCATCTTGAATCCTTGATCGCTGATTAAGCCGTTAATGAAATATAAAAATAATATATGAGTTTGCAGATGATTTGTTTAATTTTAAGTTTGTATTGCACAGGTGTCACTAATATGATACCTTATTAAATTTTGTTAATTATTTTATTTATATCCCATAAATAAATATGATAAAAAGTTGTTTAATTGGACTTGATGTGAATTATCCTAGACTTTCTCAAATTCTCACTCTTTCCTTAGTTTCATTATGTGTGTGAAATGCGTGTTGGAACACTAAGAGTGAAAAGAATCTAGACTTATGAATGGATCAACCTAACTTCTGGTTTGTTTGGACTTTGGAAAAAAGGGAAAATCAATGCCTGGGGTACCTCAAAGCTAATGAAAAGGTGTCTGAACGTGGATGGTTTCAAAGTATTTCTTATAATTGGGAACCCTTAGAAAACAAAAAAACAAGTATCACTTACTATGCTCTAAAATATTATTGAGCGATTAAAATTTATATTAATATTAGAGAATACCACAATTGTTATTTTTACTCTATAATTGGATATAACAAAAATAAATAAGATGTTAATTACCTAAACTTAAAGAACTAGAGATGAGTAAAACTCTAAAGGCGCTCTCCGTCTGTTGCTCTTTCTCTCCATCTCTCTGTCAAAAGGTTAAGAAGAGTCAAGATGTGTACAAGGCAGAAGCCATGTGTCCAGTTTGACGCACCACCTTACCTCACTGCCACAGAAGTCTTAATTCTCCAAATGCATGCTCTAAAACCATCACTCATTTCACATTTGGTCCAAATCCAAATCCTTTTTAATGCCGACTCCATTGCTCTTGTCGAAGGAGACTTCTCTCTCTCTCTTCTTCTCGCATGTTATGGACGAGACAAATTAAGCAAATATGACTCTTCATTGATTCGATACTCATCTTCATCGTCATCCCTCACCAAGGTCTATATAACCCCTTTAACATTTACAGTTTTCCATTTCCGAATCCCAATTGGACTCTCAACTCTCTAGCTATAGCTCAAGATATGGACCCATCTGGCAGTGATCACGAACATGACATTTCCACGGAGATTTCTGATGGCAAAAGAGTTGTTAGCGAGATGGATTTCTTTGCCAATAACGGCCATCGGAGTGATTTTTCTACGGCTAACACGGTCGAGAAAGAGAGCTTAGAATTGCCTGAGACGCGACTCCAATTTAACGTGAGCTACTTCTCATCGTAACTTTCTTGTCTGGTTGATGTCCTTCTTTTCTCGTGAATTCATTTTCTCTAAGTATTTATTTGGCATTTCTTTCTGGTTATATACAGACTGGCTTAAATCTTCGAACTCCCCATTCTGGTGCTGGTAACTCGTCCTCGATTGTCAATGATGGAGCGTTCAAGTACATCAAAGATCATCGCAAACGCAGAAGGGATGAGGTATACTATATATGCTATCATATATTTTTTTTCAAAAGTAAATTTCCTATCTGGTACTGTTTAGATCTTTTTTAGTTTTTACTCTTAAAGATTGTTGATGTGATTTGTTGTTATGCGGTGCAGTTGGCAGTCTTGCAGGCTGAAGTTGACAGAATTTACGGTGAAAATCAGCGATTGAGAGGCATGCTTAATCAAGTGAACAACAGCTACAACTCGTTACACATGCATCTCGTTGTGCTCTTGCAGGGTCAAAACAATAATCTGAAGCCTCTAGTCATGAAAACTGAGTCTGAGACGGTCAATGAAGCCTCAGAAGGTCCCACGAAGAATAACGGAGGAGGAGAGGCTGTTGAAAGACAGTTCATGGATCCTGGTAGATCAGAGATCGGCGACGTAGACGATCATTCACTGCCAACATCTGAGGAAGAAAGATCGTTGGGTTGCTGTATATCCCCTACCAACATAGTTGAGTCCATGGATACTCAAAATAAGTCTCCGAAGAGTAGCAGTACTGTCCCGTTTGATCTGAAACAGGTTGAAAGAGATAATAGAATACATGGAAGAGATAATGAGGGCTCCAAGCAAGCATTCATTGGCTGCTTGCCTCCCAGCAAGGTTCCTAAATTTGACTGTTCCAAGGATGTTAATGAACAGAAGGAGGAAACCATGTCCTTGATCAGAAAAGCCCGTGTTCAAGTTCGAGCTCGAACAGAAGCATCCATGGTAAGTGTGTTAATATTAAATTAAATTACACGCGTTAATTTGAACAACTTGATCCAGAAACAGGACTAGGTTTTCATATATAAATATATGTATACATCTAATCGCAATATACTGGCAGAGTTCTGATGGATGCCAATGGAGGAAATATGGGCAGAAATTGGCAAAAGGAAACCCTTGTCCTAGAGCTTATTACCGTTGCACAATGGCGACCGGCTGCCCAGTTCGTAAACAGGTAAAATAATCTTATTATAATCTAACTTTCAGTATCTGCAATTGATGTAAAGACAATTTTAGCTTGCATAATTATTTCTATAAGAAGCCATAATTAGGCTTGAATTATAACTATAATTTCCGAAGCCCTAATTGCAATTCACTATAATTAAGATCTTCTTCAGGTTACGGTTGGTTTAGCATTAAAATTTACTCTGTATCTTGATCCAAAACATTCAGGTACAAAGGTGTGCTGAGGACAGAACGATCCTGATGACAACTTACGAAGGTCACCACAACCATCCACTACCTCCTGCTGCTTTATCAATGGCGTCTACAACAGCAGCAGCAGCTGCTATGGTTCTTTCAGGGTCTACTACTAGTGCAGATCATGGTATAATGAGCTCAAACACATTAGCTAGAACCTCATTCTCTGGCCCCAGTAGTTTCGCAGCACTCTCAGCTTCTGCTCCATTTCCAACTGTTACACTAGATCTCACTCACAGTCCCTCAAACAGGCCTCATGCTCATCACCATCAGCTAGGCCATTCTCCAAACTTCCAGCACAATTTCACTTCTTTATCACTACCACATGCTTTTGGTCAATCCCAGAATGGCCAATTCAAAGTTTCAGGTCTATTAGGTTCACAGTCCCAGCCACTAATAGACTTGTCTCATCAGTTAGCTCCAACCCAAGCACAGATGGGTCTACCGGCGGATACAGTCAGTGCGGCCGCCGCTAGTCTTACCTCAGACCCCAACTTCACGGCGGCGCTACTGGCAGCGATTAGTTCCGTCATTGGCAATGTGGGGGCAGCTAACAATAATTGTAAGGATAGCCCTATAATCAGGAGCAGTACTTCCATTGACAACAACACATGATCATGGACAACGACGCATATTGTACAGTGCATTGCAATTTATGCGACTCTTCATCTTTATCGAGTTAGCACCATTAAATTGTTTACTTGGTTGCAATTGTTAGAAGATAGAAATGAATGACGACAGGCTTTAGGTTGTTTAGCTATAGCACATATTGCATGTTGATCAAGACATTTTGGCCGGAGTCCAGATCTTCTGGACAATATTACTGTCTTATTTTGTCTCATGGAATCTCAGCCATTTATTTTGCGGGATTTACGCGGAATTCATGCGGAACCTATATAAATAAATGACTGAGATTTATTGGACACAATAAAACATCATAATATTGGACAGAAGATCTGAACTCTTTGGCCAGAGTAGCTGATTGCTACCTTCACGAAGTTGAAACATACACATGTTCAGTCAAGTCTATTAATTTTGTCGTCGTAACACTTAATTTTTTTTTCCGAAAAGAAATAGGTAGAGGGAATTTGCTCTAAATTATGTGCACTAATTTGGTAAATTAAAGTCAATAAAGAAAGTAATTTGATAATGCACGGATCTAATTAATGATAGGTGATATGTGTTTTCTTTTGTAATAACTCACTAATCTAATATTAAGCATAGATGTACTTTTTTTGTGAATGTTTAAAAATAATTTCATTTCTAATTAAAAGATTATGAGCAACTAAAATTGAACTGAACTTCTAGAGATATCTTTAAATAATAAAGTAATTTAATAACATTATATACACTAATTTATCATTTTTCAGAAATCAAAATTAAATTGATACGAAGACCGAGGTCTAATTACATGCTCACAGTAGTGAATTCATTGAATGGATTATGCTAGGTTTTCAGTTTTCTAACGGTGAGACGTATATATGGACATGTGTGCCCGCTTGGTCTCCATATGGGGTTTTCTCGAATGAAAATATATATATATATATGAAGTTACGAGCATATAGTACTCACAGCATTATTTGAGGGGTCCGAAGAAATTATAACAAAGTTAATTATCCACATTTTAGTTTCTGAGCATTATCGATATTCAGTTAATAATGAAAAGAACAAACAATTAAAAATTATCAATTTCATTTCATGAGTTTGAAGTTAGTTGCTTACTTCTCTTGTCAAATTACCAGTCGCAAGGAGATATGCTACAAGTCTTTCCTAATAAGAT
Organism: Erythroxylum gracilipes; assembly: GCA_026413385.1. Lineage (NCBI taxonomy): Eukaryota > Viridiplantae > Streptophyta > Magnoliopsida > Malpighiales > Erythroxylaceae > Erythroxylum > Erythroxylum gracilipes. The sequence goes on from JANZLC010000202.1 coordinate 38,833,963, forward strand.
TTATCTCAGATTATGTCTGCTGTTTTCTCTGTTTTACCACTACAATTCGATAGGCTATCTTATCTTATCCTATAAACACTACGTCTTTATAGCCGCTCATGGGCCATAACTAATTTGGAGGTTACATTTTGCTCCTGTGGTACGATGCACCAAACCATCTCAAATTGGAAAAATCACGTCAAGCTATGGTGAAACGTCTGCAGGACTGTAGGCATATCTAATAGCTTACCTGAAGTCAAGGTTATGATGTAAGTACAAGGATGGTTGAGAAATCCTCTGTTGAGGTACAAAGATTGTATCACCAATAACTAATCTACCATATATATATATATATTATACTACTAGATTGAGGGTTTCATGCACGAAAACTAGAGAATAAGTAAAATGGGTTATCGGTAGCATTTGCTTCTGTTGACCAGAATGCTAGCTAGAAGTTATCCCTTTGCCTTCATTTCATGTCTAGTTTATCGAAACTGATAAGAAATTGATGAATAAATGTACATTGAAAGGTTTAAGTTGGTCCGAGATACTTGAACACGAGTGATGCATGTTTTAATAAAATATAATCGATGAAACGGAGCCTCCAAATTTGCCATTTCACCTTTGTGAAAAACTATAAAGGGACATCAAAGCAATCTTATATAATATATCTATGGGCGTCATTGTGGCAAAAAGTATTTTAGGCAATAAATAAAAGGATAACTATAAGTACAATTACCGTTGCCTTTTTATTAAAACAACATAATTCATATTGTTACAAAAAAATGACACTTTTATAAACATAAGATAACATTATTTTTTGATTAGGTAACAAAATAAAAAATATTGCTTTAAGTCTTGACTAAGCAATACATTAGTTTCAAACTATAGCAACAATATTAAATAAATATTACAGCACTTTTAAGACTTTATAAGACAACAAATTGAATTTTTTTAGGCAACAATTTATAACAATAAAAATAATAATTTATTATTTCGTTACCTTTTTATATTCTAATTTTAATTTTTTTAGGTATATTCTAAATAGTAGTTAGTAAATAGAGAAATTTTATATGCTAAATATACAATAGTAAGTAACTATATAAATAAACATGTAACATTAGTAAATACTCTTTAGTAAATTGAAGACTGAAACTATAACAACAATTTCATATGTTGCATATATAAGAATTTATTGCAACATTTTTTTAAATTTTGTTGTCGTTTCTTATGTCTAGTAACAAATTATTATTATCGTTACCTTTTTATATTAATAAAGGCGAAACTATTAAAACTGTTGTATTATATTAATTTTTAGCAACACATTTTTAAACTGTTACAAACATATTGTTGCCTAAAGTTCTTTTTGTAGTAGTGCGTGGATAAGGAATTGTCTCCGCTGGTGATCAGTGGATTTTTGTTAGTTTATACTTTACAGTCAATCGATTTGATTGTAGTTTAGTGACAATTATTTAAAGGCATTCTTTATCTTGTACATGTTTAGATGTATATAATAAAGTCCATGAGATAATTATACATTGTAAAGATGTATATAATAAAGTCCATGAGATAAGTATACATTATAAATAAAATTATAATGAAATTATAATTATAAGATTCTTATTGCATTTATGTATTATCGTTAAATTGTTTCTAGTCATTGTTTTATTAAGACTGACTATTAATAGAACGTAAAAAAGTTAGCACACATTATGTTTTTTATGAAAGAAGTAGTCGATTTCACAGACTAAAGTATGAAGATACTTAAATAAATGTGTAAGTGCTTGTTAGATAATAAGTTCACTGAACAAATCTGATATGAAAAATCTATTTGAAACATTACTTGTATTTCAATGGAAATTTTCTTTGTGATGATTGTATAAATAATTCTTTGCTTCTATGTCTCAAAAGTTATTTTTTTAATATAAAAATTGCTATATTTTGATACTACTTATGACCTATTCTAATAATGGGTAGTTCACTCAGTAGTTATTGAATATAACATGAACTATATAGAGATAGTTAAGTGATCAAGATATGATTCATTATTTTAAAGTAATTAGAGAGAATGTTTTGTTGTTCTCGATTATTTTTAATTCGCAAAATTCTTAACCAAGGAGGAATGACGCTTTGTAAATATTTTTTAATTGAATTAATATTTAATAGAGGAGAACTAATATGATTGGACTCAAAATATAGTAGACATTAAATCCATGCCATATGTCTAATAGGAACATTATATGCTAAAAAGATTGAATTATACAAAAAAATCATACGCAAAAAGGTTAGTCAAAACTACTTTGATATTCCTAAATATTTAGGTGGTCATGATGTTTTGCTAGACGTTCATCTTGATCTATGATTATAAATTATTTAATAGGACAATTAAAGATAAATTAAAAGAAGTTTTAATTTATCTAATTCTAATTCTAATTACGAATTATAATTATAATTTATAATCATTGTTACCATATTTGGGAACCGAATGAATTTCACATAAAGAACAAGTTGAAGAAAGCAAAAGATATTTTATCAAGTTGGACTTAATTGTAAAGTTTGAGAAACTTTTATGATTAAAGATGAGATATTTAATAAATAAAAATCATTATGAGATATTAGATTTTATTTGAGCATAATTGGTATTTATTAAATTTTAATTGAAATTAGAATTTAATTTTATTTAAATTACTAAAATATTCAAAACTTATTATAAATAGTTTAAAGCTCTGATGAAGCTAGTACTTTTTGCTTAACCTTCTCTGTAAAAGTTACCAAGTTCTCTCAATCTCTCTGTTGATACCGTTAGAGGTCGAACAGTTGTGAGGCTATGGTGGTTGAGATGGATCGATTTCGAAAAAGATTTGAAGGATACGACAAGAATATAATCAAGCTTCATAATAAGGTATGAATTAAGATTCACGTTTTATTATGATTTAATTGTTATTTATTTTATAGAATTAAAGTAAATTTTATTTTAAGGAAATCAAAATTTGAAAAGATTTCATAATTAATTGTTGCGACCGGTATCAAATCATGTTACGATTTTCCAACAATCTTAACTTTGTCAAGGAGTTTTATAGAAGCCATAAGCGTATTTATTCACTACATGACATGTATAGGAAAATAATTGAAATATCCACTAACATAGAAGAAAATATTTTAAGCTAAATTAAAAGCATGTAAATGTTGGTAGAGAGCGCAAAATTAAGATTTTGGAAAATTTGAGTTATGAATTTCAATGTGGACTTTTTAAAAATAACTCTTAGCTAATTGTACTTTTTCAAAACATCTATATTAATTTAAGCATATGCCAATAATGATTTTTTTAATGATTGTCACAGTCAATTAAATATGGATATAAACCTAAAAATTTAACTTGAACAATCTTATTGTATATAATCAATAAAATACTAAGAAGTTAAATCTAAATTGGTACATTCCCCTCCTTAAATTAAATATTACTTTTCATACCAAAATAACTAAAGATGAACTAATAATTTTAAGGGATTTTGTTAAAAATTTAACCAAATGTGCTCCATATTAAGTGTAATTTAGAGTTGAGGACGTATAATTATAAACTAGCAATTGACGTAATTGAAATACCCACCTTTCCTAATAAAATATGATGGAAAAAGCAAAAGTTGACTCACCAGGCCATAGGCCCACGTCCCGGCTCCCGAGTGCATTCGAGGTCCCTTAGAGAGTAAGCAAAGAATATCCTCTCCAGGACAGGTGTACGGCTCCTGATTCCCCGAATTGTCCGTCAAACTCAACTACCACGATGCCATCAGCACCGTAGGAAAAGCAAACAAATATCTCTTATAGATCAACTCTAGCTATATTCCTCTACGGGTTGCCCTAAATTTTCTTCTCGACTCTCTTCTCCGATCATCGCAAGGTGTAATTGATTTTCACTCTTCGAGTTTACTTTCTATTCTTTTCATGGTTCCGAGCTTTTATTGATTTGTTTGGATGATAATTATGTAGGGTTCTATTCGGGTTCTAAGAATCTATTGAGAGAAGTTTTTTTTTTTTTTAAATTTAGGGGTTTCAAAATTTTAGTTTTTCTGCTTTTTTAGGATCTTAAAGCTGTGGACTTGTTTGAGTTGAAATTAATTGTATGAATTTAGCTTTAAAGGGATGGAGTGGGTTTGCATTTTATGTTGTTTTGGTTAGTTATCTACAGTAAAGATTGTTAATTTATAAGTTCCCCCAAAGTTTGCGTTACATGGATGCTGATAAAGGGGTATGTGTGGATTTCCCGATCCTTTTCTGTTGTTTATGATTGGGTTCAAGTGTTTAATAGATATAGCAGTAATCTTGGTTTTGATGGCTTGATGTAATTTTTGTTGTAATTCACTTTATAGGCTTGGAGGATTTGGATTCGATTTATTATTACTTTTTAACCTTTTGCAGTAATCAAGATGGGAACAATATCTAAACCCACTGTCGCCACTCTTTTACTTTGTCTCCTTCTCTTGCCGTCGGTTTTCTGCGCTTCTAATGATGGTTTGGTTAGAATTGGACTGAAAAAGATGAAGTTTGATAAGAACAACCGTGTTGCTGCTCAGCTTGAGTCTAAGGAAGGAGAATTGCTTAGAGGTTCTATGAAAAAGTATCGGTTGCGGGGAAATTTAGACAACGGGGAGGATGCAGATATAATTTCACTTAAAAACTACATGGATGCTCAGTATTTTGGTGAGATTGGTATTGGAACTCCCCCACAGAAGTTCACTGTGATATTTGACACTGGTAGTTCTAATCTGTGGGTGCCTTCTGCTAAGTGTTATTTCTCGGTGAGTTTTTCACTCGAAATTGTTGTGGGTTTACATATCATATTCAGTGTGATATGTCTAAAAAATGCACTTTTTTCTTGTACCTGCTTGCAGGTTGCTTGCTATTTCCATTCCAAGTACAAGTCAGGCCACTCAAGTACCTACAACAAAAATGGTTTGTGCTATATCTTTGATTTAATTTGAAATTGTGAAAGTTTACTCTTTCAAACAAGATTGAACGAATAACCCTACACTCTCAATTTTGTAACTTTGGAAAATAGTAGTATGCTGTGTTTTGCCTGGTTTTATTAAATGAAGAATTTGTGATAACCAATGAGCATATTTGTATTCGTTACACGGATTCACATGTATTGGATATATGAAAGTATAATAGGGTATTGTATTCCATCTGAGTAAGGTCATGCGTGGGAGTGAAGGGGAAGCTAACCTAAATTATGCTGGAATCCTGGTTAACTACATATAAGACAGAGACACAGTCGTTCAAGGAGGTTTTCCTAAAAGTCTCGTGTGACCTGTGAGGGTTGATGAACTCTTCTTTTTTTCACATTCACTTCAAACACGGAAGTCTTGATCTATTAGTATTTAATATCTTTAACTCATGCTTTCCTGCAATTCCCAGTGTGATGTGCTTAGCTTCGTTCTAGACTGGATCTCAGGGTGGAAAAAATGCTCATGTTATACCCTTTTCTTTTTGGTTCTCTTGTAGCGAAGCACTCAAAGTGTTATAACTATTTTAATCAATGCAGCAATACATATTTAGATGATACTTGCTGCATACACAATTTAATGGATGCTGCTCTTTATAAGCTTCATAGACTTTTTGACTGTAGTCTTTTGTTCCTATATGATCGTTGGTCTATCTCACTAGATGTCATTTTGCATATTGATTTTGTTGTAGAAACCTTCCAAGAGATTGCTGAAAGTATAATGTGATTTAACATCTTTGCAGGAAAATCAGCAGATATCCATTATGGGACTGGAGCTATATCTGGCTTCTTTAGTCAAGACAATGTAAAAATTGGTGGTCTTGTCGTAAAAAATCAGGTAAATTCAAGGGGTTGAACCCTGGCACATCAAGTATGTTGTATGATATCTATTTTTTAAGGTCAGAACTAACTGTAAGGGTGGTCAATTCAGGAGTTTATTGAAGCAACCAGGGAGCCTAGCATTACATTCTTAGTAGCCAAATTTGATGGTATTCTAGGAATGGGATTCCAAGAGATTTCAGTTGGACATGCTGTACCTGTGTGGTAATTCTTTGCATAGTGCAGTTATCCATATCTTTAAAATTGTTTCATTTTTTTTGGTGCTTTTGCAGCATTTATAGGCCAATAATTTAGAATCTATGCATTGTCTTGCTTGATTATTTTTTCAGGTACAACATGGTCAAACAAGGTCTTGTTAAAGAACCAGTGTTCTCTTTTTGGTTTAATCGCAATGCTGATGAAGAAGAAGGAGGAGAAATTGTGTTCGGTGGCATGGATCCAAACCATTACAAGGGTGAGCACACCTATGTTCCAGTGACAGAGAAAGGCTATTGGCAGGTTGATCTAGCAATGGTTTTTCTTGTTCATGTAATTTAATGACCAGTTTGTGTCAATGCTGAATATGAATGTCTTTTATTGTATTGCAGTTTGACATGGGTGATGTGATGATTGATGGTAAAACTACTGGTAAGCAAAGTGCTTATATTTTGGTGTAGCTTTTTTCTTCTGGGGATGTGGCTTACTCTTATGTATCCTGTTATCTGTCAGATTTTCACTAGTTTGTTTTTCCAGGATTTTGTGCAAATGGCTGTGCTGCTATTGCTGATTCTGGAACATCTTTATTGGCTGGTCCTACGGTGAGGATCAACTGATTATAGATTCAGTTATTTTTGCCATAGTTCTGAACTTGTTAGCTGCACCTTGTTTGTTAGTGGTCTGTCTAATTTGATTATGCTAAGTAGATTTTCATTGGAATTAGAGATACTCCTTACTTTTCATGAAGCGAAATTGTTTAGATGTTCCTTCAGGTTATACATTGCCAGGATTTTATAGCCCAGAACTCATTTACTCTCTCTGTTTCCATGACTAGAGAATGTCACTTGTAGAAGAATATAGTTAGTTGCATTCTCTTTCACAGTGTTTATTTGTTGTGCCCACTCCCTTTTGTAACTCTCTGTGTTAACAATTACAAAATTAGTATCTTTTCAAGACTACGAGGGAATCACCATTTGTTTGGTCTTTTGTTTAGGTAGTCTTACACATACTAGAGGTTTAACTGCTTTTTATTGGCTTTTAGGCCTTTGGCTGTGTCTTAAGTGATGTTTCTTTTTCCTTTTTTCCTTTTATTCTCTTTTTGGGGTGGGGGAATTGGTTGTTGTTTGCAGGCTATTATTACTGAAGTAAACCATGCCATTGGAGCTACTGGAGTTGTTAGTCAAGAATGTAAGACTGTAGTTTCTCAATATGGGGAAACTATACTCGAGATGCTCTTGGCTAAGGTAATTCAAATTTCTTGCTTAGGTGAATATTAAGAAATTGTTCTCTTATATGGCTTTCAATTAGTTTACTAAGATTTTCTTACAAGCATAATTATCACAATATGTGACAGGACCAACCAAAAAAAATTTGCTCACAAATTGGTTTATGTACTTTTGATGGAACTCGAGGTGTCAGGTTAGATAAAACACTTTTTAATGATTAAATATTCTGAAGGTTATCATTGTCTTCCATTAGTTGCACCTATTACTAATTTTTAATCCTTCAACTGTTTGATTATCATCAGCATTGGCATTGAGAGTGTTGTGGAGAATGTTCAGAAGGCCTCTGATGCGATGTGCTCTAGTTGTGAGATGGCTGTGGTATGGATGCAAAACCAACTTAAGCAGAATCAAACCCAGGAGCGTATTATTAATTATGCCAATGAGGTAATCTCCCTTTTTTCCCCTCCCTGGAGAGGAGTTAAAACTTTGGTTGGCATATGTAAAACAGGTAAAGTGGATGTACTCACTCATTCTCTCATTTTGTCATTGCAGCTTTGTGATCGCTTACCTAGTCCAATGGGGGAATCGGCAGTTGATTGTGGAAGCCTGTCTACCATGCCTAGGGTTTCATTTACTATTGGTGGAAAGGTTTTTGACCTCGCCCCTGAAGAGGTATGGTGTAAAATTTTGACGGTTTAGTTGTTCCGACTATCATATCTATGGTACGTATCCATAACATCATCAATCTAGTGCCACAGCGTGGGTTGTTTATTCTCTTTTTAAGTGATTAAAGTGCAAGATGGAATAAGTGATGCATGAATTGTTGGGTTGATTAAATAGCATCTTTTGACTAAATAGCGTACCTTTGGCATTTTGACTCGAGTATGCTATCATATTTGTTTGCTCTCAAGTTAAATCCTCATTTATTCATTTCTTAATGGTCATGGCATTCCAGTATGTCCTAAAAGTGGGTGAAGGAGAAGCAGCTCAATGCATTAGCGGGTTCACTGCACTGGATGTGCCACCTCCACGGGGTCCTCTCTGGTATTTCTCGGTTCTTTTTCAGACATACTAGCACCTTGGTGATCTAAACAGACGCAATTCTTAATTGGGTTTTGGTGTTTCGATGTAAAATGCAGGATTTTGGGAGATGTTTTCATGGGTCAGTTCCACACTGTATTTGACTATGGGAATATGAGAGTTGGATTTGCAGAAGCTGCGTAAGTGAATTACCCAGAAAGTTACTTATATCTGATTATATGTTTAAACTTGGAGTTTGAGGACTTTTTAAGTGTTGAACTGTAGCAAGTGGTAGAACTGTTCCTTGCTACGTGAATGTAAATATATGCAAAATATGGGAACACTTGGTTTCTTGCTTTCTTAACCAGCTAATGCCCTGTGGATCTGCAGTATTTAGAATGAAGGGTTTTATGTAATCTCTGGTGCTTCAGAAATAATTGGTCAAGGTTCACGATTATCCAAGCAATTGAATTTTGACTCTCTTCCGCATTTTGTTTACGAGAAAAAGATAAAAATTTTCCGGATAATTGAATTAAAATATTACTTAGAATGTGAAATAGTAATCTATTTATGGGCATAGCAACTAAGTTTTAGATACTTGTAACAATAGTTGGAGCTGAGCTCGTTAAAGCCAAACTTAATGCTAGCGCCGTTACCTTGACATCATATTCCAATGTTTGGAAGGGAATGGCCTGACAGGTGAAGGAGGGTTCCGAACTAAATTCCGGGATTATTAAATGAATTTTGACTACACTTAACAAAATGATTTTGGGCGTATGCTCTCTGTGTCATGTTTTTACGTTGTTCAGTTTTTTTCGTTAAACCCTAAACAATAATGGATCCAAATCATCCACTTGTACCTAACCCCAATCCTAATCCTATTGAAAGCGTTTAAGATGAAGCCCTGGTTTATGATATTGCATCAGCCAATCCGCAACGAGGTTATGATTATTGTCTTATAGGCATGTTTCTCACGTACAACAGCATTAACTTTCAATCTGTGAAATCCGTTTTTGCAGACCTCTGGCATCCCTTAAGGGATATAATAATTTCTTATCTGGGAGCAAAACGTTTTTTATTTCGGTTCTATAATAAAGTTGACATGGAGAGGGCTATGGAAGGTTCACCATGGTTGTTTAATCGCCACTTGTTTGGAATACCATTGAGAGAGGAGAAGACCCGCTACAGATACCTTTGCTGCATGTGGATGTTTGGCTATTAGTTGCAGATTTAAGACCTGGTTTCATTGCGAGAAGAGGTTGCCAAGTTGCTGGGGAATTTTGTCGGTCAGTTTATTGCCTATGATACTAAATCGTCCACAATGTTCAATGATAGCCCAATGACGGTTAGAGTTCGGTTAGACGTCCGTCAGCCCCTCAAGAGAAAGAAGAAACTTGTTGATGCCAATGAAGATGTATTCTATGCACTCTTTAGTGACGAAAGATTATTTGTTTACTGCTTTTTGTGTGGTATCTTGGGCCACATGAACTCTTATTGTGAGTTACGCCTCTATAAGAAGCCGGAAGAATTAAGCTTTAGGTGGGATGAACGGCTTCGAGCTCCGGCACGACGGTCTGGTCATCCAACAAGTCAATGGTTGCACGAGGAAGGAAACCATGATTCTAGGGCGTTAACTGTGGAAGGAGATATTCGTGTAAATAACATAGAAATAGGAGCTTCAAAATCTCACTTTTTCAGGAATTACTTATTTGGGGCAAATTCAAATTTGAATGACGAGGGATCGAGTTGGGCTAGCTGGAAACAGATTCTATGGGCCGGATGAGTATTGGTGATCTTGAAGAGGAAAGAATGGGCCCTACAAATGATGGTAAGAAGAGACCAAGGAATGAGAAAACACATCCACCTTCTGCTGTTTCTAAGAATGCTGATTCGACAGTTGGTTCTCAAACTGGAGTTTCCACTTCAGTTCACAAAACAACGGTCAATCACATGAAGCGGGATGGCCGAAAGAAATGAGGCTGGTTAGTTGGAACTGCCGAGGCATTGGCAACCTCTGGGCAGTAAGAGCGCTTAGAGATTTATCGATGAGTTTTTGGCTTGATGTTATTTTTCTAATTGAAACACGTATGCATGGTAGTAGGTTGGATGAAGTCAAGAATTTAATTCGGTTGGATTCCTATTTTTTTGTTGATAGAGTGGGAATGGGAGGTGGTTTATGTCTGTTATGGAAGTCTAATGTTGACCTTACCGTAACTTCTTTTTTCTAATAATTACATTGAATGTTGGATTGTGTTTGAAGGCAAGGCTTAGAGATACACTAGTTTTTATGGATTTTCTGAAAGTAATAGGAGACGGTCTTCGTGGAATTTATTCCGTGCTCTTGCGGCTTGTGACAATCTTCCTTGGTTGTGCACAATTTAATGATATTGCCATTAGTAATGAGAAGCAGGGAGGTCCTCTAAGAGCATATTATCTTATTAATGGGTTTAGAGAAGCTCTTTATGATGCTGGTTTGTTTGATCTAAATTCTACGGGTTTTCTTTTGACTAGGGAAGGTACTAACCGTAATGGTGATCGCCTAAAAGAAAAATTGGATCGTGCTATGTCTAATTCTAATTGGAGTTCCCTCTTTCCGAATGCTTTTTCTTTTCTACGGTGCTGCCAGTTTCTGATCATTATGCAATTATAGTTGAGCTCTGTTCGAATGAACGTGAGCTAGTGGATCATCCTTTTAGAATTGATAACTCTTGGTTATTGGAAGGTGAACTGGAAGTTATGGTGAAGAATTGTTAGGAATCGTCAGGTGTTGCTGATTTCATGGAGCGTTAAGGCCAATTAATTGATGTGGTTCGAAGTTGGGGTAGAAATAGAAATAGAGAATTCTGGAAACCAGAAACATTGTGAGTAGGCAACTGGAATTGGAGAAGGAGCTATGTGGTAATTCAAATTCCATGAGACTAAAGGATGAGTCGAATTGAATTCTTTTGGTAGAAGAAACTCGCAGGAAGTAGCAAGCGAAATTATTCTGGTATAGGGATGGTGACCGGAATACAAAATTTTTCCATAAACAAATTAAAGGGAGAAGAACTCAGAATCGTGTTAAAGGCTTGCGTAATGAAGAGGGGGTAGTTATCTCCGAACTTGCAGAGATGGGGTCTATTGTTCAGAGCTACTTTCAGAAGCTATTTTTAGAAGAGGGAGGAGCTGATTTTTCTAGAATTACAGAGATTGTGGAAAAAAGGGTGACACAGGAAGATTCACAATTTTTATTAAAGCCGTTTCAGAAAGAAGAGTTTAAGTCTGTTTTGTTCAGTATGCATCTTGATAAGACCCAGGTCTAGACGGCTTAAATCTGGCTTTCTTGCAAAAATATTGGCACATCTTGGGAGACAAAAATTTCAAAAGTAGGGTGTTCTGGCTCTCTCAAGGTACCTTTCCAAGCTCACTTACTGATACTACTATTACTTTGATTCCAAAAATTGCTGCTCCTGATGACATTAAAGATTTTAGACCCATAGCTCTCTGTAATGTGATTTATAAGATTGTGTTAAAAGTCTTAGCAAATAGACTTAAACAGATTCTGTCGCATGTTATTTCTGATACGCAATCTACGTTTGTGGCTAATCGGTTAATTACGGATAATGTATGTGTGGCATTTGAGACTTTGCATAGTTTGACGAATACGAGGTATGGGGAATTAGGTTATTATGCACTAAAAATTGGCATCAGCAAGGCTTATGACCGGGTTAATTGGGATTACTTAAAGGCTACGCTTGTGTCTTTGGGTTTTCCTCCTGTACGAGTTAATTGGATGAATATGTGCTTTTCTAAAGTGAGCTATATTGTGAATCTTAATGGTAATCTTGTTGGGCCTATTACACTGAGTCGAGGTCTTCGTCAAGGGGATCCAATCTCTTTTTAATTGTTTCTTATATGTGCCGAAGGCCTTACTGCTTTATTTAGGGAGGCGAAATCTAAAGGTGGGTTACATGGTTGTCGGGTTGGCAGAGGGTGTCCAAGAGTATCTCACTTACTATTAGCGAACGACTCTATTTTCTTTTTTGAGGCTAATTCTAATGAAGCTACGGTGGTTAGCAATATTCTTTCTGATTATGAAAAAGCTTCTGGGCAATCTGTAAACTTGCAGAAATCAGGGGTTATTTTTAGCCCGTGTGTGAAGGATGATACAAGAGCTGCCATTTCAAGTATTCTTGGAGTTCATAGTCCAATGGAGGGTGGTAAGTATTTAG
>JANZLC010000202.1:38852465-38866513 GCA_026413385.1 Erythroxylum gracilipes
CAATTAGGAAATAGGAAACATACATCAATACATTGTCATAGTGCTGTTAATGATGTTTTTTGGCACCAAAGATTGGGCCATCCTTCTTCCAATGTACTAAAATTTCTCCTTTATTGGAGAATCCAGACAGATATCGAAGGTTAGTTGGGCGTCTCCTTTATCTTGGTTTTACCCGTCTTGACATCACTCATGCGACTCAGCAGCTGAGTCAGTTTGTTCATGCTCCTACCGAGCATCATTGGATGGCTGTCATTCATGTGCTTAAGTACTTGAAGCAATCTCCATCTACAGGTTTATTCTTCCCTTATGACAATCCTTGTTCTTTGCAAGCTTATTGTGATGCAGATTGGGCTGCTTGTCCTTTTAGTAGACGCTCTTTAACTGGTTTTTGTGTGTTCTTGGGTAATGCACTGATTTCTTGGAAGACTAAGAAACAAACTACTATTTCTTGGTCTTCCGCGGAGGCTGAATACCGTAGTCTTTCTACTACGGTTTGTGAGTTACAATGGATTTCTTATTTGTTGACTAATTTTTGGTTGTCCATTTCGTTACCTATTTCTTTATGGTGTGATAATTTGGCTGTTGTCCATATTACTGCGAATCCTATTTTTCATGAGCAGACCAAGTATGTTCGTGATAAATATAAAGATGGCTTCATTCTTCCTCAACATATTCCTTCCAAGCTTCAACTCGCCGATATGTTCACTAAGGCTTTGTGTGCCCCTGTTTTTCATTTTTTATTGTCCAAGTTGGGCTTGTGTGATTGGCATCAAGCTCCACCTTGAGGGGGAGGGGGTGTAGAATATGTTGTATTTATTTTACTGTAGAGCTGTAAATACATGTAAGTCATTTTGTATAAGTAGTTTTTGTTTTCTCATTGTTGGTATAAATACCATCGTTCTCTGTAACACAATGAATAATATCATAAGTAAACAGTGATTATAACATCACTTTTACCCAAAATCGCAATCCCTAGTTTTTGTACACCTAATCTAGTGGTACATAATACTTGATCAGTCATCATATAAGTTTATAGTAGAATACTATTATATTTGCCTCAATTTTGTAAGTTAGCCTTCATTCCACATTGTTTGTGGAAATAGGCCTTAAGTCTTTGGTCTCTTATATATATGGTTCTTATCTCATATTAGCTATATGTCATAAGTTTTTTGTCTTTAACTCCTATATAAGGAATTTAGTGGTGACTTTTAGATATAAGTTACTACTTGGTGGAGGCTACTAGTACAAGTGTTTAACCACTATATTTGTAAGAGAGCTTTTGTACTCCTCCTATTTAGTGAAAATTTTTTATGGCTTGCTGCTTGAGATTTTTTCCCTTGTTGGGGTTTTTCTTGTAAGTTCCTGTGTCTCTTTTACTTTGTGCTTGCATTTAAATTCTTGCTTTTGTTGGGTGTTTTTTGTATGTTTTCTATTTGCTTTATTTGTCGATATAATTCCTTTAGATTGTAGTCATCATAACAAATTGGTATCAGAGCAGTGATGGCTTTAGCATCGACAATGTTAGATATTCCATCACTCACGTATAGCACAAAGTTTTTTATGTGGCAAATCAAGATGAAAGCAATCCTTATTTGTCTTGATTTGTATGAGGTACTACTTAGGATGGAAAAGATGTTTGGTTCAGTCCTAGAGAAGGAGAGAAAGAATTTGAAGGCACTTGCTCAAATTCAGTTGCACTTGTCGACAGAGATTCTTCAAGAAGTAAGGAGACAATCGTTGCTGGTTTATAGTTGAAGCTTGAATTACTTCTCATGACAAAGAGTCCAACAAATTGCTTATACGCTAAGTCCACGTTGTACTCGCATAAATTACCAGAAGGTAAGTCTGTTAAACTACATCTTGAACAATTCGGGGAGACTATCAATGATTTATAAAATCTTAATGTTAAGAAAGAAAAAGGATTTGGCTATGTTTTTGTTATACCATCTACCACCATCCACCATCATATAATAGTTTCCGTGACACCATACTTTATGGAAAGGATACTATTACCTTAAATGAAGTTTGTTCTAGTTTGTTGGCTAGAGAAAGAATGGACACTTCAAAGCATGAGGAACATGGAGAAGGTTTATACATAAGAGGCAGATTGATTGAAAGGAACATGAAAGAAGTTCACAAGCAAGGTCTAAGTCAAAACATCGAAATCTCCGTTGCAACTATTGTAAGAAGCAAGGTCATATTAAGGATGATTATCTCAAATTGAAGAAAAAGAATCAGAAAGGAGACAATAGAGGCAAGAACAAGCAGAAATTGTTAGATGAGGCTAGTGTTGTCACCCATGAAGATGACTTTGCCCTAGTGGTTGATGCTACAAAGAAGAGTGTAGAAGTTCATTTGATTGCACATGTTAATAATGACCGAAGTCACGAATGAACCATAGATTCAATTGCTCATTCAATTTGACTCCTCACAAGGATTGATTTCACATATATGAACCACTCGATCAAGGAGTAGTAAAGATGGGAATGACAACACTTGTAGGATTACGGGCATAAGAAGTATAAAAGTTCAGATGCATGATGGGATAGTGAGAACATTATCAAATGTAAGGCATGTCCTGATATGAAGAGAAATTTGATCTCTTTAAGAACCTTAAAAGACAATGGTTGTGGGTTTGTCAGAAGGAATGGTTCGCTGAAGATCATCAGAGGATCACTAATAGTCATGAAGGGTTATCGGAAAGGGAAACTCTACATTTTGAAAGGCAAAATCGTTGAAGACCAGTCTATAGTTGCTGAATCATCTATGTCTGATGAAAAAGTAACAAAATTATGGCACATTTTGTTACGCCATATAAGCGAGAGAGGCTTTTTCGAATTGAGCAAGCAAGGACTACTTAGAGACCGAAAGGTTAGTAAACTAGATTTTTGCGAATATTGCTTATTTAGTAAACAAAAGAAAATTTCTTTTGTTACTCCGACAAAATACAATGCCAAAGGAACTCTTAATTACATCCATGTTGATGTTTGGGGGTCGTCTCGTGAGGCATCTCTTGGTAGTGCTCGTTACATGGTCACTTTCATTGATGATTTTTTAAGGAAAGTTTGGACATACTTCTTAAAGCATAAAAGTGAAGCCATTACTACTTTTAAGGAATGGAAGACCATGATTAAGAAGCAAATCGAGAAGCAAGTGAAATGGTTAAGAACAGATAATGGCTTGGAATTCTATTCAGGAGAGTTCAATCAATATTGTACAGATCAGGGAATTGTGCGTCATTTAACCGTTCCAAGTACCCCACAACAAAATGATGTGACTGAACGAATGAATAGAACTTTATTAGAAAGGGCATGAATGCTTTCGAACTCTAAACTAGGGAAAAAGGTTTGGGTAGAGGGAATCTCAATAACTTGTTTTCTGTTGAACAAATCTCCTCATACATTTATCGGTTTAAAGACACCTGAAGAAGTTTGGCAGGTAACTGGCAAATTATGGTGACAATTAAAGTATTTGGATGTCCAGCTTATGCATATGTAAGTGAAGGGAAGTTAGAACCTAGATCAATTAAGTGTATCTTTCTTGATACACTCCAAGAGTTAAAGGGTATAGATTCTGGAATCTACAAAACTTCCAAAGTTTTTACATCCAGAAATGCTATGTTTGATGAGATATCTATGCTACATCAAAAGGAGGAGTTGACTATTCCCAATGTTGTTGACAATAGCATTGAGAAGAATGAGATTGGAAGTAAGGTGAAGCTCCAAATGCATTCTAAGAGCCATGATGAGGATGTTAAAGATACTCAATTTGAGGTGGAGCAACAAGTCAATGTGAATAACGTTCAGCCATCTCGGTCTATTGCTATTGATCATCCCCGTCGTTTCAATCAAGGTGTACCTCGAAAGAGGTTGATTGAGGATGTAGACTTTGTTGTATTTGCTTTTGTAGCTGTTGAGGAGATAGAGAGTTGTTTTGAGCATGCTAGTTATAAAGATACAACTACATGTCTAAATTTTAATAAATGGGTTGTGGCTATGCAGAAAGAAATGGAACCACTTCAAAATAATGACACTTGGATTATAACAAAATTACTGAAAGGTAAAAGAGCAATCAAGTGTAAATGGGTGTTCATAAAAAAGGACGAAATTTTCAGAATTGAAGAACCAAGGTATAAAGTTAGACTTGTTGCTAAAGGATTTAGCTAGGTACCAAGAGTTGACTTTAATGACATTTATTCACCCGTTGTGAAACATAGTTCTATTCGACTATTTCTCAGTCTTGTTTCATCTAATGACCTTAAATTGGAGTAACTTGGTGTTAAAACAACATTCCTGCATTGTGATTTAGAAGAAGAAATTTACATTTTGCAACCCGAAGGTTTTCAGGTTGAGAATAAGGAGAACCATGTTTGTAAACTCCAGAAGTCATTGTATGATCTCAAGCAATCGCCTCGACAGCGGTATAAACGTTTTGATACGTTTATTTTAAATCTTGGTTTTAGAAGAAGCAGTTATGATTCTTGTCTTTACATGAGATCAGTAAGCTTTGTGCTATACGTGAGTGAAGGAATATCTAACTTTGTCGGATGCTAAAGTCATCAATACAAAGATGGTTTTTTTCCCCTTCAAACTGGGTTGCCGTTGTTCCATTCACATTTATAGCGAGATTATGCCCAATTTAGTGATCAATGAATAATGCACGAGTTTCCTAGAAGATCAAAACGGATTAAGGTATATGAAAATTGATACTATTTTTAAGCCTTGCAAAGAAAGTACCCAACTTGCATTTCCTGACAGCTTTTCTTATTTGAACTAAGTTATCATTACAATGCTTGGTTTGATACCTAAAATATGTCCTAATTATATCTTCCGCTGAGTTCTGGTAAAATTATCATAAAGGTATGAACCTTTCAAAGAAATTATGTACTTTTTAATCTTTCTAAATCTTCATGACTTTTCCTTTGAGATTTTGATTGAAAACCAATTATTTCAAATTTCCAAGTGAACTTATATCGAAAGAAGTCCTCAGTGAACCATTTCCTACATAATATAAAACAGGATACTTGACCACATCTTAAAAGAATGTAACCGGATTCGGCTATGTGTCAGGCAAATGTATGTCAACTAATAATTCCAGGGAATCCATCCCTCTACTTAGTTCTATCATGCACTATGATGATTCTGTAGTTTTTATATACAACTCCCCATTGATTGATTTCTGTTGACAGCTACATATGCATAAATAGTTAATTTAAGCAAGGAAAATAGGGTGACAGAGACTGGATTTTCTCCAGCTATTTTCCGTTCTACAGCTCATTGTACGATTGTGCTGGGAACTTTCCTTCCTTTTTCCTGAAGTTTGGAGGCAGATTCAGGCTGTTCAGATCTTGCGGTCCCTTCTACTTTATCCTCCATTCTCAAGTTCTTGAGGCCTTCATCATGACGCTGGTCCAACCTTTTAGCCTCTTCTACCTCCTTCCTTAGTAGGTAAAGTTCTTTGATGTAATAATGCAGCCTGTCAACCATGATTGAAAGAAATACAGAAAACCCTGCAAGGGAAATTGTCTACCATGAAAGTTTTCCTTTTTATATCAAAAATTGCAGATAGGTACAGAATTCACTCGCCTACGAATCTCTCACAATTTTAGGCTGAGAATATCCAGAGTTATTTCTAGCTCTCTGTCACCAAACCAAACTAACTACTAATAATTTTGTACTCTATACCTGCAAACGG
This sequence comes from Erythroxylum gracilipes, assembly GCA_026413385.1. Taxonomy (NCBI): domain Eukaryota; kingdom Viridiplantae; phylum Streptophyta; class Magnoliopsida; order Malpighiales; family Erythroxylaceae; genus Erythroxylum; species Erythroxylum gracilipes. Next base: position 38,858,160 of record JANZLC010000202.1, read on the forward strand.
CCAGCAGGATAGGTACTGAGAGATTTCATTGCTTGCCACTAAACATGCAAGGAACTTCTATATTTTCCAATACCAAAGTCGGCAGATTTAATATTATACCCATAAGAGATGCTTCCAAGAGGCGCTGAGCCATAAGAACCTCATCGGTTGGATTAACACCCCCACCCTCCCTGGAACGCTTTTGAATCTCCATAACACTGTAAAGCATGGAGCTAAACACCACAATCACGGTGGCTGCCACCGTCTTTGCTACCAATGGACCTCTTCCTTGTTTCAGCTGGTCTATGGCTACAATTAGCAGCTTCCTAATTGGGGTTCTAAACAAGAGAGAAAGAATCAAACCTATCTCAGTAAATACGACAGTGAACAAAAGATTAATCATTTCCTTTGCCTATGGTCTTGAAGAAATGGGAATGATCTCAAGGAATGAATATATATATATGAGTGATGTAACTTGGAAATGATCATAAAAGAGAACTATGTCGTATGCCAGAACTGACTTGTCAACATGGCATATGAAGACTTGCAGCTTAATTAAAGAATTATAGTTTTCCACGGCTTGAGGACCGCAAGAGGATCTTAACTTCCCGTTCTTCTGTTAATGAACATTTGGTGAAGGAAGGCATAGAAGTCAGGCTGTAATTGAAAGTTAGCACTCTCACGTCTACCCATCTGACTTATCCAAAAACCAACTGAAAATAGTAGCAGATTCCACAAGTTTTGTTGCTGCATGATTTATATACATATAAGAAAGTAACCATCATGTTGTTGAATTTTATACATCTTAAGTTATTATTGACCATAAAAATAAACAAAATAATAATCATTAATTTATATGATTGTATAATGAACAGAGTAATTTAGGTCACAACTGAAACTGCTCCATAAGGATTCCACCACTGCATTGCTCTATAAGGATGTTTATTGTACAGATGAAAGGCATTCGTGTGAATGATGTGCGCTGAATACTGCCCCTGTCCAGCTTTGGATTTTAATTTACTGTTCAAGTGCTTTCAAGACACTGAAAACATTAAAGAAATGGGTCACCATTCCAGATCATCTGCTAAGTCCACGCCTGTAAAGATATTATTCTCAAAACAGTTACATGGGATGGGGAATGAACTGCCGACATGCCGCGGACAAAATGGGCCAATATTTTCAAATTACAAACAACAAACACGAAAGTCTCACATTTAGATCAAATCATGGCAACCCGCAATTGGACTCATTGTTGCGGAGAACCAGTAAACAGAGCCCTACAAAATTTGCAAGTGTTTATTCATGGTATATTAAATTTGTGCAATAGAAACAGAAAGCAAACGGCCACATTGGTCATCATATGTCAAGAAGCAGCCTCCTAGGGTCCTCCACAACATCCTTGATACGACGCAAGAAGAACACTGCCTCCCTTCCATCAATCAGCCTATGGTCATATGTTAGAGCCACGTACATCATTGGCCTGGGGACAACGTTGCCTCCAACAACCATTGGACGAGACACTATTGAGTGCATCCCCAAGATAGCAGACTGTCAATCAAAAGAATGTTGAATATAAGATTATACACCGCCCAAAAAAAAGTGAAAATTTGCCTAACCAGAGTACTGCTGCAGGCCTACCACACAAATTTGTTTTAAGAAAAAAATTCTCATTGTTCGGTATAGAACCAACATGCTTTACCAAATTAGCCCAATGCAACTTCATCGATTCTATGCACATAGAGCAATTAGATGATAACCAGAATTACAAAAAGTATCTCAACTGTAGATCACAAGAACATAAAGTAACATTACTAGTTCTCCCAGTGAAAGACAAACCTGAGGAGGGTTAATGATCGGTGTACTCAAAAGGCTCCCATAGACACCTCCATTGGATATTGTGAAAGATCCTCCAGCCATTTCATCAATTGAGATTGTTCCATCGTTTGCCTTCTTTGCAAGATTGTTTATTTCCTTTTCTATATCAGCGAAATTCATCCCATCAGCATTACGGATAACAGGAACAACAAGACCCTGGAAGAAATAGCAAGTTAATAATAAGTTTCCATACTAGAAACAAAACAATCTAATATATTCATCATCTATGGCCATTTTGGACCAAGAAAATGTCTTCACAAACTGAGAAATGGAACACCCAACGGTATTGAGCAACTCAACAACAATCCACATGTCCTCACTTTTCTCCACCTTTGGCCATGTTTCCAAGAGCAACTTTAGGTATAGTTTATTGCTTGCCGCAAACCCTCACTTTGTGTGGTATCCTTTATAAATATAAATAAATATATATTTCTGATATATAAGAAAAAAATATTATATATATATATATATATAACATAAACCTCTTCAATATATTTGAAACTAGTCCATCAATCTTAAAGAACATATTCAAATATACATCTAAACCACGCATCAATCTGACTAAAATATATATACTGAATATTGCAAAATAAATTGCCAGTGTTAGCTGAAATCTCCTCAGAAAATTTCAAGCTGCTCAACTTCGAAAACACTATAAAGCCCAAAAGAAAGGAAAAGAAGGGGGAATTTAAATTAACTCAACTGGCAGATAGAAAAGACAGGTGAGTAAAACCTTCATGCCATATACTACTGACAAAAGTACCCCGATCTGAACTTTCTTAAAGCCCTATTATCCTTAATACTTACATTCTCAAAGATTGAATTTTTGCGAAGGAATGTGCGTGCATATATACAAACATATAAATGTCAGAGTAGGTCCCTTTGCACTATGCAACACAACATCCTCACATATTTTACTCACGCTACTATAATGTACCAAAAGATGCTTTCATAAACATAAACAATGTGAAAGATAATCCACACAACAGACTTGATGCAAACGCCACAATTCAAAAAGCTATTTGGATAGAAGCAGATGCTATTCCAACAAGACAAATAATTGACCACCACAAGCATCATATCAAATAAATGAACAAACCTTTGGAGTGCCAACAGCAATACTTATGTCTATATAGTCTCTGTAAATGATATCATCCCCGTCAATAACTGCATTTACAATAGGCTGATGCTGAAGTGCACTAACAGCAGCCTGAATCATTTTTAGAAAAGATGAAAGAAAAAGAAGAGGAATTACTACATGATAGCATAAGAGCTATAAATACTAAATTATTATTTAAAATCATTAAAAGTGTAGAGCACACCTTTATAAATCCTGACATCAACCCTAGCTTCACTCCATGCTTTTCAACAAAAGCATCCTTATAATCAGATCGCAACTTCATCAAATTAGTCCTACAACAACATAAAATTGGCAAGGGATTGATATGCAAATGGTTACTGGCAGCATATCAATTTATTCTGATTTCATATATCACAAAACCAACAGTCAACCTCCCATACCTACCCATTCACCCGGGGCAGGCAGCCAACATAAAAGTGGTCATGTCATGAAAATCAGCTTTTGAGCGTTAAACTAAAAAGAAAAATCAACCCCAGGAATGGCTAAAGAGATCGAAATCAGAAGTCGAACCCAGTGCCCATTTTTCAAATGTAAATTCAAGAATATCAAAGTAATTAAAAATCACATTAAAATCATTTGTTTGAAACCGAAGCACATACATCTAAAACAAGAATGATTGTGAATAAAAGCTGATAGCAATGCCAAGAGAAGGATTGATGGTTACTTCAACATTTCCATCAATAAGCAACAAATTAGAAGTTTTAAAGGGAAAACCCAAAGAGGAAGGAAGAAAATAGTCTAGTTGTTAACGTCCTAATCATGTTGAATGACTCTCAAACCCAATGATTATAAACAGCACAAGAGAGAACTTATTAGGCCGCTAGCCACATTACCAGTAAGTGGAACTCACATATCAACTTCATTGAATGTTGTTAGCATTGCAAACGTGTTCTGAGAGTCCTTCAACCGTGTTGCTACCCTTTTCCGTAGCCTAGTCATGGGGACCTGCAATATTTAAGGTATTTAAGTCACAAATTAATGTTCTTTTCTCGTTTTCTTCAAATTGAGAAAAAAATCACATGATACTATTATGACTGCAAAAACCAGAAAAAGAAAACGCTTACTCGTCTTTCCCTTTCCTTAGGCGGAAGTTGAGGTTCTGTAGCTGTGCGTTTGGGAGGCTGTGATGATGGTGTTGCTGGTGTTTTAGGCTTGTCAGTGACAGGAGTAGCTTCAACTTTAGGCTTTGGCTTCTCCTTAAGTTTCTCTTCAGAAGGAGCTGATGTTGTAGGAGCAGGTTTTTCAGGCATTTTCTCAGTGGGAGCAACATGACCCACACCTTCACCAGATTTTGAAATGATAGCAATCTTGATTCCAGGTTCCACTGTATCTCCTTCCTTGGCCACAAACTGCCAACAATTGCACACAGAAAATAGCATTCAATTGTTGTCTACATGATCAAATCCAACAAGAAACAGAACATAAAACTAAAATAACAAACAACAGTAATAATAGTAATTTGTGTTAATTATATCTAGAATACAAAAGGGTGAATTACCTCTTTTATCACACCTCCTTCTGGACTTGCAACGTCAATTGTTACCTGGAGAAAACAATTATATCCAGAGTAAGAACATGCATGATAACTATCCTCTAAACAAAAGTGGAAGGATGGCAAAGCAGGAGAATAACACCTTATCTGTCTCAATTTGAGCAATCGGCTCATCAACTTCAACCCTGTCACCAGGTTCTGTTCAAGAAGTATAATATTAAAGCGATTGCAAATAAATAATTAAAAAAGAACACAAACAATGACTTGATATTTTGAATCCATACTTTTCAAAAAGGTTGCCAAAGTGCCATCTGTAATGGATTCTCCCATAAAGGGGACAACAGCATCAACCAAATCCCCTACAGCCAGTATAAACAACATAGAAATGTCAAAAAAGAAGGTTGTTTGGGATAGAATATGGCCATAAAGTCAAATCCCTAGTAAGCAAAACACCTCCTCTTAGATGATGTGATGGAAAACTGTTCTTCCTAATTATTTTGACAATGTCAGAGTGATACAAATTAGCTTCGTCCTCTTCAGCTACATTAGCATTTTCTCAACCAAGTATTGCAATAGTAATATCCATGATGAAGGATGGATCCAATATACACTTGGAGCCTTAGATAAGTCAACAAAAGATAGACAAACACTCACTCACATACAAAGACAAGAAGTGTAAACAAATACAAATGGACAGATTTGAATGCATGTCAACAAGAGATTAAAGACAAAGTAGTTGATTTCAAACCACTATCTGCAGAAAATGGTCTAGTCCACATTTGGTTGCTAGCCACAAGCTGAATTCTGAAAAGAACATCCCTGAAACAAAAAGGAAATGCAAGGGCCAAAAGAAGGCAGAAATAAGTGAACTGAAACAAATTTATTTGCATAGAAATTTCTTCTTGGAAAAGCAAAAAGTCTCTCAACTTAGATAAGTAGAGTGTGGAGCAGGCTAACAACTTCAGCGTCAATCTCATTATCATTCTTATGTCAAATCTTGGTTTACTTAATTGGCACTACGAAAACATTCTCACTATTAAGACCGATAAAGGAAAAAGGAGATGAACATGACATTCGAACCATTTGTTATTGTTGAGTGTAACGCTGTAAATGCATCCTCACTATTTATTATAAAGGCAAGAATATTTGTGATAGATGCATTCCATGCTCCTGATTCCTTATTTAAACATCTTATCTCTAAGTATATTAAATAATGATTCAACCTACAGAAGTATATAACCACAAAGAATTCTCCCGATTCTCGTTTAGTATTCCAATCCTAAGATCTCTACTTATACAAGATGCAATAAGAACATAATGGTAGAACTAACCTCATTGGTTTCGGATTGACTGGGTAACCTATAGCAGAAAAAGGGGAAAAAGATTACAACTGTTTAGTTTTTATGCCATCTTATTCACAACACTAGAAACAGGAAAGAATCAGCTTTCAGGTTACCCCGTGAGATAAGATGAGCTATACTCCTGACATGGCCAACTCCTCTTTGAGGAAGTAAAATCTGTATTCAGGTTTAAATCTTATAAATTAAAGAATCTCATATATATGGGACCCAAAAGAACACAATAAATTTAGTAAGTAGCAAGTTAACGCACAGACGAATTATAAAGAATAAGCATATGAAAAATACAATTCAGTACGAGCTAGAAGTGTTAAAATAACCCATCTATCAGTCATTTTCATTTCTAAGAACTACTTCGGTCCCCACATCACAACCACCAGATTAAACGATACACCATGCAATCACATAACCAACGGAGGATCAAATTCATTTGCCACGAAGACATACGCTTATGTACAAGAGAATATAGAAGCACTACCGCTCACCTCCTCCGAAGAAGGCGCAACTCTAGGAGCAGAACTCACTGCTCGAAACTGCTTAAAAATCTGACAAAATAACCCAAAAAAAAAAGTCATGAAAATCAACACATTTTCAAATCAAGAAAAAAATTAAAACGTTAAATCACAAACGCTAAAAGAAAAGAAGAATTGAATAGTAACTCACTGACGAAGACAAGCCTCCATTTCGGACTTTTCTCCTTATAACGCCCAACATCGTCTATCAATCTCAACACCTTCGATCTCTGGTTTCACTAATTCACAGAAAATCCTAACAAAATGAAATCAAATACGAAATGAAACAACCAACAGGTATAGATACGCGTTAATATGATCATAAGAGAGATGACTAACCTGATTGGAGTCAAATCCACAGCTTTTGACCGGATTTGTTCTACAGACAACTAGGGTTTTCCGATTTAGAGAGCAAGAGAGTTTGGAGTGTTTCTGTTTCTCGTTTTAATTATTATTTTTGTTTATTTTACGCTATGGAAAGTGGAAAAGTATGCATGCGCATCGTGGCATATGGAATGGAAGAAACTTGGGCCAGGTCCTTCCGTGAGATTGCTTGCATGGAGAGGGCTGTTTGGTTGAAAGTAGGAAATGTCATCAGTTTGTCTCTTTCTTTTACGTAAATAATCTTGAAGGTACATATATTTTTGTTAAATTAATAATTTCTAACTAATCTTTGGATTTAAATATCATATAAAATTAGAAAGTAATTATATCAAACTAACTACCCTCTTTTATAACCAACTCCTTTTTTTTGTAAAAATTTAATAAATAATAAATTAATTTTAAAAAAGTGAATCAGAATTTGGGTTCCATAAGAATTAGTAATTTTTAGCTTAAATTTCTACACTTTTCTCAAAATGATTAAAATAAAGAGTGAATTAAGTTAAAGTAAATTAATATTAAAATATGCAAAATTAATAAAACAAGACAATAATAATTTTGTAGAAAACTTAACAAATGCGAATTAAGTAACTTCAAACTTTAGGTTCATTATTAACTATGTGGCTTATGTAGATTGATCATAATCTTGAATGTAATGACATAATTCCAAATTTCTTTTTCAATTTGAATAACCTTTTAATCTCTAGTGGTATTTTAATGAATTCAATTATTTACCAAAAATAAGAAATCAACAGTCAAAGTTAAATTATGATGGTCATATGCACCTAAATTAGTGCAAAAAATAAATTTATTTAATTTGTTTAAGCCATATAGGTACATATTAAACATAAATAGTGTTATATCTTATAGAACTTCCTCTTTAGTTATTTAATCTAAATATTTTCTTACTTAGCCTAAACATTTTTTTATAATGACTTGTTGGTTTTATTAATTTGTCTTCTTTTTTGTTTGAGTATTTATTTACTTATTTTAACTTTTATTTTTATTCTTTACCTTATTTTATATTTATTATATTATTTATTGTGTTAATCATTTTAAATTTTTATTTGTCTGTATTTCTTTATTTTTATTTTTATCCTTTATTTTATTTTTATTATTTTTAATATTTATCTTTTATTATTCTTATTTTATGTCCAAAATTCATAGTTAATTCACCAAAATTATGATTTTATGTGCGTGATCATCAAAAGTCAAATTAAGCAAAGAACTACATTATTAAAGATTCTCGTAATTAATAACAAGAAATTTGTCCCCTCATATGATATTTCAACTTAATAACCATAAACTTATTCTAAAATATTATGTTATTGAGATTTTTCAAGAGTTAAAACAAAATTATTTGTGATATAATTAAAACAAATAAAGGTCAAAGGTCATAAACGAATTAAATAAATGAAATAATAACTAAAGTACTCTAAAAATAAGATTTAATGGTATAAATAAGAAGCTAGAAAATGGAAAAAAAAAATTGTGTTTGAGTTCGACAACATTCGAAAATCTACGAGGGCATGCATAGGTTACATGTACTATTAATTCTTCATGTAGTGCTAACCTACTTCTAGTGAGTGTATTGCTTTCAGACTTATAATTCAATG
>JANZLC010000202.1:38900696-38911602 GCA_026413385.1 Erythroxylum gracilipes
AATAATATGGTGTGCCACTAATTGTAGATGCACCATTTAATAGTCAGTGTACGTTATTGGTTTTGGTTTTACCTACATATATGGAGTAGATAATCACATGTGTATTAGGATGATTTAGTTTTACCTACACATATGGAGTAGATAATCACATGTGTATTAGGATGGTTTGGTTTTACCTGCACATATGGAGTAGATGGTCACATGTGTATTAGGTGTTTGAAATGTACTATAAATAGAAGGTTGGATGTAAGAGAGAGTGGGATGATTTTATATGAATAATTCTTCTCTCTCAAATACTCTGAAATTTTAAGTTTGGTTTTATAACAGTTTAGGATTACACACCATTTTCAAAGGGCCCTCGTTGAGTTAAGGGTATGAAATATGAATACCATTTTTTGGTTGGTACATAACATTATTTATATGTTGGGTACTGAACCAATTATGAATACCAATTAGTACTGACATTTTTAATACCGGTATTAATCGGGTAAAATTTATAAATTTAAAAATGAAGGACTAAATTGGAAAAATTAAATATACTAGTACTAATCCTAGGCAGGTAGCTTCATTCCTTTATCCTTCTCATTCACATAAATTAGACCCACGCACCCCATACCCATTGCTTGCACTGCTCCTCCCTTTTAGTATCTCTTTTAGGTTTCATTTGATTTTCTCTACTTTAGCTCTCCACCATCGGCCATCCTTATGCTCTCTTATACTGCATGCACTACCTTGGCTCTCGCATCCATCAGATTGCATCTGGATTCCATCTCCTTTAAAGTCACCAATAGATCTGCTAACCTCACCACTTGCTACCGCCAACGTTGCTAGGTCATCACTCGTCATCCTCACTGTCATCATTTGTTGCCTAATGACCCAATTTTCAACTATATCTTCGTATATTTATTACTTGTGTATAGCTGTCAATGGATTGATTTTGTGGAATATGGAGTGTGATTGAATGGAGTATGTGAATTTTGCTTTTAAGACATGTTTGGCCTATTCAACAGTGTTTTAACTTTTAAGACATTATTAATGTTACCATTTAACTTTGTATTTTAGTAATTTTTAGGTTATTATTTTTAGGAATTTTGGGTAAATTTGAGACCCAAATTAGAGTAATTTGACCAAAAAAAATGTTAGAAGAAGTAGGCTTTTAAATTTATGTTTAAACCATTTTAGTAATTTCTTAAAGCAGCAAAAACATTGTTTACTAATTTAGGTGAGTACTTAGTATTGATTATTGATGCGAGTAGAACATATCAAAAAATAAAACCTAACTCTATATAACTAAATTTTTAGTAGTAGTGAGAAATGATTGTTTCCATAAAGTTTTGAGGATATGGGGGGTTGGTCGAATTCGATTGAAAAAATAGAGTAAAACTAAACTATTGAAGATCAATCAAATAAAACAGTACAAAATTGATAAAATTAATTAATGGGTTTTGAATCCAGTTCGTGATTCAATCTTGTCCTTCATATAAATGTGCATAGTCAATCATTATAATGTTTTTAAACCTCTCTTTGAAAATGATAGCCGTAGATTAACAGTAAGTTCTCTTAACCTTAGTTTTCTCTTAGATTGTATCTAATTAAAACAAGCTCTTTAATTAGGTCAAGCTATCAGACAACTTAGAATAAGCTCTCTAGATTTAGTGTGATAACCACATTATCTAATAGAAAAACAAGTTAATCTAGGCAACAAACACATAATCTTGTGTTATTTAACATATGCTATGTTATCTCTAATGGTGTTTGACCATTAGTTTATGACAAGTGAATAAGATTTACAATGATTAGATATTGCAATCTAGATTATGGTAATAGGTTCAATCATAAATGATCTATTTAAAGTGTTTAAATAATTTATACATAAGTCCCAAAACATTAATTATAGCCTTATCTGGTCTAAACTTATCTGAAAGATTACAACAAATCTTTATATTGAGGAAACAAAGTCTTGCTTTAAAGTACCTTATAGTTCCCATATCTTCAATGAGGCAAGACGTCCTTGTGTTATTGGAAAGATATAAAGGGATGGTCAATGCATGATATAATTGAGCTCTCTCACATGTTGGAAGGGCTCAACTCATCATATTTGTGTCAAGCAACTTGCATACAACCTAGAGTTCCCATTTACTTCTTCCTAGGAGATTGAAAAATGTATCAAAAACTTCCTTTTGTCTAGAAGAAGTGACAACTTTAGAGGGGCTAATATTAAATGGTAGCACCTTTGTAGGGGAAAAAACAAGGGGCTCGATTTCATTTCAATGCAAGATTTGGAGAAGCTTCAAAAATAAAGAATCTATACGGTGTAAGTGGATGAATTAATTCTATCCCAAAAATGTTAGCTTATGGCAATTACTTGAAAAGAATGAATACTTCTGGCCTTTTACACAATTGCTAAAAATGAGGAAAGTGGTTTATCCCTTTATTAAAATCAAGGCGGGGAAGGGGGATAATATTTTGCTTTGGTATGACAACTGGACCTCCCTGAGTCTATTAATTCCCATAGAGGATATTTCAAGTCTCATCAACAGAATCTGATAAGCGTAAATTGTATCATGTTTTAGGGCATAGTTTGATATGTGTTTAGCTGTTAATTCGATTATTTAGTACGTGTTTAAGTTAGAATTGTCTCAGTTTGTTAATTATTTGTGTTTTAAGTATTTTATGGTTTAATACAAGCGTTTGAGCTTAAATATTATGTTTTTGAGGTAACTTGATGTGTTTGCTAGTATTTCAGGGTCAATATCGAAGAACAGAGGAGTTTCGGAAGGCATTTAGGCTGAAACAACTGCCTATCAAGCCATGATAGTGATAGAAGGCTCAAATGTGGGCCATAGTTGTGGCCAGCATCGGGCAGACGTGTAGTCGCTTACGAACTTCACATTTCGAGGGACTTTTTAAACCTTTTAGACCCTAGAAAGACCCTATGGTTACTTAAAATATAAAAGACTCTTTCAAGAACCTTAAGAAGAGTGCAAAGGATCTTTTTGCATTAGCCATACTTGAAACCCTAAAGAAAGAATACCAAGAGAGAGAGAAAGAAGAAGAAAGAAGAGGAAGACAAAGTTGACTCGATGTGCTTCTCGGATCAAGAGGTTTCTCGATGTTGCTGCCTTCCATCCTCTATTCTAAGTCATTATTTCTTTTTTGTTTCAATTTTATTTATGTATAGAATTGAGATGGATAGTATGATGATAGGATTTGAAATATTGATGATGTTCTAAACTCTCATTCAGTATTTTATTTTAATTTAATGATGATTTAGGCGATTGTGCTTGTTGGATGAATGTTGTGATTTGATTGCATTTTTTCATAATTCGTTAATAAACTGAGAGGGTGAACTGAATGAAAAATGATTAAATTGGATTAATGAGAGTTATGCGATTTAATATAAACTGTGTCAAATCATTTTGGTAATTGTGCAGAGAAAGATCCCGTGCGATATTCCGATAGTTTATTAGAGTGCTTAAGATCTAATTAGGGTTTTGGATAATTTGTGAATTGAGAGATTGCAAATTTCATAATCCAATTAGGGTTTATAATTTAGGGTTTAATGGTTATAACTCGAGAGAGAGTAATCAGCTCTAGGATAGTCTAGAACTGACACTCCATTGACACATAATCGGCTTGGTTAGCATTAATGATAAGTAAAAAAATCCCTTTCTCATAAATTGATAAATTCCTTAGGTTGATTTATATTCTGGTTGCATATTGCTCACTTATTAATACTTTTACGTTTAATTTTTGATTTGATTGGTTGAACTCAATTCTCGTAATTAATTTCTGTTGCATCTTTTATTTTCAATTATATATCTTTTTAGCCTTATATTTTTAGGATTAGATTAGTCTCCCTCCTTGTGAGATCGACCTTTCTTATACTACACCTGCGACCTATACGCTTACGGTATTTAAGGTCTAAATATTAAGACTTGCATGAACGAATCAATTGATGAAATCGAAGATCAATAATTTTTTGGTGCCACTGCTAAGGAGGTGTGGAATTAGTTTAATTCTTGTAGTCTAAGGAATTTAACTATCTTTTTTTATTACGGTACCCAATGAAAAGAATGAAAAAAAAGTGTAGGAAGTTTGGGCGAAAAGTCGAGAACACATTGATTTGGACAACACAAGGCAGCGATGAAGAATCCAAAAAATTAGATATCAAGAAGAGATAAAAAGAATGATCATGAAGGATATATATTATAGGGAGGAAAGGAATCTTGCGGATTTCAGTGAGCCCCAATTTAGTTGGGAAAATCATCATCCTTATATGAGCACGTATATTTCAGGGTGGTAGAACCACCCAGGTTTCTATTGATCTAATAATGTAAGTACTTACATGGGACATTAAGACCTATTAGGATTTCAGCAAGATGACAGACATGGAAGAGACCCAAAAAAGACTGAAAGAGCAATTTGATTAAGTAACGGAAAATCATGCCTCTTCTATTCACAACCTGGAGATTTAAATGAGACAACTTTCTTGTGAATTTTGTAAGAGAAGTGTGGAAGACTCTTTGAGCAATATGAAATTACGTCAATGAGAGCAATATGAGGGTATCATACTTAGAAATGGAGAAGAGCAAGAAAAACCAGGGGAAAATCAAGCTGAACCCCATCTTGTAGAAGACCAAGAGATGAAGAAAGAGGATGCAATAAAGATTGACAACCCTCCCTATTATTCCTTAGATCTTGGTATATCATGCTTGAACATCAAAAAAACTTGAGTAGATGTCCATGGAGAGAACCTCATCATTCGGATAATGATGACCAATTGACATTTAACATAAATGATGTATTAAAGAATACGAAGGAGGGTGACTCATTTAGAAAAATTGATGTGCTCGAATATTTAAAGGAACGAGAGGATGAAGAACAGTTGACAACAGATATCAACTTTGAAGAAGCTATGGAAGTTTTTGTTCAAGAAGCTAAAGAAGAAGAGGAGATGAGGGTGAATGAGGAAGAACCAAGAAGAGAATAACTCACCCTCTTACTGAGAAAACTACTGGATTCCATAGACAGGCAGTTTTATTATTCCCTGTTTTGTTAATAGTTCGCTCGAAAAAAGGACAATACTGAGTGGTTTTCATAATTTTATAAATATTGTCCTTCTGATCATTTTGCAATTTATAGCTTACTTACAAGCTACAAAACTGATGTTGAATGAAAAGGGTGGAAGCAAGCCACTTATAATTGGTCCACCGAGTTTCTAATTATAAAAGGTCAAGCTAATGACCATAAATTAGCACGTTCAGTAGTTAGATTAAATTATTTTTGTTTAATTAGATTTATTTTAAATTTTAAATAAAATTTTAATGATTTGAAATGATCTGGGATTACTAATTCTCTTACTCTCTTTAAGCAATTCCAAGATAAGACAACAATCTCTAGCGTCGAGTGGATTTGGTCTTAAAACCTCACCATCCTAACCTTCATCATCGTAAAGTTTTGTTTCTAACCCTTTTTCTTTTAAACTTAGTCATTATTTTTGTTTTATTTTATTTTAGGTTATTTCCTTCCATGTGTGTTTGTTTGTCTCCTTCTCACGTTGAGGACAATGTGTTGTTCAAGTGTGGGAGGGTTGTGTGTTTTGCTTTGAGTGTGAATTTTGCATATTGTTATGTTAGTGTGTTTAGATTGCATATTGTGAATTATGTGAATGTATTAATGGCTATTAGGTTGCAAATCGATTTAATTTTGAACATAATCTATTAGGTTGCAAAGAGTCGTTAGCTCACAAAATTAGTTGTAACAGCCCAGACCACCTGCTCATAGATATTGTTCGCTTTGGGTTGTCCCTTGTCGGACGGGCTTCCCCCATCTCTTAGGATCGACTAACCCATGTGCAAGTGCCGTTCACATGGAACCTTTCCCCTCTTAGACGAGTCCTCCCTGGTGGGGGAAAAGCAAAGCCGTGAGGGTCTTGGCCCGAGGGGCAACCCAAAGTGGACAATATCTATGGGAGGGTAGTTTAGGCTATTGCAAATGGTATCAGAGCCGGTTCCTATTCGAACATCCTAAGACATGCATGATGACATGTTTGTGAATTTTGAATGTAGGTAATGTATAGTAGAATTGAATCTCAAATGGATAGCTCTCCCCTATAGACACGTCTTCCCTAGTGGGGGAAGAGCAAAACCGTAAAGGTCTTAGCCCAAGGGGCAACCTAAAGTGGACAATATCTGTGGGAGGGTAGTCTGGGCTCTTACAAATAGTATCAGAGCCGGTTCTCGACCTATTGTGCCAGCGTAGGACGTTGGGCCCTAAGAGAGGGTGGATTGTGAGATCTTACATCGGTTGGAGAGGGGAACGAAGTACGTCTTATAAGGGTACAAATACCTCTTCCTTACAGACGCGTTTTTCCAGGAGGGAGAAGAGCAAAATCGTGAGGATCTTGGCCCAAGGGGTAACCCAAAGCGGACAATATCTGTGGGAGGGTAGTCTGGGCTGTTACACTATGTTATTGTTTTATGTTTTCTACAGTTTCTGAACTGAATGGATGTAATAGCATGACCAAAATTTGCATCATTTTGGTATTAAACGAAGGATCGAGAGAAGAAGTTTAATATGGAACGAGGAATTATAGATGCGTAGGTTGAGAATTAGAAATATATTAACTTAAGTAGTAATTATTAGTTGGGTTTAGAAATTAATTTGGACGGTAAACTTGTCAAATACAAAAGTTATATTAGTTTGTTATTTGAGTTTATTTTATAACCTAATTGGTAATTTTAGTAAGACAATTATCCAATCATTTCCCCTTAGTCACGCATATGAGATTAAATTAGTGAAAATAATTCTCAAGAGTTTCCCTCATTGACTTATCAATATGTTTTTGCTCCCAGTTAAATCAATTTACTTTTCAATATAATTTTGTGATTTTCTTTAAAGCCTTCACATGTTTAGGATTTCATCTGTTGTTTTCATTTTTATTCAAGATTAATTTAAATAAACCAATTTCACATCCATGGGAGACGACCCTGGGTGATCAACTACAAATACCTCATATACTTGTGAGTAGGATAGCCTAGGTCTTTTTAGAACTTATTTTGGGTACAACAAGTTTTTGGCGTCATTGTCGTGGCGGTGTTTAGTGTTTGCGCTTATTTAATTTTGACTGTTTTGTCTATTCATGCATACATTTTTATCATGTTATTTCATTGAGTTGTTTGAGTAATTTTCTTATTAATTCACTATTGTTTTTATTTGGTTTATATAAGCAGGGAGATCTCGGGAAAGTGAACTTGCTCCCTTTATTGACAACGGGCATCGAAAAAGAGGATCTTAAATGGACTTTGAAGAAAATCTTGAGGAATCTAAGCCTGAAGATCAAGAGATAGGTGAAAGGCAACCAGTAATGAAGGAGTATGTCAGACCAATAATTGGTACTGCCACTTCATGCATATGTTTATGAGAGACAGCCAAAAACTATGAATTGAAGAGCATTCACTACAACATGTTGTCATCTTTCTACGGGGTTCTCGATTAAGACCCTTTAAACTTCATTCGAGAATTGTACACTACTCTCCATACATTCCATCTGGATGGCCTAAATGAAGATCAACTGAGAATAAGATGCTTCCCATACATATTGAAGGATTGGGCTAAGGTATGGTTGATGACCCTTCTATTCGATTCATTGACTACATGGGAGGATGTGTACAATAAATTCTTGGAAAAATTCTATTCCCATTAGAAGACTTCTAAGTTGCGGACAAAGATATCTACCTTCACTCAGATGAAGGGAGAGCCATTTCATGAAGCAATATAACACTTCAATCTTCTGCTAATACAGTGTCCACACCATCGTTTTCCACTTCACATGTAGAATCAGTTCTTTTATGATGGATTGACACAACAATGTCAGTACACGATGGATGATGTAGTAGGAGGAACTGTGGGAGAGAAGATTGCCGAAGAAACATATGAAATCTTTGAAATGTTGGGGGGGGGGGCAATTCTCAACAAAATAGTGTGAGAGGAAGAAGAGTTGGAGTTCATGAAGTGAGTTCAAATCAAGAAATGGCTATGCAATTGGCTGAGTTAACGAAGCATGTAAAAAGGATAACTTTAAGGCTGCCCCAAAATGTTCAAATTTAAGAGGTATGTGGTATATGTGGAACTTTAGTGATCATGGAGCTAATGTTTGTTTCCATTCTTGTGAGCCTTTTGTAGATGGGGAAGAACAAGTGAACTCACTCAATAGTTTTCAACCAAAGGAGCGAAATGATTCTTATTCAAACACCTACAACCCTGGTTAGAGAAACCAACCCAATTTTTCATAGAAGGCCAATAATCCACCAGTATAGCCCCAACCATAATACCAAAATTTTTAGAGGCCAAATTATTACCTAGGGCAATCCTCACTTCAAAACCCACCAAGCAAGTCATCTTTAAAGGAAAGCTTGAATGCGTTTATTCAGGTCACAACTCAAAATCAAGAAATAAACAATAAGAGATTTGATTCTTTGGAGGCATCTATGAAGAGGATTGAGATCCAAGGCGAGCGACTCGATTCTCAAATGCGCAACAATAAAAAAGGAAAGTTGCCCAGTTAACCGAGCAAGCCCAAGTAGTTAGTACTATTCTAAGAAGTGGTAAGGTGATTGATAATCATGTTGAGATCCCTTCTAATTTTTCTGGTGCAGTTAATCAAGAGGAGGAGAGTGTCACCAATGAAAAGGTGAGCAAAAAAGAAGAAAGCAATGGGAACAACAACTTTTCAAGTCACGCTAAAAAAGATAAAAAAAACTGGGGCATGCAACTGACTGTAATGAAGGACCAATATTGCATAAGGCGACTAATCCTTATAGACCACCGATCCCATATTCGATCAATCTTAAGGACTCGAAACAAGATAAGCAATTTTCTGATCTATATAACATGTTTTCCAAAATTAATATTAATCTGCCTTTGTTAGGTGTGATCAGGAACATTCCTGCTTATGTAAAGTTCTTCAAGGGATTAAGCAACAAAAAATAGAATTTTGAGCCAAACCAGAAGGTGATAGTTTCAGAAGTTGTAAGTGCAATGCTTTAGCAGCAATTACCCCCCAAATTGAAAGACCCAGGGAGTTTTCTTGTGCAAGTATCAATGGATAATGTTGATGAGGTTAAGATAGGCTTAACTTTAGAGCGAATATAAACCTTATGCCTAACTCTATTTATGAGAAATTGGATCCGGGACAATTAAGACCTACAAACATGTGTTTGCAATTAGCTTATAGGTCAATCCATTATCCAAAAGGAATAATGGAGGATGTGTTAGTGAAGGTTAGAGGATTGATTATTCCCATTGACTTTGTTATCCTAGACATTGGGTGTATGTAGCACCCCACTCTCATAGCACACATACCCGACATTTTGAAGGATATCCGAGTACGTACCCCACAAGGGTGGCATACTAGAGCAATCACAACACTAACTTAATCATGGAATCATCATTTAATGCTTGAATGTCACAATATTTAAAAACCCAATTCCTCATTTTCATTTCATAAAACCAAATATGTACATTGTAGCTTTACAATAACATCCATATATGTACATTATCAAAAACTAATCATAGTTTACATCTCTATATACAGAACACGCTACATATATGAGGAATTATACAAAAATTGTACCTAGATCCTTTAGTCTCAACTGACCGACCTTTGAGCCATTTCTTCTATCCAAAAGTACAAGAACTATGCTTCTTCTAGAGTTTCTCTGTCACTAGTACCCTCTCTTGAACCTAAAATTTAATGTTGCAGTTTTGGTGAGTTTTGCAAACTCAGTGAGCTACCCATCATCGGTGGCTCACTTATAACATATAACACATACAGTTCATGTTTCAAGTTCACAACAATTCATGTCATCATATAATACACATCTTTTCACCAATAATCATATATCATCATATAACACTTTGTTCACTTATTCCACATTTCACATTTAGAGCAGTCAAATAGTTCATTTCAATCATTTAAAACATACATATCAATTATAAATACAATGCATATGAGACTTACTCCCAATTATTACTTTGTTGTGACTGAGTGCCTTTTTACTGGCCCATATCCCTTGTGGATACCAAGCTTGTTTCAGATATTGTCCCATATCCCTTAGTAGATACAACGTACATTAATAACTAAGCCAAAGGCTCTAACTACATTATGAGCTTTAAGCTCTTTTTCGATGGCTACTTTGGTTGCAATAGCCTTTATGTTATCATGCATTCATGCAATGAAATGCATCAAATTCATATATTTTCAATCAGTCACTTGATTTTAGTTTCACATTCACATTTATCATCGGACCTTGGTTTGAAATTCAACAATAATGTTAAGTATCACTTATTGCGTCAAATTCACAAACAAGGAGCACTTCCAATATATTATTCATGCATCAAATGCCTCAGACATTCAATGTCTTGAATCAACACAATCACATTCACATAATATTTCAATACAGAATTTAAAACAAACAATTAATTAAATGAGACCATCTAGGTCACTCACATTTTGCTCCAGATAGCTATTGCCTCAAAGTCCCGGCAACGTCTGGATAGTGTCTCTCTAATTGCTCTTTTATGTCATACAACACACATTTACACAGATCACAACTTTGCACAAATATATAAGTACTCATTTATGCACAAATGTGTATATGGATTATGCATAATGCATGCTTAATGACAATGCTGGACCCCGCTCCCAGAGCCCGGCCATCGGTGCCTGACCCCGTTCCCGGAGCCTAACTATCCATAAGCGAAATCACAAACAGAGACCGTTGGGCCCGAGTTCCGACCCCCAAGGTTGAACCCGGGGTAGCCCTTCGGAACAAACGAAGGAGATAATCTGCGGAAGCATACTTACCTCATTCAACCATTCATTCATTGATATCAAATCTAG
>JANZLC010000202.1:38911702-38922707 GCA_026413385.1 Erythroxylum gracilipes
TAAGCAAATATTTAATAAGCAAATAACAAACATAATTCGTACTAACTTCCTTTAATATTTTAACCCCTAATTTGGGGAGCTACAAAGGGATTATTGAAATGAATATATGAAATTTTCTCCATTTAATTAAGACGTCTGACATCTTCTCAAATTATTGTAAGCAATCTAATAGTAGCTTAATAGAATTTTTTAGCTCCATAAAATAATAATAGATCATCAATAAAAGAAGGATTGAATAGCTTAGTGTTCCCGCATTTGTAGTGATTTCTAAATAGATTTCCTTGAGAAATGCTAAAAGAAGTCATTCTTGTGAGTACCTTTATACTTAGAGAAAATAAGGAGGGAGATAAAGGATCCCCTTGTCTAACTCATTTTACACCTTTAAACACTTGAGTTGCTTACCCATTTATTATGATATTGAATGAAGTAGTTGATATGCATTGGTACACCTATTTGATGAATATTATGGGTAACCCATAAACCTGTAAGGAATGAGCTATAAAATTCCAATTAAGATTGTCAAAGCTTTAGAGAAATCAATTTTCATCAAACAGTGTTTAGTAAACTTTTTGGAGTGGTATTCCTTGAAAATTTCTTGAGTTATTAATAAATTGTCTCTAATGCTCCTACCTATAATGAAACCAAAATAAGAAATATTGATTAGTGCATTCATAAGAGGTTTTAATCTGGAGGCCAGGATTCTAGAGATTATCTTTTATAGAATATTACAACAAGAAATTGGTTTAAAGTCTTAGATGAAGGAGGAATTAGCTACTTTTGACATAACAAATGATTTTTTAAAATTCTTTAAGGAGGATGCTTGAGTTATAGAACTCTTTGACTAGGTTATTGATTTAGGAATCTAATAAATTCTAAGTCCGTTAGAAAATAAGCATTCATTTTATCTAGTCCTAGAGTTTTATTAGGGCTGAAGATGAAGAGAGCATTTTTTTATTTCAAGGTTGATGACAAGTTTAATTAGATTAGTTATTTAGGACAGGTTAAGGTTTAAAGTGATGACCATAGGGAGCATAGAATAAGCACTACTAGAGGTGGACTCTAATCCTAATAAGGTTTTGAAATGATTGGAAGATGGTTCCTTCAATTTGTTTTGGTCAAAGCAAGGTAAGCCACATGAATCCTATATTACTAAAATTTTATTAGAATTCCTTCTACTCTAAATACATCTATGGGAGATTGAAATATTAGCGTTTCCATCCTTTAGCTAGGTAATCTTATCTTTTTGTCTTAGAAGAGAAGTATGAGCTTCTAGAGCTGAAAGGTAAGAGCCTAGGAATATTTTATTCTTTTTCTTCTAAGGCCGCATTCAATGGATTCCCATATAATTGAGTTTGGACATCATTGAACTCAATCCTCTATTTCTCCAACTACTTAAGCAAATCTGATTTAAATTGTTCCTTATGGAGCTTCTTCAATTCCTTCTTAATTATCTTCATTCTGGTGACAAGTTTGTAAGAACTAAAATCTTCCACAT
This sequence comes from Erythroxylum gracilipes, assembly GCA_026413385.1. Taxonomy (NCBI): domain Eukaryota; kingdom Viridiplantae; phylum Streptophyta; class Magnoliopsida; order Malpighiales; family Erythroxylaceae; genus Erythroxylum; species Erythroxylum gracilipes. The sequence continues at coordinate 38,913,198 of JANZLC010000202.1, forward strand.
GGCTATTTAATCCTTTTATTTTTAGATTTTCATAACCCTCCATTTGTGAGAGGTGATTGAAGAATCTAAATGGAGTTTTAACTCTCCTTACATTAGGATCCATTCGTACCTTTAGTGGAAAGTGATATGAAATTCCAGGGCTACTGAAGAACCTTAAACTACTTGAAAACTTTACCACCCATAATGAATTTACCAAACCCCTGTCAAATTTTTGTCCTTATGTGATATTGTCCCTTTTATTTGTTAGACCAAGTAAATAGTTTCCCTCTAAAATTAAGATCCACTAAGGCATAATTGTTTTAAAATTCTTTAAACTCTTCATCAACTTTCCTTATTTTATAACTTGGTTCTTTGGCCTCATATAAGTTAAATATACAATTGAAGTCCCCTAACATAATCCATGGATCATTGCTACTTTTTTTTCCAATCTTTCTACTTTCTTTTATAGGATACTTCTTTAGAATGAGTGGTTAACTACATAAACAAAAGTAACTTAAAATTTCTCTTAATGAGGGAATGAAAACACCTCTAAATAGATGAATTGATATGTTTAATTAGTTTTAACAACTTGGAGTATTGTAGGTTCTAATGCAATAATGATTTTCCCTAACTTGTGTTAAGCATAATTAGACAAATTTTTCCATTTGGAACCCAAAAAACCAAATCCATTATATAGAGCTGCCTATTTGATTTTGGTTTCTAGGAAGACAATCAAAAAGGGATTTCTTTCCTTCATAAAATCATTCACTGCTTGCTGCTTTTATGGGCTATTTAAGCCCCTAGCATTCTATGATATAAGCATTGTTGTGGAGGACTTATCAAGACCTTGCATTTTTATTTTCCACTAGATTTCCTTTTGGATATTTACATAGTAATGGATTCTTTTCTCGTAATTTTTGATGTATTGGAGCCCTTAGTTAATGCTATGATCATTTACAGCCAACCTAGAGTCTTCATTACTAGACTTTAAAGGTGAAGAAGGAGTGTTAAGGTTGACAAACTTAATTCCTTTTAAAAGATAGGATTGACTTCATCAAAGATGTTGATTGGTTATGAAATTTAGGGTTTTCTAGTTTGAAAGAAAGAATTTAATGATGATGGTTCCTTTGGTATATTTTTTGGTATTGTAGGATTAGTTTGGGAAAGACTAATTGATGCTGGATTCTTTAGCAAATCAGGCATAAGTTATATAAATTTTTGATATGAGGGATCAATATTGGTGAAGGGTGGTTTAGTTAAAAGGTTGAGGTCATATACTATTGGCAGGGGTAGTAAGTGGGCTTTAAGCTTTATGATTGTAGAAAATTTTGGAATTGAATCTGAGATGTTCAAATAAGAGGAGGGGATGCTATTTTTTTGGTATATTTTTTGGACAATAGGTTGACTAGGTTTCTAAGGACAGGAAAGGGTTATTTTTATCGATAAAAGGTTCCATCTTTACTAAGTTTGTGCATTATCAAAGAATTCGAAAGTTGAGCATATCTCTCTACTTCCACAATTTTTTTCAAATCTTTTTATTCTCATTCCAACAGTTTATTCATCCAATTTTAGAGGTTTTCTAATAGAACTTGCTATATAATTCAACCTAATATTGTCCAATACTCTAATGGAATGTCATAAGAACATATCTATAGAGGAATAGAGCTTAATGATGCCTTATCTAAAGACTTACCTATCTTCCACTTCTTAAGGAACATTGGGTTTCCTCTCAAATGCCAAGGAATTAAGTACAACACCAAATTCATATCAATTGGTCTTTAAATTTAAAAAGAAAGTAGTCTTCCTTTTGTGATTAACACCTACTCTAACCCATTCTTTATCCAAATGGCTTCAGCTCAAGATTTAATAGAAAGGTAGGGAGGCTTTTTGTCCATAAAGAACCCTACTAAGGTGGTATTCCATAAAGGAGCTTTTGGCATTAGCCACACTTTAAAACCTAAAGAGAGAATACCAAGTGAGAGAAAGAAGAAGAAGGAAGAGAAAGAAGGGGGAAACGAAGCTGACTCGAATTGCTTCCCAGATCAGGAGGTTTCCTGATGTCGCTAGCTTTCGTCGGCTATTCTAAGTCATTATTTCCTTTTCGTTTCGATTTTTATTTTTGTATAAAATTGCAATGGATAGTATGATGATAGGATTTGGAATATTAAAGATGTTCTAAACTCTCCTTTGAGATTTTATTTTGATTTAATGATAATTTAGTCGATTGTGTTTATTAGATGAATGTTGTGATTTGATTGTGTTCTTACATAATTCGGTAATAAACTGAGAGGGTGAACTTAATAAAAAAAATGATTAAATCAGATTAATGAGAGCTAGGCAATTTAATAGAAACCTTGTCAAATCATATTAGCAATTGTACAAAAAGAGATCCGATATGATGTTTTGATAGTTTATTAAAATGCTTCACATCTAATTAGGGTTTTGGATAATTTGTGAATTAAGAGATTGCAAATTTCATAATCTGATTAGGTTTTATAATTTAAGGTTTAATGGTTATAACTCGAGAGAGAGTAATCAGCCCTAGGATGGTCTTGAACCAACACTCTATTGACACGTAATCTGCTAGGTTAGCACTAACGATAAGTAAAATCCCCTTTTCTTATAAATTGGTAAATTCCTTAGGATGATTTCTATTGTGATTGCATATTGCTCACTTGTTAATACTTTTGTGTTTAATTTTTGATTTGATTGCTTAAACTCAATTCTCGTAATTAATTTCTGTTGCATCTTTTATTTTTAGTTTTATAATTCGTCTGGCCTTAAATTTTAGGATTAGAATACTCTCATTCCTCGTGGGATCGGCACCTTTAATACTACACTACGAATCGTGTGCTTGCGAAATATTGAGGGTTTATAAGATTAAAACTTAACCTGATCAAGTTTCTAGCGCCGTTGTTAGGGAGGTGTAGAATTAGTTTAATTCTTATAGTCTAAGGCATTTCACTATCTTTTATGATTGTGGTACCCAATCAAAAGAAGGAAAAAAAAAGTGTAGGAAGTTTGGACGAAAAGTTGAAAACATGTTGATTTGGACATCATAAGGCAGCGATGAAGAATCCAGGAAATTAGATATCAAGAAGAGATAAAAAGAACGATCATGGAGGATATATATTATAGGGAGCAAAGGACTTTTGCGGATTTCGATGAGCCCTAATTTAGTTAGGAAAATCATTATCCTTATATGAACACATACACTTTGGGGTGATTTTATTGGTCTAATAATGTAAGTACTCACATGGGACATCAAGACCTATTAGGATTTTGGCAAGATGAGTCCAGTTCATGGGATTCCAAATTGGACAAAATCATGGATAAGCTAACAAACATGGAAGAGACCCAGAAGAGACTAGAAAAGCAATTTAATAAAGTAATGGAAAATCATACCTCTTTTATTCACAACCTGGAGATTCCAATGAGACAGCTTTCCCATGAATTTTGTAAGAGAAGTTTGGAAGACTCTCTAAGGAATACAAAATTACTTCAATGAGAGCAATATGAGGCTATCATACTTAGAAATGGGGAAGAGCAAGAAAAACCAGTGGGATATCAAGCTAAACCCCATCTTGTAGAAGACCAAGAGATGAAGAAAGAGGATGAAGAAAAGAAAGACAACCCTCCTTATTATTCCCTAAATCTTGGGTAGATTTTCATGACGAGAACCTCATCATTCGGATTAGTGATGACCAAGTAACATTTAACATGAATGATGTATTAAAGAATCCAGAGGAGGGCGACTCATTTAGAAAAATTGACGTGCTCGAATATTTGAAGGAACAAAAGAACGAAGAACAATTGACAACGAACATCAAGTTCGAAGAAGCTATGGAAGTCTCTGTTTAATAAGATAAAGAAGAAGAGGAGATGAGGGCGAATGAGGAAGAACCAAAAAGAGAACAACTCACCCTTTTACCGGGCAAACTACTGGATTCCACGAAAGATTCAGGGAGTTTTGTTATTCCCTGTTTTGTTAACAGTTCACTCGAAAAAAGGGCATTACTGATCTTAATTGGTTTTCATAATTTTATCAATATTGTCCTCCTGATCATTTTTCAATTTGTAGCTTACTTACAGGCTACAAAACTGATATTGAATGAAAAGGTGGAAGCAAGCTGCTCATAATTGATCTTGGGTGAGTTTCTAATGATACAAGGTCAAACTAATGACCATAAATTAGCACATTCAGTAATTAGTTTTAAATTGTTTGTTTAGTTAGATTTGTTTTGAATTTTAAACAAAATTTTAATGATTTGAAATAATTTGGGATTATTAATTCTCTTACTCTCTTTAAGCAATTCCAAGATAAGATAACAATCTCGAGCATCAAGCGAATTTGGTCTCAACACCTCACCATCATCACCTCCATCAACGTAAGGTTTTGTTTCTAACCATTTTCTTTTAAATTTAGTCTTTTTTATTTATTTTATTTTATGTTATTTCCTTCCATTGTGTTTGTTTGTCTCCTTCTCACATTGAGGACAATATGTTGTTCAAGTGTGGGGAGGGTTGTATGTTTTGCTTTGAGTGTGGATTTTGCATATTGTTATGTTAATGTGTTTAGGTTGCATATTGTGAATTGAGTGACTGTATCGATCGCTTAGATCGAACGAAATCAATTTAATTTTGAACAACTATTAGGTTATGAAGAGTCATTAGCTCATGAAATTAGTGATTTGGGTTCTTTGGCTAAAATATACAAGTTAATTAAGATTCAGTGTTAATTTATCACCTTATAAGTTGTCACATATATTCATAATTTTAGGTCTTTCGACTAAATAGCTTTGCTAGTATTTTTTCATAAAGACAAGTAATTAAAGCAACAAGGTAGACATTAAAAAAAGTGTTTGTAAATTTTAAATAAATAACTATTCCGTTGGCCTTCGAGTTATGAATAAAGCTAGTAGCCAGTTGAGAACATAATGTAGCCGAGTAACCGGATCAACAAGCATCACAAATGTGTGCCTTCGCATCAAAAGGCTTTAATGACATTCCAACCAAGCAACTTACTAAAAACATGACTGAGTCGAGTAACTGTATCAATATTCATCACCAATGTTTGCCTCCGTGTAAAAAGACTACGTCCATGTCCACAAAAAGTAACAAAAAAGAATGTTTTCTAATAAAAACCTACCGAACTTATAAGTAACTTAACCATTCATGAAAATGTACTTAGGTTTAGTTACAAAGTTTGATTGACCAGATAATTATTAATGTGTGTGTACAATTGAAAGGGGTGAATTAAATTGACATTTAAATTTTGATTTATATATATATTTAGTCAAGAGTTCCTAGACGCAGATTTTGTATGTTAATAATTTGGAACAACTATAATGATTGTGTTTAGAGTTAAATTTGATTTGTGAAGTTGAAGCCATTACCTAATTATTGCATTGTGTGCTTTGTGTTGTTGTATTGTTTGTTGTTTTGTTTGCTTGAGGACAAGTAAACATTTAAGTGTGGGGATGTTGATAAGTGTAAATTGTATCGTGTGTTTAGGGTAGAGTTTAATATGTTTTTAGTTGTTAATTCGATCATTTAGTATGTATGTAGGTTAGAATTGTGTTAGTTTGTTAATTATTTGTGTTTAAAGTGTTTTATGGGTTAGTACAAGCTTTTGAGCTCAAATATAATATTTTTGAGGTACCTTGATGTGTTTGTTAGTGTTTCAGGATCAATATCAAAGAACAGAGGAGTTTTGGAAGACATTCGAACTGAAACAATGACCCATAATCGTGGCATGGTAGAAGGCTCAAATGTGGGCCACAATCGTGGCTTGTGTCGGGTAGGCACATAGTCGTTTATGAACTTCACGTTTTAATGGACTTTTTAGACCTTTAGGACCCCTGAAAGACCCTAGGGTTGCCTAAAACATAAAACCCTGAAGCGAGAATACCGAGACAGAGAAAGAAGAAGAAGGAAGAAAAAGACGAAGATGACTCGACGTGCTTCCCAGATTAGGAGGTTTCTCACCGTTGCTGCCTTTTGTCATCTATTCTAAGTCATTATTTCCTTTTCGTTTCGATTTTATTTATCTATAGAATTGAGATGGATAGTATGATGATAGGATTTGAAATATTGATGATGTTTTAAACTCTCCTTCGGGATTTTATTTTGATTTAATGATAATTTAGTCGATTGTGTTTATTAGATGAATGTTGTGATTTGATTGCATTCTTGCATAATTCGATAATAAACTAAGATGGTGAACTGAATAAAAAACAATTAAATTGGATTAATGAGAGTTAGGTGAGAAACTATGTCAAATTGTATTGGTAATTGTGTGGAAAGAGATTCAGTGTGATGTTCTGATAGTTTATTAGAGTGCTTCAGATCTAATTAAGGTTTTGGATAATTTGTGAATTGAGAGATTGCAAATTCCATAATCTAATTAGAGTTTAATATTTTAGTTTTTATTTTGGAGTTCGGGACAATATTGAGCACTTGGGCTCTAAGCACCCAATTAGTTAAAAAGCTCATTGGTTTAGGCTTTTAAGAATCAAAGATCTAAATGAAATTTTATTTTAACTTTAAAGTGTGATTTCTAATATAAAAAAAGGCATAAGCTTGAAGGGAAAAACAACTAAGAGAATTTATTACATACATTCACACAAACTAGGCTTAAAACCCAAATAGACCTTTCATTTTTGAATTTGTGAGCTCTCTTGAAGTTGTGCTTAGATTTCCATCCCAACCCACCTGTAAAAAAAAGATGCCAATAATAATTTTAGTAGGCCAAGTTTATATACCATTAATAAAATAGTCTTTCAATTGCACTAGCCTCTTCAAAAATTGATTTTGATATATTGCAAAAAAAGGGCCTAAAACTTCTTATATTTTGATTTGAAAATTGGATAGTTTAAAAATAATACTCTGCCTTATTATTAGATGATTTTCAGTTGGCATCATACTATATATTGTATTATTACTACCATTAACCCTTTTAAATATATTCATGCATTATTCATTTTCTCTTGTTGCATCATTTACGTACATTATCCATGCCGGGTGCTCATTACTGGACACTTGTTTGCTATGAATTTCCTTATATTCTTCTAGAGTTGTTGATGTTTAAAGTATTAAATTGACTATAATATGTGATTTTAAGGAATTTCTTAAGATGTACCTAATATTAGGCTCACCTAACTCAATTGAATACACAACTCTTTCCAATACACCTGGTGTGCAAAGCACTTGTCTTAATGGATGATGGTTTGAGTCTAAAAATAAGGCTTTAGTTTCATTTCACTAATGAATAATGCATATACTTTTTTTCTTTCTAAAATAATTTAACTTTAGGCCTTGTAATATCTTGCTATATAATATATTAATATTTAAGTGTTCTCTTCCTCATTGATCAATATTTTAAATTTACATGCGAGCCGTTATATAGAGATGCAATGACTCCCTAATTTTAGGTTCAGTAATAATAACATAGTTTTAAAGGAATCATTTAATTAATTAAAGGCATACTGGAACTTTAGTTTCACTTGAATTCCTTAAGCTTTTGGAGTATTGAAGAATGGAAAGTATAAATCAATTGATCTTGAATGGAACCTTAGGCTATGTTTGGTTAGGCATAAAGTTTTTAATGGAATGGAATGGAATGGTTTATAATGGAATGGAACATAAATGGATGTAATATTAGAAAATTGTTATTTGGGAAGAATGGTGTAATATAGTGAAATATTGTTTGGATGAATGATTTATAATGTAATATAGTGTATCATTTTACATTCCATCATAAATCCCCCAAATTGGAGATTTTCCATTTTTACTGTTTAGGATGGAATGAGATGTAATATGAAACCCTCCTCTTCCATCTCGTTCTATTCCATTTTGTTATAAAACCTCCTCCCAAATGATGTAATAATATTACGTTCCATTCCATCCTATTATAAAACCCTAACCAAACATAACCTTAATAAACTTATTATCTTACCTGTTAACTTTTTGTGCTTTTTTCATATTTCTAGGTGTTTTCATATGCAAGATAGTCTCTAATTTCTATGGATTAATTTTTATCCTTATATGGGTGATCATAATTTGCAAGAACTGCCTACTCCCACTTTAAATGTGCCTTTTAAAAGTTCAGTTTCATGTAATACTTTTGTATGGTTGTAAACATTCTTCCAAGTATTATCTTGATTTCCTTCCACCTTTTGTTTACAATTATATCATTAATGTATGTTTTTGTATTTCTCTTTACTTATTTATGAAAAACAAAGTTTATTAGCCTTTGATAGGTTGTGTTGCATTCTTTACGTAAAAAGGTACGACTTAATAATAGTAAATACTCTTATAAATGGTAAATGATATCTTTTCTTTGTCTGTTTCATTCATATTAATCTAATTATATCCCACATAAGAATCCATGAAACTTAAAGTCTAATGGCCTAAAGTGACATCTATTAATTGATCTATCTATAGTAATGATAGTTATATTTTAGGCATGCCTTGTTTAAATTTGTGAAGTCCATACACATTCTTGACTTTTCATTTGCTTTTCTTGACCATAACCACATTAATGAGCCAGTCAAGTTATCAATTTCTCTAATAAAACATGTGTATGAAAGTTAGTTCACCTCTTCTTCTATGGTATTTTATCTTTCTATTTATAAATTCCTTTTCTTTTATTTTATTGGTTTGAAGAGAGTGTTTGTATTAGCTTATAAAAGTTCATTTACTACTCATGCGTTGCATCTCATTTGAACTCCATGTAAACATATACAAGTGATGAAGCAAGAATTTCTTTGAAGCTTCCTTGGTAGTTTTTTTCATACTTTATCTAATTTTAAGCATCCTAGAATCATAATAATAACCATTTCGATTCTTTATCTAGCTCACCCATGATTTCTTTTGTCAAATTCCTCAAATCTAATTCTTCCAAGTTCACCATATATATGATGTTCTTCTTTTTTAAAGCTATGGTATAACATTGTTTCTTGATTCATTAGTCTTATGTATCTTGCTTGCTCTATTTAGGGTTGAGATTTTCATTATCAACTAGTAAGGTGATAGGATTATATGCTTTAGGAAGAGAAATGACTTGCTGATTATGACATTATATGTATATGGTTTTCTTTCTACATATAATTATATCACATTTCTTATTTTTCTTGACATATCCTTAATATCATGAGAAAATACATATTCCATTCCATGTAAATTTGATCTCCCTCAAAACCAAGTAGAGGTAGGGTTATATGTTTCCATATATCTAGGACTAATATTTCTCTAAAAATATCATAAAACGAAATGTGAATAGTACTTAGTGTATTTACAAATATTCTTTTAACCAAATAGTTATAACATAGATTCACAACCAAAATGTCTCCACAAGAGTGGATTAAAGACTTATTGCTTATTCTTTAAAAGGTGATCTTACATAATTTCATTCTTTCATTAGGTATGTTATTATTAGGTTGTTCATTACGATTGATTGAGCCAAGTTTACTCTATAAATTGGCTTCACTTTCTTATCTGTTTATGCACTTATTGACTCCTAACTGATGA
>JANZLC010000202.1:38949216-38962432 GCA_026413385.1 Erythroxylum gracilipes
TACATATATACCTTTTCGTATTCTAGTGTTGGTTACCCAACACTCTACCAGTGGATGCCACTGATCTGCCTTTTTCTTAAGTGGAGCCCAACAATGTGATGTTTAGGGGTGGCAATCAAGTCTCAAGTCGGGTCTCAAAGAGCAAAAATAGGCCGAACCGAGCCAAAACGGGCCCACCCTAACCCGGCCTCATCCCTAATGATAATCGTGTTAGTTAGAACTTAGAAAGAGTATTTTCATACATCGTCAGCCTGCGGTAAGTGCTACACAAGTATACTACCAGTACAGAATAAAAATAATTCGTGAATTTGGGAGGTCTCACATGCTTTACTCATATCGTTAGATCGTTCTACCCTCACCTGCTGCCGTTAAATTCTGAATCAGCCCTCCACTACATTTCAGTTCCACAAAGTCTAGAGTTGACGTGATTTGAGGGGATATGATCAGGGTCCGATTGTCACCTAGAATCATGTAAGCCGGACCTACCAATTTGGTGGATTGACAAATCAAACCTTGCTTGTAAAGGCCAAATGAAGGGGTCAGTTTGGTCAGAGTGTTTTGGGGTGCACAGTGCACTTGTGGAATGTAGAGTCTGTGCATGAACGCCAAGGGCGATGTCAGGTGGTCTCATTCTTGCTTTTGGCAATTTGGTTGCAAAGCTCGTCGACTCGCTTCTTGGAGCGTGCATTAATTCGACTTTTGCAAATATCTTATAACATTAACGCAATAGTCAACAAAGCACATGAGGGAGTCATAGAGGGTGACAAAATATGCATCAATTCGATGAACTTGGGGACTAAGCTTAATGATGTTTTTCTTTGGACTAGGGCATTGCAATGAGTAATGTAATATTTTTAGCTACAACTTATTGGGTTTCAAAATCCTTTGTTTTATAAGCTTTACATATTGATATGTAGTTACATCTTCACTTGATCCTTTTGAAAATTTCAATTGCATCAACTCACTTATAATTTGGCTTATTTGAATGTTCTTGTAAATTGTAATAATGAGATTGTTATATTTAAACAAATTCAGGTTATTTGTTAATTTTAGACTTACTAAAATGTTTCAATAATATGAAACTCATTCACATTTACAGATAAGAGAACTTTGCTATGGACTCTATTTTTTACCTTACTTTTGATTTTCTTTATAGCTTTCATATTCTGAGATAAGTCCCCCTAATACTGACAGATGGATTGATCATAATTTAATAGAGGTATCTTATGTTAGATAGTTTTTTACTTTTGTGAGCTTTGCTCACTTTTTTTCTTGCCCAAAAAAACATATAATTTTTGTATTCCAATCCTTCCCGATTTTAAAATTGGACAAACATTGCAAGGAGAGTCCAACTTATTTAACTACATAAGATCGTTGTTATGTAATGATATTACTATTTAAAAATCAATTCGCTTCTGTTATAACCAATTACTTGGGGACTACTTCAGGGATGATAGCGACAAAATGGTAATTAGAAGCTAAACACACTCAGCGCGTGGCAAAACGCGTCAAAGTGAAAATGTGAGGTAGATAAACGGGCAGCAGACAAGTGGACAAGCAAAGGTTAAAAGCCCACGAATTAGGGCAGCGGGCAGGAAGCCATGCCGTCTTTCTCACTCCCTCAGGCCGTTTAAAAAATGGGAACAAAATCAACATTTATTACTCACTCTTTCCGAACCTCAGCCTCGCACTGTCTGAAAACTTAGCTGTGGTGTTACGTTCGGGTTCGGAAAGCCACTCTCTGTCTCTGAAAAAAGCCAAAGCCAAAGAAACCATCGAAGAAAACAATAGAGAGACAGCGAGATAAAATAAAAAAGAAAATTGAAAGACTTTGGTTTCTAGAGAGAGAAACAAACAGTGTGTTCGCTATAGAGAGGGAGACACACAGATGGGACAGATCGTGAAGAGGAAGAAGAAGGGGAGGCCATCGAAGGCAGATCTAGCTCGCCGGGGTACGCACAGCCCAGCAGAAAAGGCTGCAGAGCCCGACCGCCGGCGTAGTCTCCGGCGACGGAATGTGAGGTACAACAACTTCATCGACTTCGACGACTACCTAGATGAGGAGTTCGAGGGAGAGGAGGAGGAGGAAGAGGAGGAGGAGGAGGACGAGAGAAGAAGAGAGAAGAAGCTCAAGCTTGTTCTCAAGCTCAACAACGGCAGAGGGGCGCGTGGAGGTCACGCAGGCGTCGCGTCGTCTTCGTCTGCTTCTGAGGAAGACAACGACGGCGAGGAGGAGAGTGGAAGGAAGCCATTGAAGAAGCGGAGAATCAACGACAGTGAAGTGGAAGAAGAAGAAGAAGAAGAGGAGAGTGAAAATGGAGAAGACCTTAAAAACAATGACAACAACATTAGCCATGTAGAGGTATATCGAATTGACCGTACGGATCTGTTGTACGTACGCAGGGAGTGAAAGTGGTTGATGAATTGGAGACGAAGAAAATGGAAAGTGTTAGAGAGAGAGAGAGAGAGAGAGTCCAGCTCAGCGAAATCTAATTGGTCCAGACTTCAAAATCACTGCTTTATTACTCATTTTCTTGCTATATGTATACATCCATCTGCGTGAGAGATTGAGTGAGAGTGTGGTTGATGTTTTTGGGGTTCCAGCTGGGGGGTGTGGGTGGGGAATTGAGGATAATAACGGTCGGGGTCAACTGTCGAGCTAATGTTCTCTCACAAACAGAATCTGATCACGCCCTCTCTATCCCTCACCTTTCTCTCTCTTAAGTCTAACGTCTTTCATTGTCTCTCTCTCTTGCATATGCTGGCGTCTGCTTTTAAGTTACCTGTCTTTGTCTCTGTCTGTGTCTGGTGCCCTTCTTTTGTCTCCCATTATCAGGCACTTGCTTCCCTTCGTTCGTTAATATATACCTGTTTCTGAAGTTTCTGGTGGTTGCTGATTTTGACAGGAAAGGGAGAGGAAAAGTGAGAATAACGGACACGACTCAGTTCCTGGTTGGTTTTGATTGCTTTGCTTTTCTTATGGTGTGGAGTGGATGTGGTGGATGTATTGATTTTTGTTCTTGTGGCTTTCTCTCGTCAGGGACGCCAACGCACAATGATAACGGATTTCAGTTACCGGAGAAAAGGATTCTGGAGTTGATTCTTGACAAGCTACAAAAGTGGGTTAAATTTATCGTATTATCTCCTCCTGTTTAAATGTGGTGTTACTGTGGGGCTTTGCTGATGCTGATTGTTGTTTTGGTTCTAAATTATGACAGGAAGGACACATATGGTGTGTATGCAGAACCGGTTGATCTTGAAGAGGTATGTGAAAATGGTTACTTGAATCGTTTCAAGGGTTGGCAGGTTTTTGGAAGACATTACCTCTTGGAGTTTAAAGCGTTAATTTTGTTGTTTTGGCTTTTCTAGCTTCCGGATTATCTTGACGTGATTGATCATCCAATGGACTTCGCTACTGTGAGGAAGAAGCTGGGGAATGGCTTATACTCTACTTTGGAACAATTTGAGGTGGGTTCAGTACGAATGCTCACTTTGCTTTGTTCATAGTGGCTAGGTTTTGGCTTGGAAGTTGACTTTCTTCTAGTGAATGCTTTTGATGCTCTTTGTCGTTGTTCAGGAGTGCATTCGTTTGCAGCTGTCAGCACTTCTGTGTTTTTTTTTTTTTTGAAGTTAATGGCTTGGAGAGTCTTTCTCTTGTGTTGTCTTTCATAATTTTTGGGCCTTCATCTGAGGAAACAATCATATCCGAGAAAATGAAATTATCGTATCGCACCAAAGCTACAGAAAGGAAGTTCAACTTAATAGTCTTTTTGACTTTTTAATTGCTATTCCACAACAATAAGTTTTAGAGGTACTGGAGTACTTTTGACAGGCAGTACGGATCAGGATCTGAGATCATTGAGAGTGCACTCGCCCTGTTTGTTTCCTTTTCCTTTTTTATTTTCGTTGGTTTCTGAAGCAAATGCGAATTTGCCAAGATTAATTGGCATTTCAAGCAGTCAACTGCTTAGTTTGAGATCTTCCCTCTTAGTTATCTTCCATTTACCATACTATCAGATTTATATCATGCTTTCATTCTTAATTATTGTACTTGGAATACAGGTAGTTATGTTGGCTCAACAGATAGCATGGGTGTGAAATCCTGTGAAATTCCAATATTAGAGGCCATTCCTTTTCGGCTGGGAAGAAGTGATTCTACCAATTTCTTCTTAAATTTATAGCTTAATTGAGCTTAAGCCCTGGTTTTTATACTGTTTTTTCTGAACTATAAAGTTCTGTGATGGAATTGTCATTTTCATTTGGCGGGTCTAGGCTAGGAGATTAGAATGACTAAGATCTAGATTGCCCTTGCACTTTTAAACTTGTTTTCAAATTTTAGTCGTTGCTTGCTAACTTGTGAAATGAGGGTTTAAGCTCACCGGAAGTTCTGCTGTTGGTGTCTTCTTTTGTTTTCTTTTTCAGCCGATATTCAGTCTCACCAAGTAATTGTGCATCTTTTGAAGCACCTTATGCTGTGATGGGCTGCTATTTTTGTATGGTTGACATTGTGTTGCTAATCTTTGTTACACCACTTTGACATAATATGATTATTTCAAACCATGCTTTTTGATGCCAATAAAATATATTGATAAATATGTCATTTTGCTTTTCTTGAGTTTTAATGGTAGTTCTTTTGATTGCAGAGTGATGTGTTTCTAATCTGCTCAAATGCAATGCAATACAATACCCCGGAGACAATATACCATAAACAGGTATAATGCTGATTGCTTATTCAGCTTTTTGGACGTCCCCATATGGTTGTGTAATTTTGTTAAACAAATTTTGCTGAAAAAGGCACGTGCCATCCAAGAGCTGGCAAAAAGGAAGTTTACCAAGTTAAGAATTGACACAGAACGCATCGAGAAAGATATAAAGTCAGAACAGAAAACAAAATCAAATATCTTGGCCAAGAAGCAAACTAAGAAGCCTGTAAGCCGAAGTATCCAGGAGTCCGTTGGTTCTGATTTCTCCTCTGGTGCCACTCTTGCCACTGCTGGTGATATCCAGAATGGTTCTGTCCATAACCATACTGGTGGTTATGAGAGGCCTAGCAACATTAATGGGCTTGTAGAGGGTAACTCTTTGTCAGTTGATAGTATGCTCGACAAAGCAGAAGATCTATCATCAGGTATAATGCTTGTGGTGTTTGGATATGTTCAATGCTAGGAGTGAAGGATTTCAAGTTCCCTCCTTGCACTTTCAAAGCATGTGTTTAAGTAGATGAATTGTCTGAGGTTGGAACAAATCAACTACACATATTTAGTGGCTAAGTGTTTCACATCTGAATCTTCTGTTTGCGCTAATACATATTTTCCTCAAGAGTGCGTAATCTATTGTAGATATAATATGATTACATGTATTATAACTGTTTTGCACGCTTTATCTTTAGGGAAGGATCTGCTATCCAGACTTGTGAGGAAGTCATCTGGGTTTGATGAAAACCGTCGAGCAACTTATAACTTGTCCAGTCAACCAGTGGTTGGGTCAGAATCTCTATTTTCAATCTTTGAAAGTGAAATCAAGCAGCTGATTGCTGTATGTATCTGAGAAGCTGAATTCTCCTTTTGAATACCTTCTTTTTTGTCTTGACTACTACTAAACAAATTCTCCCTTATCTTCTATTAGGTCGGCCTTCATGTAGAATACTCCTATGCAAGGAGTGTAGCTCGTTTTGCAGCAACTCTTGGACCTGTTGCATGGAAAGTTGCCTCACAAAGGATTCAACAAGTACTGACTCCTGGATGCAAGTTTGGTCAGGGGTGGGTTGGAGAATATGAGCCACTTCCAACCCCAGTTTTAACGCTTGAAACTCGTGTTCAGAAAGATCCTACTAGATTGCAACCAAACCCCTGTATTGCTAATGCATCAAAAGATAGTCTACCTCCAAGAACCCAAGTTGCTGCCAAGGATCATCCTCTAAAAAGGCCTACTTTGGAAGGAAAACCGTCATTCTTTCAACCAAACAGTGCGACTTTATCAGAGGGAAAATCTTTGTCCTTGTCCTCGACTGGAGTAAGATCCAATGTACCTCGTAATGCTACTCATAATCAGCAAAAACTGCCACCCAGAAGTTTTAGTGAGACTCAGAGTAAGGCTGTGAAGCAAGTGGAACTGAACTTACCTCCTTCAAGCTGTCAGCATGATACTGATGCTATTGCAGAAAAGCAGCTTCCAAATAATTCAGTGATGACAGCTTCCAAGCCAAAGGAGTTGTCAAGGACAAGGGTTCTTCCACAATCTATGCCTCCGAAGGAGCAAGACAAGGGACCTGGTTCAGGGTTGCCTAATGGAAAAGATACTAACAGTTCCTTGAATGGTAGGTTGGTTAGTTCATCTTCTGATAATGTTCAAATCCAAATGACCCAAGGAGCTATACATGTTGCCCAAGGGCAAGAACAAGGCCTTACTGACCCTGTTGAAGCAATGAGAGTCTCTGCTGAAAAGACTCAAAAGCAACAGAAACCTTTTAATCAATCCTCAACAGATGTTTCACCCACTGTTCCATCTGTTACATCTGTAAAAAATGATTCTAACAATGCTACCGCTGCCGCTGCCCGGGCATGGATGTCTGCTGGTGCTGCAGGGTTCAAACTACCAACTGAAAATCCAATAACACCAAAGAATCAGATATATGCTGAGTCATTGTATAACCCCACTCGTCAGCGCCATAGTCAACTTCCAATAGTTCAAGGGCAGTTTCCTGTTCCTGCGGGGATGCAATTTGTTAATGAGAAACATTGTTTTCCATTACAAGCATTCATGAGACCACCTACTCATGCAGCAATTGAAGGGCAGTTCCAAAATAGGCCCATGGTCTTCCCTCAGTTAGTGGGGAATGATCTGAATAGGTTCCAGATGCATTCCCCATGTCAAGGGCTTAGTTCAAATTCAAATCCGAAGAAAAAGCAGGAATCATTTCCTCCTGATTTGAACATTAGTTTTCAATCTCCAGGGTCTCCTGCAAAACAGTCTTCAGGTATGATGGTTGATTCACAGCAGCCAGACCTGGCATTGCAACTATGAGCATTGATGTCTCATTTGATGGCAAGGCCTCATGCAAGTAAGCAGATATGATCTCAGCGTCAATCAGGGATTATAGAAGTCGGCTCTTAAAACACAGTTGAATTTGAGAATGCTGATATATCTTTTGAGATGTGGTTTACTGGATTTGGTGGTGTGAGGATATTAATCTTGGTCTTCGACAGGATGTTCGGCATCTGTTACTGAACTGGGATTGGTTTATATGAAGCAGAGATTTTTGCAGATGTGATAAATGGAATATAAATTCAAAATGGTTGCAGAGATAACTTGGTGTAGCTTAATGTTTCCTTCCCTTCCCAACGAGGATCAGTGCCTAGTTTACATTATCACAAGGAGTTAAGATGTTTGGAGGAGTCCTGCATATAATGATTACTAATCACTAGGACCATACTGTCTATTCACTTGAAATCTGAATCAGATGAATTATACATCAAGTGAAGTTAATGCCTTGTACATTGGATACATTCAGAATTAGTTGCTTAGTCTTTTGATTCCTAGTGTCAAGATGCATTCATAGTTCTTCCCGAAATCAATTCTCTTCTCGTGTGAAAGTGTGGACTAGCTCTAGGAAAGGAAGTTTTGTACAGCTTCTTCTTTATGACTAGTTCTGTCATTATTTGCTGATATTAGCAGCCGTCAAGAAATGGGAAAGATGCAGTAAGTTGAAAGAAGTTACGTGTTAATGTGTCTTGTAATTTATCAATTTGTGTACTTGTCGTACCCATCCCACGATTCCCGCTTTTAACCTGAAACCCTTTCTAATTGTTAATTTGTTATAGAAAGCATATCCTGCAACCATAATAGCTGAAATTAACCTGAGGAGTAATTTTTTCTTATGAGAGCGAGGTGAATGTTACATTGACTGGTATTTAAGTTGTAGACAATTTTTCTTTGTTAAATCAAAGACTTTTCCACATTTGTTTTGAGCCCTACTTATATTTTCACGTGCGGAATTGGAATAGGAAACCTTGAAACTTACACATCGTGAGGTTTCTTTTTGTTTTATGCTTTGCATTTATTGACGGGAAATCAAATGCACGACCGACCATTTAATTTCGGCCTCAGGTCAGGACCACAGCATTTATATACGTGAGAAGGATAGGATTCCATTAATCATCTGCAGGTCCAGTGCTAATATTATATGCGTCGTTAGATGTGTCTCTAGCACCTAGATAGATAGTCTCTTGAGTTTTGTGGGAGCTGAGGACTTTCCTGGGTGATTGTGTAAATATCATCTCAAACCAAGAATCATACTCCAATTTGAACCATCTAATGTACTAAATATTTATATGTTAATTTCATCCAACAATTGATGTTAGCAAGTTTGCTAAACCAAGAATCGGTCACAAATATAAAGATTCTAGTTGTGTGAATTCTACCGCTAAAATTCATAAGCCCACATCGCAGTGAGCGACAACCTTTGTATGCACAAATAATCCTTAATGCTTCACAGCCAATTTACACTATAACAAAATAACAGAAACCGCACTTAGTATCAACACAAGACTTTGAACCAGGCTAGGCTATAATTGATATTCAACAGCAAGAAACTAAAACTGGGTCGCCTGCCTTTCACTTTGTATTCGATCTGTTCTTGCCTGATCCGCTCTTAGTTTTAAGAACGCAGATATCCCCTTCGCATACATACCTTCTGGAGGCACAAGTTTCCGTGAAGCAACTCAAAATGTTGGCGAAAAATGCCATTGCAGAAGTTGCAGTCCTGCAGATGAGAATTAATAAAGAAAAGGCTTGATTTAAAAGTTTTGATCTTTGAGGAAATATATATACACAATATAAGTAGAAGGATGCAAAAGGGTCGTTGTTGGTGGTCTCTGACTTCAACAACTATGTGGCAATGAAACACGCTTGGTGTCAGAAGTCAGGAGCCATATCTTTCCGCGAAAGATCCGTGTGTTTACGTGACTGGTTGAATAATTTCGTTGAATTTTGTGATTTACTGATTAAGAAAAGTCATATTGTCTAAATGAGAAAAACGGATGTCAGCTTTGGAATGTGGACAGAATCATCGGATGCTATTTTTGATTTTCAACCCTTTTTTATCCGCTTTTCTTAATCCATCTCTACGTTTCTATATTAATTATCCCATTATTCAATTAAATAACAAATTAACCCCGAGAAAGTTTCTGATGCAAAGTTGAAAAGTTGCAAAAGAACAAGAAAGAAAACTTACAAAAGTAATCTTGGCCGAGCCAACAAGTACTTACAGCATGTCTCTTCACTCAAAACCCAAAAACCGTTCTTTGTTCTCAATCTTTAGCCACTGGTTATTTGCTATGAAATTCTACTGTGCTGACAGATGTGAATCAAAAGATTTACAGCTTTTATTGTTTCTCATGCCAAAGTGTAAAACAGAAATACATTTCACTTTCTATCTGATAACATTCCTAGTAACATACAGGTTTAGAGGAATGATATTTTTGCATTAATTGCAGAGAATAGGTGTTCAATTCATGTCATGTCCAACCAAGCAAAAGCAATGACAGTCTGCTTCTGAGTAGGCAACAGTCTGCTTCTGAGTAGGCAACCAGTTAAACACCTCTTATAGCCCAACGACCCCCCTACTTTGGCAATGCCCATTTTCATCCAAGCCTGTACTTACTAAGCAATCCAAGTTTTTTCTTTTCCAATGGAAAAATATTTCCAAAATAAAAAAACAGAGGAAAAAACAACCAGAAATGGCTGTTGAAGAGCACAAAAATAAAGGAGAGAACCCGGTATATAAAGCGCCTTCTAGGCAACACCGTTAAACAGTTGAGAAGTACACGGGGGAGCAAATCTGTATCCTTCTTTTTCTCTCAATCTCTCCCCCCCTCTCTCTCCATCTTCATCTCTAAAAATTCAATCTTGCAAGTTCTAACTTATTTGTGGGTCCAGGCTTGCACAGGACCTTCAAATCACCATCTCTCAAGAAGCCCGATCCTGGACCTCTCTCTCTCTCTCTCTGCAAAAATTGTCAGAAACCAAGATACATCCATCAAGGAATTTCCTGGAAAGATCCTATTTCAAGACAGGACAAGATCAATCATTTCTCGGAGTTGGCTTTTCTGGACATAAAGATCCAAACTTTCTAATCCCAGAAAGCACATTCTCCAAGCTTTTTAGTTAACGAATCATCATTCCCTTCGGTGTTTGTTTCTTGGGTTTTCCTTATTGTCGGAGAAGAGAGGAAAAAGAAAGAAAAAGAGAGGGGGGAACAGAGAAAAATGTACGTAAAAGTGGTCTATCAAAACTCGACCAAACCCAACTTTGTTCCGTGTGTCAGATCCTTTTGAGTAAAGAGAGACGGGGACACTATATTAGTAAGTCTAATACGTATATACTCTGTAGCCAATCAATAAATAAATAAGTGTGGGCGCTTAATTGTCTGTTGTTGTTGTTGGGGAGTTTCTGGTGGAGAAATGTTACCCATCAACAACGACACTCCATGGAGCGAAGGTGGGTCCGCGGGATCATCTAGTTGTGGTGTTCGTAATGGTGGTGGTGATGGGACGCACTTGAAAAAGGGACCGTGGACGGCGGAGGAAGACGCGGTGTTGGTGGAGTACGTGAGAAAACACGGCGAAGGAAACTGGAACGCCGTGCAGAGGCACTCCGGCTTGGCCCGTTGCGGGAAGAGCTGTAGACTCCGGTGGGCTAATCACCTGAAGCCTAATCTGAAGAAAGGCGCTTTCTCTCCTGAAGAGGAGAGGCTCATTGTTGAGTTGCACGCGAAACTAGGCAACAAATGGGCGCGCATGGCCAGTCTGGTATGGTTGTGTATCTCATTTCCAGGCATTTGGTGGGTTGGTTTCATTTTGTTTGTTCTGAAACACGTCTTTTCTTTTGTGGGCAGCTTCCTGGACGAACAGACAACGAAATCAAAAACTACTGGAACACAAGGGTGAAGAGGCATCAACGGCAGGGCCTCCCTCTTTACCCTCCTGACATTCAACCTCAGTACTCACAAAGCGGCCACACTTACCAATACCACCCTCAATCCCGCTCCACTCCCACTACTCCAACCTCCTCCTCCTTCACTTTCCAAACCCATACTCAAACTCAATTCCAATCCCCAACATCTCCTACTACTACTAGTACTTATATATCATCACGACCACCAACTCCTACTCCTACCGCTTTTCCCCCTGTTGCCTCGAGTACTACATTATTCCCTTCAGAACTCCACCTCCTAAACTCTCCAAGCTCCCACTCCCACTCCCACTCCCACTCCCACTCCCACTCAACACCTACCACTCCAACCTCCTCTTTCACTTTCCAAACTCCCTATTCCTCCACTACGCCACCCTCTCCTACCCCTCACTCCGCGCTTTTTGATTTCTCCACACCAAGAACTCCCCCTATCCTACAGTCTCCTTCGTGCTTTAAACGCTTTTCTTCCCACCGCGATCTCCGCAGTCTTGAAAAATCCAATAACATCATCTCCTCCGTCACTAATCTGAACTCAAATTCTCAATCTTCCACGCACTTACCACTATTACCCCCCTCTGCTTCATCTTCCAATGCATCTTCCACGGCTCTCACTGGCCTCTTAAGCACCAGCAGCACTGAGTTCCACAGGGAGCTGTTGAAAGACAATCAGAAAATGTGTGACCTTTATGCTACTGTGACTCAACCAGAGCTCCCTTCAAACCAAATTTTGTCACCAACTTCCCAAAACATGAACACAAATATTTTCATTGATGCTGATATTAATAAGTTCAATAGAAAAATGAATAAGAAGAGAAATTCTTGCAGTTGTTTGATTGGAGGGGATGGCGAATTGGAGTTGGCCACGGATGCACATTTTTCGACGGATGATCTTTGGCTTGAGGCCAAGGAGCTAGTAGAGAGTGGTCAGAGCTTTAGGAAGCAAATTCGTTTGACTTCAGAGGAAGAAAAGCTCAAAGCTGCTAACTTTGAGGGACTTAATGGGCACTCCATCGCTCTTTCATTGTCTCAAGGTCTGTTGCTCACATAAAATTTGCTGAATGCAGGGGCGTAGCTTTACTGTATTGTTTCTTATCATCTATCTTCAGAATTTGTTATTGAAACGGATAGCCATTTACCTTGATATGAAAGGCATTAAAAAGAAGCAAGCAATTATTGTTTTTCTTTGCAGATGTTGATGCTGGATCAATGCCTGAAGACTTGACATGTCTGCTGGACAACATACCTTCTTCCATGGCTGAGTTGTATGCAGATAGTGGCGATATCTCCAATGAGCCATCTTCAGTCGTAACTGACGATAACACTGGGTACAATTTGCAGCAAGTAGCTTCATTTATTCCTTCTACAGCAGACCATGGCAGGACCCTTGGCCCCTGCACTTGGGAGAACTTGCCTAGGATTTGCTAGGACTTGGGAGAGAGAAAACCAGAAAGCATCAAGTCAATAGGACATTTTCTTTATCTCATTTTCTAACTGGGCTTCAAGTGGCGTACATTACTGAAATTTCTGTCCTGTTTTCTACCAAGGTTTTGAACTCCACTTATTTCACACAATTATGTGGAGGTTATACTATGCATATACATATATCTATCTGTATAACAACGTCGCTGAGCAGACTTGTTTCATACTCAGTGCTGTTCCTCTGTAAAGAGTAAATTTTATTTTTTTGATCATGCCTCCGGTGTAAAAAGTCAGCAAAGCACGAGCAGCAGATAATATTCAAAATTCTTAACCACTCAAAAGTTTTGGATAAGAATACAAAATTACTCATTAATTGGGAAATTAAATCACTACTCAATAAGTTTGTTTCTTTAGTTAGGTGACATAAATTATCATGTTTTCTGCACTTCAATTACATAACCCTCTAGAGTTGCATGTGCGTAATTACTTTTTTCTTTTGATATAGTGTACCATATATTTTGCAATGAAGTACTCGTATACCATGTCTTCTTAAACCAACAAGCTTGTCTTTTTACGACGTTTATTGTGACATTGACGAAGTTAAACAACCAGATATCTTATCCAAGCATTCTCCAAAGAAACCTCAACAGGTTTCTTTTTCTTCTTCTTCTTCTTTGGAAGGGACCGAAGGAGGCCCGACCATGCTGTAACCGGAAATTCCAGTTACTCAGATTATGTAGCATCCTCGTTTTTCCCCGACAACAACAGACAACTACTACAACATCCACACCTTTCACCAATACCAACAGACCTCCACTAGGCTCCT
>JANZLC010000202.1:38978899-38989112 GCA_026413385.1 Erythroxylum gracilipes
AAGAGATTACAAGGAACCACACACGTGTACGATGGCATGTTTGTCAAGAGGTTGGATTTCGAAAACGGGATCCAACAGTAAGAGTGAGCTATTTTGGAGTTATAAAGTGAATAAGTGAGATATTTTTCAGTTGTAATACTTTATTGAGATATTGAATATTGTACTTAAGGTTGATCTAAGTGATATTGAAGTTCCTCTTCATCTTGGAAGAACATTGTAAGAATGGTTCCTCCTTATTGAAAAAAAAAATTATGCAAAGGTTGTTCTTTGTCTTAAAAGAAGAATTATAGTGGAATATAAGAAGAGTCTTGGAAGTGAACATTTGCTAAGGTCATTTTTTAAAACACTATAGATCAGTTTGCACTCTCTCTTCCTTACAAATTGATTAGTTTATATTAAGCAATTTTCTCATCCTTTTATATTGATTGTTATTAATTGAGTACATTAGTTAGAAAAATTATTAAATTTTGTAAACACTCAACTCACCCCCTTCTCTCTTGGCTGCATTTAAGGACTAGCATATTCACTCTTTCTCTAAAATCTTTTTATATCTCATACTATCTTCGAAACATCCCACTTGAACTATTCAAAGAGATCCAATTATTGTCATTTAACACGTGATATTATTGTAGTATTAAGTGACAAACATTTTTCATTATTGTAGGTTATGAAGTACTCCTTTGTCTCAAACAACTATATTTTGATCTTGTTGTATGAAGTACTCTTTTATCTTAAACACGTCTATTATAACCTCATTGTTTGAGTTTTCCTCTTTAACCGCATCTCATATCTTCTTAGTTGTACCATAAAATATAAATTCATTTAATTTTATTTTTCATAATATTTATTAGTCAGGACATAATTATATTTTTTGTGATATTTAAAATTTTAAGTTATTCTTTTTTTGTGGTTAAATTGTGCTTGTGGAGTAGTTGTCATTTCCTCTTCCTTACAAACATTATTAGGGATTAGAGCTATCAAAGATAGCTTTACCCAATCAACTTATAGCCTATAATTAAAATAATATAAGCTTTCAAATTGCCATTACTGATAAAGCCTACACCTTAGACCTCAAGTTAAGTTCTAATGTGAAACTTCGATCAGATGTAATCCTGTAGAGACAACAGAATCAAAAGTATCTAAGCTTTTGATATTTTTTAATATAGTGCCAAACTTTTTATTCGGTGACCAACTTTTCAAATTTTGTATAAATCATGTCAAAGTATTGTTTTTGCTCATGTGGCTAATAAATGGACATCTACGTAGTATGTAGTAGATAAGTAATATTAATAAAAAATATTTTTTGAGTTAGTCACTAATTTGAAAATTTTTAAACTTTTGGCACTAAATTAAAAAAAAAATCCAAAAGGTTAGCACTTTTGAATTAGTTATCCCTATCTAATATTTCATCATTTACGAAAATTTTCTCTTTGGTTTTAAATGAGAGAAGCTATGATACCATGTAGAATTTAAACTAATTGAAATTTTATCTTTTTGAATGAAAAAGCTATGACACCAAGTAGAATTTAAACTGGTAATTGAAATTTTATCTTTTTGAATGAAAGAGCTATGATATCATGTAGAATTTAAACTGGTGATTGAAATTTTATTTTTTAATGAAAAATGAAATTTACAGTGAAATAAATAGGCAAAAAGAAAATATAAATATGATGCAAATATAATCTTAGACAAATTTCTAGAATTTTTTTTTCTTGGATCTAAATAATGGGATAACTTGGAAAAGAACTTTAATTAAAAAAAGAAATCCTAACAAACAAAATGATAACAGATAAATTTATTTTCCAAAAAGTTGGGGACAATTATAATCTAGATAATCAACTTCATCCATGTTCTTGAATTGCTGGAATGATTAAGAACCAAAAGAGAGAGTTATTATCCATCATTAATTCCAACTGTCAATGAAATCCCTCACACCGCTGATCTGAAACATCTGAAGAAAGAATGGTTTCTCCACATGCAGCACGTGCGTCGAACATGGTCCGAATCATATTAGTCGTGGGAGATCAGCAGATCATCAATGAATGAAAGGAAAACTAAAGGCAGACTTCGATTGGATAGATGAGCAAGAGTCGGTTCATTCAAACAACACAATAGGCCTATGCAAAACTGTCTTGGATGCTAATGATAATTTTTTTTTTGGTAAAGATGCTAATGATAATTGGGTTCTCTCAAACTAGAAATTACAATCTTAAAATGTTCATTGACATGTCTCTTTTCTTATTTGTTTAATCTTCATCAATCCAACCTAATCTAGTGAATTTCAAATTATTTCACAGCTAATAATTAATCAGAAACTATCGTACCTGCTCATGGATATATGCTGTTAAATACATGTGAGTCATGCCAAATGTTTCAGAAAGATTTCAAAGAGCAATTAAACATTTTCTTTGCTCTTTGACATTTCCTAAAATCCAACAGCTCCACATTTGGAGCTTGCGTGGCCGACTGAAATGGTTGGTTGGATTAAATTCTCTGGCACAAAGGAAAATGCACATGTAAGATTCTGGCTTACTTAATTTTTATATATATATAAAATCTGGCGTACTTGTTGCCCATGAATCTCAGTTACCTGTTTTCTGGTATTAAGTTTTGCTCTAGACCCTAAAGCCTACAGTCTTCTGAAATTTAAGAAAATTGAACTCATTTAGAATATAGAATATGCATTTCCGTCCTAAAATCTTCTGGTTCTTATTCTTTTTGTTTTTCAAAATAATAGCTGCATTTGATGCGACAGATAATGACATTATGTGATTAGGAACATATGAGTGGTTGACAAGCATCGTATAATTTAAGAATCCTTGTGCTGAAAAATAGCTGTATAGCACGACTTTGCTGTACTTGGTACGTAAGTGGTCACACTCAAGTACCATCGTCAAGAATCTTCTTACTGACTTCTAGGCAATAAAATTAAGATTACACGTGAAAAGTTGAAGGCACAGTTAGTGATTGAGATACCCTTTTTCAAGGCTACAATTTTTGTGTCCAACTCTTCATATAGAGAGGAAGGAAGCTTCTATAAATGAGAAGATTAACTTTCTCCGTCACCGCATAGCACCGCGAGCCGGCATTCTGGACAACGGGTTGTGAATTCATCGGTGGCCAGCGGGACAAGGCCATGGTTGCAGGCCTGCAGCATCTGTTTTACGTCTCATAGTCATGCATGCAGCTGTCTTTGTGGTTTAATGAGAGGCGAAAATAGTTGCAATTCCTAAGCATATTATGTACAAGTGAAAAAGACAAAAACTTGTAAAATTCGAATAATACCTCCAAGTTACAATCTTGCAAATTGTCGAAGAAGAAAATGAAATATTTTAATGGATATATGTTGGGGTTGAAAATTGATGTCTCTAGTTGCGTTCAAGTTTCCGAGTCGTATGTAAAAAAGAGCATCAGAATGTTGGCATATGTGCGTGCGAGACTTTATATCGGCGTCTGACCGTTTGGGCAAATATAAATGCTCGGTGGTGGTGGCATTCTCGGAGGACGCATAGAATAGGCGGCAGGGTGTCTCTAAAAAGTCGTAGATCTACTGAAATTATTATACCGTGCTAACAAGTTGTCGGGCACCGAAAGTGCTTGCAAAGGAAAATTTACATAGGTATGGCTACGAATTGTTCCCCAGATAATCTATCGTAGAGACACATGTTAGTGAATTTTTTAATTGTAAAATTAGGGTTAAAAATTAAATTTGATCCGATTAAAGATATGATTAAATGAGCTGAAGTTTAGTGAAAACATGAGTCCTAATCAATGTGGGCTAGTTATGTGTTGAGCGTGTGACGAGGAGGCTCAATAAAGTTACTATAAATAACTATTAAGATCTTTTGGTGCCTGCTTAAATAGGTTCGTAGACGTTCAATTTCTCTGACTCATTAAAAGGTGCAGAAAGACATTAACGTTGTAAAGATATACAACTTTCATAAAGGTTAACTAAAAGTTTGAGGAACTTATTCATCATACAATGGATAACAAAATCAGTATTTTTTCGCATTTTCTCCATTAATACAAGTTCATAGTTGATTTTGAGTCCATTACTAAAGTTTGTATTATAACTAACACTTAATATTACAATGGTTCCATGATTGTATGAGATTGAATAAAGTTTTTTTTTAATTTCTCGATAAAGAAATCAAAGAAATTAACATGTTTTTGCTTTTATAAACTGCATATTTGTTGTTTGAATTGATGTTTAACAAGCATTGCATGGAAAATGGGTTTAAAATGGACTTCAAGGTGATTTTTTGGTAAAATGTTGTCAGAATATGATGAAAAAT
The DNA here is from genome assembly GCA_026413385.1 of Erythroxylum gracilipes. Taxonomy (NCBI): domain Eukaryota; kingdom Viridiplantae; phylum Streptophyta; class Magnoliopsida; order Malpighiales; family Erythroxylaceae; genus Erythroxylum; species Erythroxylum gracilipes. The sequence goes on from JANZLC010000202.1 coordinate 38,983,195, forward strand.
CATCGAAAAAATCATCAAAATTTGCCTTTTTTATGGCGATAGGAGTAACAAGGCATTGAAGAAGCATGTTACTGCTTCTAGGATGAGCGTGGTGTGCAAACACCTATGCATCCAGAGGCATGTTAAGTAGGTAGCGTGTAGTATACACACTTACGACAGCTGAGGTCAACACACTATAGGACAAAAAAACTCAAAATTTTCTAAATTCATAAAATAGTCCATCAAGTTATTTTAGGTCAATTTTAAGGTCTTATGAATTTAAAAAGTGATTTTATAATTTTCTGAATTTATTACATTGGTAATAAATAAGATTTATCTCTAGAATATTAAATAAAGTTATTAAAGCCATCATTAAGTGAATTTTCATGTATTAGACTTGAAATAAAAGAGATACATGAGGTTTTGTTATCTCATATGGTGTATTTATTGTTTGATATTAGGGATGGCAACTAGTCATAAACCTGACCAGCCTGAGGCCTTACCCTTATAAGCAAAGCGATGTCGTTTTGTTAAAAACGACATTATTTGGCATTTTTAATTTGAAAAATAAAAATTTCAGGCCTACTTAGGCTTGGACTCCCGCTTCGAACCAATCAGGCCTTGGGTTAGTCCGAACCCTAGTTGTAAGGGGTCGAGCAAAGCTCGCGAGGCTTGGTCTTACCTATTGTAATCCCTATTCGATATCACTTGACTATCACTCTGATTGAGTTTTTTGTGATAAATTCTCAAAAACAGTTTGTTAATAATGTGTTCAAGGTTGATATGTGATAATGAGTTTATGCATGAGGATTTTGCATTTATGAATGATAAATTGTCACATATTTTATGCTCATAAAGAAGAATGTGAGGATAATATACAAGAGTGTCCCTTGCGCTTGTGGTTTCATTTAGATACTATTGAGAATACAGTCAACACAATGGCCTTTCAAGTTAATATTTGAATTGTTTTGCTTGCATATTTGGAGATGTCTCTGGCCTTGTGTTTGGTTATTCTTCCTATAAGTGTTGGGGTTATAAAAGATTTTGAGATGTGCCTAAAGGCATAAGATGGAGGAAAGTCATTACTTAAGTGATTTATTCGCTCCTAGATGGTAGAGTCATAAAAGCTAATTTTAAAATGTTCATTGACATGTCTCTTTTCTTATTTGTTTAATCTTCATCAATCCAACCTAATCTAGTGAATTTCAAATTATTTCATAGCTAACAATTAATCAATAACTATCATACCTGTTCTTGGATATATGCTGTTAAATACATGTGAGTCATGCCAAATGTTTCAGAAAGATTTCAAGGAACAATTAAGCATTTTCTTTGCTCTTTGACTTTTGCTAAAATCTAACAGCTCCACATGGAGCTTGCGTGGCGGACTAAAATGGTTAGTTGGATTACATCCTCTGGCACAAAGGAGAATGCACATGTAAGATTATGGCTGGCTTAATTTAAAAAAAAAAGATTATGGCGTATTTGTTGCCCATGAATCTCAATTACCTGTTTTCTGGTATTAAGTTTTGTTCTAGACCCTAAAGCCTACAGTCTTCTGAAATTTAAGAAAATTGAACTCATTTAGAATCATATTTTTTATTAACAGCATCTCATATCTTCTTGGTTGTACCATAAAAATTCGTTCAATTTTATTTTTCATAATATTTATTAGTCAGGACGTAATTATATTTTTTTGTTTGCGATATTTAAAATTTTACGTCGTTCTTTTTCTATGGTTAAATTGTGCTTATGGAGTAGTTGTCATTTCCTCTGTTCCTTATGAACATTATTAGAGATTAGAGCTATCAAAGATAGCTTTACCCAATCAACTTATAGCTTTACCCAAGCCTTGGGTTAGCCCGAACCCTAATTGTAGGGGGTCGATCAAAGCTCGCGAGGCCTAGTCTTACCTATTGTCATCCCTATTCAATATCACATGATTATCACTCTAATTGAGTTTTCTTGTGATAAATTCTCAAATACAATTTGTTAATAATGTACTCAACGCTGATATGTGATAATGAGTATATGCATGAGGATTTTGCATTTATGAATGGTTAATTATCACATATTTTATGTTCATAAAGAAGAATGTGAGGATAATGTACAAGAGTGTTCCTTACGCTTGTGGTTTCATTTGGATACTAATGAGAATACAATAATCGCAATGGCCTTTCAAGTTAATATTTGAATTGTTCTGCTTGCATATTTTGGGATGTCTCTGGCCTTGTGTTTGGTTATTCTTTCCATAAGTGTTGGCGTTATAAAAGATTTTGAGATGTGCATAAAGACATAAGATGGAGGAAAGTCATTACTTGAGTGATTTATTTGCTCCTGGATGGCAGAGTCATAAAAGCTAATGGTTCATACTCAGATTACTTTTATGTGGAGGTCTTATTTATATATATTATATATTCAACCCAAAAATGCTTCATAATCTGTGTGATAAGATGCTCGTTACAAATATTGTTTTGTGACTTTGAGTATCATTATTGTCCTACATTTGTGCTGACCATATTATCAATTTTGCAATTACCTTCTTTGCAAATAATAACAGTCTCATAATTGAAACCCTCATTGGTTTCAATTTTAAGAATGGAAGCAAGATGTGGAATTTGCGTTGGAGATGGCAAATATCAATATGACTATGGTTTAAGGATAGACCATTTACACCTGCATCTATCAATTTATAGGCTAAGAGAGGAACATATATAGACTAGGAAAGGTCAAATAGGATGCGCTATTTGACCATAAAGAGATCCATACCAGACCATCTCCTAAGTGGACTTTTAAAAACAAACATAGAAGGGATTTCCTCAATCCTCAATAACCACTCATAGAGATATGTATGGTGGCACGATGTTCTATGTGAGTCCACGTTGGAAGGACATCATGTCAAAGTCGTACAATTAGGACATTGATATGGTTTTATTCTGTTCATCGTATCGAAAGTTATGTTCTTTTTTTTCTTTTTTTTGGTTTCTTTTCATTCATCTTTGGTACCCATGGTAGAGATCGGAGGTATTTGGCCCCCAAAAGGGATTGGGGTTTTAGGTCATTGGGAAATCCCTTTTCTTAATACCCCTATTCTCCTTTCATTTGGAGCTGTCGTAACTTGGGCTCATCACGCTATGCTCGCGGGGAAGGAAAAACAAGCAGTTTATGCTTTTTTCTAATGTTAAAATAGGTTTCTTAGTAAAGGACTTGTACTCTATAAGATATACAAGAGCAGGGGGAGTAAGGGAGAATATAATTATAATGGTCCATCTTCAGACTAAGTTGAGGGAGTTAAATATTTATATTCCTGATGCTTGTATAGTTCACCAAGCTCTAAATAAACTTCCATCAAAGTTCGTATTCTAGTTATCATATACAATTCTCAAGATAAGCTTTGGGAAATAAAGGGATTAATCATCCATTGTGTTAATGAAGAAAGAAAAGATGAATAATGCAGCTCATGCAACCTTAATAGCAATTAAGGGAAAGGCAAAGGTAAAGCCCCTTAAATTTAAAGGTAAGAAACCTAAATTTCCTACACATGTAGATATTGGTCAATTTAGTATTGCTAGAGTTCCTAGGCATGTTGTAAAAACTATGATGTATTTCTTTTATAAGAAGAAGAGACATAAAAAGCTAGAATGCCGGAAGTATAAAACCTATAAAGAAAGACAAGATCTATTAGGTAGCCCTTTGGCTTATACGATATATGAGTCTAATCTTGCTATAGCTACATCAAGTTCTTGGTGGCTAGATAGTGGAGTCTCTAATCATGTTGCTTCCACAATGAATGGATTTATATAAAAGAGAAAGCCAAATAGGGAGGAGGAAAAACTAATGGTAGGCAATAACATAGAAGTTGATACAATCTCTATAGGGGATGTTTGTTTGAACCTTGATTCAAGGTTGAAGCTTGTATAAGATGGCACATTTTATATACCATCATTTAAATAGAATTTGATCTCTATATCTGTTTTAAATAAAGAAGGTTATAGTTTTGTCATTGAAACTTCTGTTGTAAAGTTATCTTTCAATGCAAAATATGTTAGTACTTCCTTCTAGTTATATGTATTATATAAAATGTGTATTTCCCCTAATGAGATGTGTGCTTCTTATATTGTCGAAAAAGTCACTAAAGAGAAACCTTAATAAAAGAGAAGTTAAACATGTTGGGGCATAAAAGGTTAGGTCACATTTCTAGAGATAAAATTGAGAGATTAGTTAAGGATAACTTTCTCCCAAACTACAAAATATGATGATCAAGAAATATCAGTTGACTGTTGCAGGGGTAATTTGATCAAAATAAAGAACAAGGGGTTAATTCGTGCTTCTGGCTTATTAGAACTCATACATATGGATATATATGGACCTTATAAAGTTACATTGTGTAATTCAAGATATTCTCTAACATTTATTAATGAGTCTCACCGTAATAGATAAATGTTTTTGCTTAAAACAAGTTTGAAGTTCATGAGAAATTCAAGATTTGTCAGGTAAAAGTTGAGAACCAATTGGGAAGGTCAATTAAGATTGTTATATCAAATCGTGGAGATAAATATTATGGCAAACATAATGTTTTAGGACAAGAAAAAGGTCTAATAACTAAATATGTAGAATTACATGGAATAATAACTCGGTCCTCTATGCCAGATAGTCTTGAGCAAAACAGAGTAGTCAAAAGGTGGAATTGCACCTTAAAGGACTTGATGAGGTCAAGGAAAAGTAAGACTAATTTACTTGATTACCTTTGGGGTGAAGCCATAAAAATATCCATATATATACTTAATAAAGCCCGAAGCAAATCAGTTTCAAAGACGCCTTTTAAAATCTAAAAGGGGTGGAAGCCTAACTTGACTCAAATTCGTATATAAGGCTACTCTGTCGAGGTACGTTTATATAATCCTTATGAAGAGAAGTTGTACTCTTGTTTGACTCATTATTACTATTTTGGATATCCTGACCACTCTAAGAGATATAGATTTTACCATAAAGATAGAGGATTTAGAACAGTGGAATCTCATACAACAAAGTTTCGAGAGTATAATGTCTATGATGAGGGTGGTCCTTCTCACCCTTCAAATTATAAAAGGCTAGATACTATAATTATTTCATATCCATCACTCATACAATTAGAATTATGAATCAAGGTCTCAATACTATACCAGTAAAAAAATAAGAACACATACATGTGCAAACTGAAGTTCCTAAAGTACAAGAGCATATTGAACCAGTTCAATAAAAAAGATCCAATAGAGTGAGAAAACCTACTATCTCATCTGATTACATAGTCTATTTAGGTAAACAAGACTATGATATTGGACATGTAGTAGATCCAGATACTTTTCAATATGTTGTTTCTAGACCTCATACAAATTTTTATGAGATACAATAAGGGATGAGATTCAATCCATGAAGCATAATAAAGTATAGGAGCATATGGATTTACCTATACAAGGCCAAAAAGGACTCTTAGGTTAAAGTTAAGTGGTTCAAAGTTGGGTTAATTGCCATAGGGTTTAATCAGAGAGAAGAGATCGAATTTAATTTTACCTTTTCTTCTGTATCCTCTAATGTTGGGACCCGTTTCTGAAACCCAACTACTTAATCCGAAAAACTCATACTTCTACAAGATTCCTTACAAACTTATCTTTTTCTGATACCATATCTGTTGGAACCCGATCTCGAGACCGGATCCCAACCGGAAAACGAAACGGAAGCGAAGCAAACAGAATCGAATGCAAATCGAACCAAAATCGAATAGATTGAAACAAACACCGACATCCGTTGTAAACACGAATCAAAGCAAACTGATCGCGTTGGAAACCCTAAGACATTTTCAAATCCAGTAAGATTTTTTTTTTCTTTTTCATCTTTCTTTTCCTTTTCAATTTCTCTCATATTTATTCCATATGTATTCCAACTCATTCAAACAAAAACAA
>JANZLC010000202.1:38998888-39013115 GCA_026413385.1 Erythroxylum gracilipes
ATCGTAGGAAGTTATACTCTAATTTTGGCTTACTGTGAGTGCTTCTCTCGGGCTTGACATTTTAGTCCTCATGTCTGAACTTTGAATGACGGTGGTTTTGTTTACATGAGGGTGGTTTTGTTTACATGGGAAACAGATATCCCTGTGTATATTGCACAAATTCTGTCTCAGGTTCGTGGTGTCATGGGAAAATATCCTCCATATCAATCCATTCTTTTCCAGATTGTCCTATGGTGGGAGTCAACTTCTTGACAAGGCATTTTATGAAGAGGAGGTGAAAAGACTTTGCTTAGCCTTTGAGCAACAGGTTCATGTTACGAGATTGTTCTTCTTCATCCTTTTCCTTTGATTCAGCTTATTTCTTCCATGCAATCTGTTACTTACACTAACAATCGAAAAACTCGTTTCGTGTAATTAAACTTGCAGTTCCATTATGCCGTCTTCTTCGCATACATAAGATTGAGGAAGCAAGAGATTAGGAATCTGATGTGGATATCTGTGAATGTGTGGCCCAGAATCAGAAGTCAAGAGTTTTCATGACACTGTTGTTTTCATATTTTGGTTTCGGGACACAAGCTGCAACGAAGAATCATATGGTCTGCATAAACTTTTGTAAATCGAATCGTTCTTTCAAGCCTCCAATGGATCATTTGTTAAGTTGCAGAGGTTGCCTAGGCCGTGTATGTTTGAAACCTATGCTTGTTGGGAATAAGATCTATTTGTTATTCTTATGTTCCTTAGTTTGGCTAGCCTAGTAGTTCACAGGCACAACGTACCCAGTATTTATTCCTCATGTCCTTCGTTAGACAAGTGTTGATCAGTTTATTAGATTGCTTAAACTTATCTTACAATTGTTGTACGAGCGTCATCGAAATAAGTTTTCACACTACCAAAGTAAACATCTTCATGAATTCGTGAAACACTTTGAATAAATGTCAAATATTAAGAGATGAAACACAGAAGTATCAAAATGTTAAGAAATTTAACACTTCTCATTACTTGGTTACGTTAAATTAGGGATAGCAATAGGTTGAGTCACGTTTGAGTTTGCTCGGATCAAGACAATGTGAAATTAAACTTAAGTAATTTAATTATACCCTACCTTCAATTTGAGTTTTGGGTAGCAAAGTGATATCAAAGCTCAAATATGGGACTGAGGCTTGGCCCCATGTCGCAGGTTCGAATCCTAGAATAAACTTCACCAATGTGAATCTCCCATGGCACTTAAAAATGATGCCTGGGAGATGTCGCACTAGTGCGGATGCGTGGTGGATTTAAATAATTTGATTCCGCTACCTTCAACTCAAATTTTGGGTAACAAAATTTTATAGAGATGATTTAATGATAACAGGTCAATATCTATTTTCAATAACCTATCAAGTTAGTTATGCACTTCCTAATTCTCACCATAGTATTGAATTCAAGACTGATACCAATACCAAAGCAGTACAACAACTCAAGGTATAAACGAGACTTTCAATCCCGCAGAACTTAAGTATCCAATCCATGAAAAGGAAACTTTGGGGAGTGATTCTTTGAAGACTTTGTTGGTAACTACTTTTATGTTTTTTATTGATATAATAGAATATTAATGAATTGTCATATCTTAGACTCTGATACATTACATTTCTCATTATTTGTTACATTAACTTAAGGATAGCAATAGGTTGAGTCAGGTTCGAGTTTGCTTGGATCGAGACAAAGTAAAATTTAATCAATAACTCAGAATCGAAACAATGTAATTGAATCTTGATTTAATATAACCATAGATAGGAATTCATAGATTCTAATTTCAATTTTTTTTTCAAGAATTTGATCTAAAATTTAATAATGTCTAAAACATTTCATTTTGTATAAATAACGTTGTCTTATTATATATATAAGGACCTTTGTTTTACAAAATGTCATTTATATAAAAAAATTACAGTTAAATTTTAATTTGAATCAAAACCCATAAAAAATTAAATTAAATCCACTCTAAAATTTTAAAAATTTAAATTTAACACGATTTTTTAAAATTTTGATTTAAAATATAATTAACTTAAATTCAATTTATTAATTTTAAATAGAGATCATTGACTTGGTACTAATCGAACCTAGATCTATTGATCTACTCAATGGCCAAGGTTTTGTCTTTTAGGGGGTTTGTGCTTTTAAAGTGAAGAATTTTGATTGCGTTCTTGTGTCCAACACTCATGAACAGAACAGGAAATGGGCATTAGAAATGGAAGAGACTGATCGTTGACTAAAACTTCAATCTTTATCGACTAGATCCAAGCAACAATCTTCTCCGACCAAAATCCATTTCTTATCTCTTCAATCACTCCACGAAACCCCCAAATTACAAACCCTAGCCACCTTCAATATGCCCATCAACACCCCACTCTTCCTCTTCCTTCTTGCACTAGCCACCACCACGTTCTCCGCTCCGATCCCAGGCCTCGACACCTTCCTCTCACACCAATCCCATGTTGACTCACATGCCACCAACGACACATTTGACTCCCTCCCATCATCTCTCAAGAAATCGCTCTCTCGCTCCACTGCCTCTCACCTCCAAGTCTCTTCTCTCATCTCCTCTCTTCTCTCCATCTCCGTCCCGCTCTCTGTTCACGTCCGTCTGGTGGGGTCTGGATTTCCTAGTGACTCCTCCAATACCCTCGACCATTTCCTCTCCGCTACTCATACCTCCGATCACTTCCACGTCATCACCCCCGACCCTCCCGCCCAGCAGAACTCCCACCGTCTCGCTGTCAAGCATTCCCCCCACTTCGATATCGTCCACTCGAGTCCGGCCCTTTCTTCTCGCATCTCCGACGCACTCAAGTCGTCGATCTCGGAAACGCCGTCTTCGCTCCGCTCGCCGTTAGTATCCGTTCCGTTCGACGCCGTTGATCGAATCATTAAGCAAGACTTTGAAAAAGAGAAGACTATTCAAGGGGTTTATGTATACCTGCTTTATTTGGGTTCTCAGTCCAAGAACTATGCGTATTCTTATTCCTCTGGCGATTCATCACCAGCGGTTACTAAGTGTTTGGGGACTGTTTGGACCGGAAAAGAGCGATACTTGTGGATTGATCTGTCTGCCGGGCCTGTGGACTACGGGCCGGCGTTGTCCGGCGATGGGGTTTTGCCCAGAGGCGAGTTTCATCCTCTGGCTACTATGCATGGACGACCCAAGTCGCAAAAGGCTCGATTGATGGACTTGGCTTCGTTGATTTGGAATGCTTATCAGGTACTGCTTGTGCCCTCTTTGAGAATTCCGGTTCACTATGAGAGTTCATTGATTGTTGAGTTTATTCATGTTTATGGTGAGAGTGGGAAGGATTCCAGTGGTTTGGATTTTGAAGAGATTAAGAGGACGTTTAAGGAGGAGCTTGATGATGGCGGTTTGTTGTTGGGAGATCAGTCTTTGAGTTTTAGGAATTATAAAGTGAGCTATGCTGAGTGTTCCATTTGTTCTTTTGCAATTTCTAGGTCGATTAATTCGTATACTTCGAGGTTCTTGTTTGATAATTATACATTAATTGTGAGCGAATATTTGGACTCCAAGAGATTGCACCAGATATTGTCCGAGTCTGCTGAGGAGTTTAGGAGGATGGCTGGTGTTCCTGAGGAGGATTTTGGTAGAGTGCTCCCTGTTTATGTGTTTGATTTGGACTACAATACATTGTTGTTGCTTGATCGGTACCATCAGTCTGTTGCATTTAGGGATATGGTTATTGCTGTGAGGACTAAGACTACACAAACTGTGAGTGATTATAGCTGCAATAGTCGGCATGTGTTTACTCGCACAAGGGAGCTTGAGCGACCACTGGTTGGTTCAATTCTGCAGAGCATGTGGGGAGTTTCACCAACCCATTTGTTATGGAGTGCAAGGCATAATAACACTTTGGTGGATTATACTTGGAGTGTTGGGCATACTCCATTCGGCCCTTTCTCAGAGACCTCATCGCTATCATTTGTGCAGAAGGATGCAGCTCAGAGAAATGTGCTTCTCACATCGTTAAATTACAGCATAACAAGTGCTATTGATGTTCTTGAATCAATAATTGCACATGGTGGAGACAGGAATCTTCTTAAACGGAATCGACATGTTGAGTTCATACAGAGATGGAACTTTTTCAAGTACAAATTGGATAAAGCAGTTTCTGCTATGTCACACTTGGACTTTCAGATGGCTTTGTATTACTTGAAGTCCTCAGATCATGATCTTTACAGTATTCACTCTCTTGTCTATATTGCATCTCAGGAGTTGGAGGCATCTCTTACCTGTTTCAAGGACCCCCCATTTCCATGGGGAACGGTGTTTATGTCGGGACTCGGTCTGTTTGCTCTGTTTTTTACTTATGCCAAGCGAGACAAACTTTTCAGAAGTAAAAGAAAACAATTTTGAGACTTTACTGGAAGGATCTCTGTAATATTTGGACACAATACAATGACACTTCATGAATTTCTTGAGAGGTCTTTGTTCATTTTTCTTGAAATGCTTGCGGCAAAGACGATGAGTATTGGTCCAACTTCCCTTGTAATTTCAGGTTTATGCTAAACATTGATTTTTATTAGTGTAGATGGAATACAGGGTAGTGAAAATCCTTGGCGTAATGTACAATTTTCGCCGCACTTGCTACTCTCAAGTTCTATCATCTTTTTTGTTCTGGAAAATCGTTAATGGCAGGGAAGGAGAAACCATTTGAATATGTAGTTTAGGAGCTTGCGAAGTTGTCTGATTTTTGCCTTCTTGTTGAGGAATTGGATGCTGCATAGAAGATGTATGTTTCTAAGCAATATGGATTTTAAGGTACTTAACAAAAAGATTGGAGCTTTACTGATTCGTGATCTATATGAAGTTATGTGGATCACAAGATGAATTTCAGCTCTCTGTCCTACTATTCTATGCTTTCTTCTTTGGAAGAGAAGATATGCGAACATATTAAAATAATCTTATGTAACATAGCCCGTTTGGATGAGCTTATATCAGTTGAGTTTTTGTCAGTAGAGTTTTTTTCAAAAGAGCTTTGCTAAAAACTCAGTCGATTGTTTGGCTGTCAATTAAAAAAATAACTTTTTAAAAAAAGCTTCATAAAGTAGACTGTTTGGCAACATAAAAATAACAAGCACTTTTGTTAATTTTTACTATATTTTATTTTATCATAAAATTATTTATGCTAAATAATATTTAAAGTATACTAAACAATATGTAAAGTACAATATATTATAATTACGGTTATTTCTTGAATAACAATCTTGTAGGAAATTAGATAACCATCTTGTAGGAAATAATTTAAAGAAATGTCTCATTTTCTTGTACAAAATAAAATTAATATAAAAATAAATATTAAAACATGTAAAAAAATTAAATAATATTATAATGTGAGCATTTAACATAATAAAATTATGAATGGCCATTGAAGCAATTACAATTTTAACTTACTTTGGAAAAGAAAAACTTGACATTTGACGTAAATTTTTTTACCTATTTTTCCAAATGCCAAGAAAATCAACTACAACTACAATAGCTGCGTAATTAACGAGCGAAACAAGAAAATCAAACCAAAACAGACAATATATAAGGAGGGTCAAGTTCCTCCTTTTACAAAATGAAGGAGAAAATACCAGAGAAATCAACGAAATCAACTCGGTTTCTTTCTTCAGGATTGGGGCATGGCTAAATGACTACCTAGATGATTGCAAAATCAACACAGGCTCTCAGGAAGGCATCAAACCCAAAACTTCATTATTGCACCTATAAATTGACTCATTTTTATGAACTAATAACATTCTCCATGTTCAACAACATCAGAGTCCTAAAAATACAATCTGAAGTTATACAAGACCATAGTACATGATGAACCTGACGTAATGGGATTTGACAGCAATTAACTTAATAAGTCTAACTCCCTCTAAGTTGCACCAATGCAACCAATTTGATTGAGCATAACATTGTTTGCCCATATATCAAAGATAAACATGAGCTTTACTCTTAGAGCAACACTTACAGGGTTGACTCTAGATTCTGGAGCAACATCTACAGTCCCAGGGGGTACCTGTACAGAGGTAAAGCATTCAGCACCAACACTGGTTTGAATAATTACAGGTCATACCATTAAATAAAAGAAACAACTTATTCATTAAGTTTGAATCATCCAAATTAGCACTAAATGCCTTCTTCTTCAGGAGCTCCTCTCCTCGCTTAATTATTTGCTCTTGACTGGACAATCAATCATCAATGAATTTAAGCCATAGCCACATCACAAGGCCTCACTTAGAAATTAAAAAAAGAAAATTGTTTATGTCATCCAAAGAGAATTCACATGTACCTATCTGCACTAGCAGCGAGATATATGGGATAAGCAATTCCAGGACTCAGCTCTATAGATTCTATAATATTCAAAATTCCTAATTGCTTATAAGACACCAAAAAAGATCATACAAACATACATGAAATTAGTTGTAATGTTGATAGTATAATAGCCCAACTTTTATTTCCACCTTTCTCGTCAGAAGGGCATCATTTGCCAATGTATGCTTTCCCGCAACACGATTACTCTGAGTAATTGAGAGGCCAGGTACACATCCTCCACTGCAGAAACATTATGAGATCCTAATTAAAATTTAGACTCACAACAAGAGGAACATAAAAGATCATAATGTTCTTATAATGCATTGAGCTCCAGATCCTTGAGACTGGGGCTGATAAAACACCAAATGCAGGCAGAATTCAATGAACAGTTCTCTGTCCTTAGAATTGTCCACAAATTGGTATTTGAAAGCAGTCTCCTCATCAAGCCCTTTAGCATAGTATTCATCAATTCCTTGTGAAATAAACACAATATCAAACTGTAAATTTCAATACCTAAACATAAAGAAAGATATCATTACGATGGAAACAACTCAAAGTTGAGATTGAAGAATAGAACGCAAGCAAAGACATAACTACCTTGGCAGCAATTCTCAATATAATCTCTTGGTGTTGATTTGGAACTTTTGATACATTAGCAACAAGCACAGGCATCAAAATTTTCTTTTCCTAGACTGTAATCAGCAATTAATAAAAATAATCCACTTCAAATAAAATCCCAAATAAAAGAAAAGGAAAAGCAGCAATTCAAGCTTACAGTTTCTTGCACATGCTCAAATGCCACTCAAGATAGATGATACAAAAGTTCTTGACCAAAGGAGAAGAAGCATTGGATTCCATATACAAATCCCACAAGTCGAATAACGGGAGAGCGATATCAGGTTGGTGTTTCACTCTCTTGTTCACATGACTCAAAATTTCAAGAACCTGACCATTGAATAAGAAAGTAGAAGAACATAAGAAAAAATATAAATAAAAAGAGATAGCCAGAAAAATGTGACAGTAACCTTGTTACGGACGGAGGTTGAAGAAGAAGAAGAAGAAGAGAGTGAAGAGATGGTGAGAGGAAGAAGCTTGGAGATTGGAGTCGTCGCATAGAGCCAATCGAGTGAGCATACGATCAAGCAATTCCTCGATGTCGGCATCAGTCTTCGTACTTGGGGCTTTTCTTTACGTAAGTGACGAAAAATTAGCTTCTCAAAAAAGCTAAAATTTGGAGCTTTTCTGAAAAGCTCCAAATTTTAGCTTTTGAAAAAGTTGTATTTGGGCTTTTAAAAAAGCTATTTTTACTTCAAAAATACTTTTGAAGTTTATATCTAAACACTTAATTTTTCCTTAAAATAGCTTTTGCGGTAGAAAAAAGTATTTTTGGACTCTCCAAAAGCTCAACCAAACGGGCACTTATACTACAAGTTAAATGGGAGTAAGATTGTCTTTCTACCTTTATATGTGAATGATGTCTTGCTTGCATCAAATAAATTAACCATATTGTATGGGGTTAATAGTTGTTGGCTAAAGATTTTAATATAAAGGACCTAGGTGAAGCATTTTTCATCCCTGTTATTCAAAGTCATTGATACAAGTCTTAAAAATTGTTATTTCTATCATAAAAGGCACATATTGAGTGAGTATTACAAATGATTAATATGGAGAATCATAAATTTGGAGTAGTACCAGCCTCTTATAAAGAGAGCATGTTTTTGATATACTGTCTAAAGAATGAAGTAGAAAGAGAGGTTTTAAAGAATGTTCCTTATTTTAGTGTTATTGACAGCCTAATGTATGCGTAGTTATGGACTGGACTAAATATTACGTTTGTAAACAGACTATTAAATAGATATTTATCTAACCCATAAATAAACTACAAGAATGCAATCAAAATTTTTAAAGATATCTTTAAGGAATAAATAATTAAATGTTGACATTGGGAAAGTTAAGAGTTTAAACCTAATTGGTTATACATATTTTGTTATGTGTCAAAATGATAAGAAATCCACGTTAAGTTGCATTTTCATATCAACAAATCGTGTTATTTTACGTAAAAGTGGCAAACAAACACTTGTGACATTTTTAATTATACATGTAGAGTTTGTTTCATATTATAGGGCTATTGCATAGGCACTTTGGTTAAGAAACTTGATTTATGAATTGTTTTTGATTGATTCAGTTTCTAGACCCATCTAATTGTGTTGTAATAATCTTTTTGATGCACTGTTAAGTAATAATAAAAAATATCATAAAATCCAAGTATTTGAAGGTTAAGTATTTGACCATAAAATAACTTATACAAAATGTTGACATCATTATATAACATATTCTTATTAGGCATATATTGGCTAATTCGTTAACTAAGGCACTCTATCCAATCCTTTTTGGGATATACATCTACAATATGGGTTTGTTGAAGTCCCTTAACACTATTAGTTAGGGATTACTGTAATTTTTATTTTGATACAATTATATTTTTATATATTATGAATTATATATTTTTATGATTATCATTTCACTCTTAGTCATATAGATTGTTCTGCATTGTAGTAATATAGGTGTATTTTTTAAGATTTGTGTTAATCTTAAGTATATTATATTCATTAGGCATATATATTGTGTAAACATGATATCTATGTCCATTAACACATAAAGATATCTTGAGATATATTTATATATAGGTTGTATCAAACATAGTAGGATAAAAAAATTTAATCCCATAAATGTTTTCTCTAATGTAATTTAGTATACAATGAAAGAAAACATTTAGTAAACAGTGAAAGAAATGCATCTTAGCATTCAATAAGATAAAACAAAGTTCTCATAAAGTTCAGAGAATTGGTGCTGACAAAAGAGACATGGTATATTACAAATCATACATATACTATTTTTGTTTGTCACACTCTATTTTCTCATTCATATTAGTAAGATTATTAGATATGCATGATTATATTAGCTCGTGCTGTATATGATACAAGTTTATGATGTTTTCCATTATTGAAAGCATTACAAGACTAAATGATGGACTTTCTTTTATCTTTGGATCAAATTTGGTTTAAATGTTAAACAATATAGATTTTATTATATTATACTTTATTATTTTTATTTTATTATAAATATAGTAATTAACATTTGCTCAAGAGGGAAAATGTTCAATTTTTTAATTCCTTGGACATTTATTAATTACTAATTTTCAAGTTAAAGTTAAGAGAAAAAATTAAAATTTGATCTAGTATAAAAATATTGAAGTGGCCAATAAAATATCTAGTTAAATAAGTTGAAGTTTAGTGAGAAAAATAACATCTTATGAATTTATGTCAGGTACTTATTGAATCTGTGATGGGGATCCAATAAAGTTACTATAAATATCAAGGATCTCTGCGACTTATTAGGAGCTTCTTATGTTAAGAAAGGTGTGAAAAGACCTTGTCATTATTGCTTTAGGTAACTTTTATTAAGAACAATCGAAAGTTTCAACAGCTTTTTCAAAGGTTGAGGAGCTTGATTGAACACTTCAACAACTTGCTCATATAAACATAGATAGCAAAATATGTATATTTCTACATTATCTCTAGTTATACAAGTTTATGGTTAATCTTACACCGATAAATAAGTTCATATTATATTTAACATGTAGAACATGAAATAGAATGGAGATGATGGCAAGAAGAACTAGTATAGTAAATGGAAGAGAAGGCCATAAAATAATATATAAGAGAAACAAAGTTGTCTTTGAAAGGGAGAACCTTAAAAGAATTCTCTTCATTTTAACTATTTTTAATTAGGATAAAAGTCATATATCTTCCCTATAGTTTAAGAAACTTTAGAAAAGTCAATGAATTTTTTATATTTTTAAAAAACATTCCTTTAAGTTTTTAGTTTTCTAACAAAAACCTTTATCTTCGACTTTGCTAAAAAAAATAACAATGAAAAATACGTGATATTAACATTAAATATAAAGTAATCAAATGTCGCTAATATGATAACCTAATTCAACCCGCAAGCTCTATTCGTACTAATTAAACTTAAGAGAAGATGACTTTCTAAAAAACTAAAAATTTGAAAAAAAATGAAAATTTTATGAATTGAAGAATTTTAAAAAAATCTTAAATTATAGGAGAAGTTTATGCCTTTTACCCTTTTAATTATTTTAAATGTCACATATGTGCTAATATGTAAATTCAAAAAAATATATGATAGTCAGGGGCATTAACAATAAACTATTTTTATTAAAAAATTAAACATTTAATTTATAATTTTAATAATTTTCATTTCTATTATAATCAAATAAAATTTATAATTTACCATCGTCGATTTCTTTTTGAAGTAGGATTAAGGGATTTACTAAAGTTTGAACAGTATAAAGTACCTGGTTTTAACATTACAATTCAGCATGTTTTGGAACTAATTAGGTTCAACTAATTTTCAATGCAAATAATACTTGTTTTTTCTCAAAGATACCTTTTCGCTGGGAATTTTTGAAAGAATAACAAAGACAAAATATTGTAATTTCATGATTTCACCTTTTCAAGGTAGTTAATAAACGATTTTAATGTATTACTACTGATTTATAATAAGAATGCAATTACTCTATCTAAAGCGTAATAAGATCTTATTATCTTAAATATATATTAATGTAATACGTAACGATATCTTAGTTACGTATCCCGGATCAAACGTGAAAGGGCAATAAATGAAGAAATGCAGAAAATACCTAATTTCAGTTTCATAACTTGAAAAGAGCTTTCCGAAGCCAAAATGAGCTCGAATCTACTGCCGTCTTCACGAGAACCGCTCGTCGGGATGCAGTCAACATCTTTCTACAGTTTTCTCAAAACATAAGCTCTGTTAATGGGTAAGAGAATCCTTATGCTTACGAATGACATGAGCAACTGCAGGTGACCTTAACCTTTATATATAGCTTCCATATTGAGCTTCCCCATCACAAACTCGATATGGGTCCGGTCTACATTAATCGGGATCTATTTTTCACCCTGACTTTGACCCATTGATTTAGATCATTTATTAGGCTACTTTATTATCTTTATTCGGATCAAATTACGTAACTCAAAAAGTATCTGAACTAAACCGTCTATGAAGCAGCCATATAGCATGCACTCTGCATACATGATCGAGGAAATCACCCGCGTCTACTTGATACTCTTCCACGACATTGTACCATCTGCAAACCTTAAAAACTGTAACCTTAAGTGAAATTTCGATCATCCAGACACATAGCTAAATCTGAATCTGAATTCCCTACGAGATTTAGTTTGTTGACTTTTCTATATGTCAACATATAATCTTTGATTCCCTTTAATTATCTCAACTCTCGTTTGACTGCATTTCCATGGTTTACACCTAGGTTAACCAGATATTGACAAACAATCTAACAGTATATGCAATGTCCCGCCTAGTACTTACCTGAGCATACATCAGGATATTAACTGTACTAGAATACGAAACATTCCTCATAACCTCTCTCTTTACTTTATTCTTTGGATATGGTGCCAAAGATTATCTCTGACTATGAGAGATAGGTGCTACAATAGGTTTACAATTAACCGTATTAAACCTTTGTAACATATACTCAATGCATGCACTCTGTGAGAGGTATGATGAGTATTAAGATCTGTCCTGGTGAATCTGAATACTTAGGACAAAAGATGCTACGATAAGGTCTTTTATATCAAAGTTCTCAACCAAATGTTGCTTAAACTTATACAATATGGTCAAGTAATTTGACGTGAGCAATATATCATCCACATGCAATAATAGGAATATAACTTTGCTCCCCCTGACCTCATAGTACAAGCATCTTTTCAACTTTATTTTTCATGAAGCCAAAAGAGGTCAAACCTTATCAAATGTAAGGTATCACTTTCGGGAGGTTTGATGTAAATCATATATTGATCTGCATAACGCGCAAACCATATTAGTTCCATCTGGATCCTGAAATCCTTCAGGTTATACCATATAGACCTCTTCACAAAAGTCTTTACTCAGAAAAGCAATTTTGACAACCATCTTATGTAACTTTATATCATCATGAGCTACAATTGCCTTAATCACTCAAAATATATCCAACGAGTATACGATAGAAAAGGTCACATTAAAGTCAACCTTTCTCCCTAAGCAAACGATCAAGCAACTGAGCGAGCCCATAAATCGCTGAACTTTACTATGCTTTATGGCTTGCATCTCATCAGTCATTGCACCCACCACAATTCTGTACTGGGTTCAAAAATAACTTCTGTAAAAGTAACTAGATTCATAACATGTCTAATATCATAGTCTTGTTCACCTAATAGACTATATAATCAGATGGAATAGCAGGTCATCTCACTTTGGCGGATCTTCATAATTGCATTAGATCTTGTACTCCCAGGAACCTTTATGTGTACAGGTATAGGTTCTTGTTCCTGTATAGGCACAGTACAAAGACCTAGATCCACCGAATCTAACTATATGAATGGTGGGTACATAATAACTGTAGTATCCACTCTGCTATTATCTGAAAGGTCAAAGGGCCCACCAATATTATAAACATCATATTTTAGAAACTTAGCTATTTATGATTTTACTATTCTGGTCCCTCCTTCTCTACAGTAAGATCTGTAGCCTTTAGAGTGATTGAAATATCTTACTAAATAGTAATAAGCGAAACGAGCATGCAATTTTCTTTTATACGGATTATATTATCTCAGTAGGGCAGCCCCACACATGAATATGTGGAAGACTAAGTTCCCACACTTCCAGATAATTAGGCAGATTAGTTCTATTCTGCATTGACTTCTTCAAGTCCTTTAGGGTGTGATTATGCCTTTCGGCAACACACCATTTTGCTCAGAGCTACCCAATATAGTGAACTAAGTCACTATTCTAACTGATTCCATATATCTGCCAAAAGGACCTTTTGAAGTCCCAAAACACCATGTTTGTCAAGATATTCTCCTTCATGGTCAAATCTAACACTTTGAATGGATTTTCCCAATTGGTTCTCAACTTTTAATCTTTAAGCAAGAACACATAACTGTAATGGGAATAATCATCAACAAATGTCATAATACATTTGGAATTACACAATGCAACTGTATAAGTTTTTCTAATATTCGTATGTATCAGACTCAACAAGTCAAAAATATAAGTTGACCATTCTTCCTTATTAGTCAACTTACCCCTGCAACAATCAACACATGTTCCTAGATCATCATAATCTAGAATTAGAGAATGCTTTCCTTGATCAATCTCTTAGCCTTAGCTTTGGAAATATGGCTTAAACTTTTATGCCACGCTATGTATGGCGTTTCACTCATCAGGATTCTTCTTTTCATGACTTACTTAGCAAGATACGAAGAAGCATATATCTAATTCGGGGCAAGACACATTCTATACAAATCATATGACAAGAAAGTTGTACCATTATGTTTTGCATTAAACACAACTGTACAATAGAAGCATTAAATACAAAACATCAACCTTCTTTGTCCAAAATTGATCCAAATATCACATATAAAATGTGTCGTGTAAAAACCAAATGAGCCTTGTAGCAAGGTTCAACTCATACATTCCCCTACAAATATTTCATCCACTTCATCATTATGTCAACCATCAGTTCCTCTAGTGATGTTGTCGACTGCAACCAAATATAAAAGAAATCACTTCCGTTAAAACAAATGAATGAAGTAGCGGTAAGCGAATATCGTTCCCACGAGGAATCTCTAACGGTAAAGGTTAGCTAGTTTAAACGAAAATAGAAAGGGGAGTTTTTGTTACTTACGGCAATCACAAATTGAAACAATAATGAAATCTGAAAAGTCAATAGGAAAAATACCTTGGTTTCGGTCACCGATGTTACCATGCTATTATGGATCCTCG
>JANZLC010000202.1:39013215-39026470 GCA_026413385.1 Erythroxylum gracilipes
CCATTAAATTCGGATAATAATTTCAACACCTTAACAATAATTACGCCCAAAATATATGCAATTAAATTGACTTATCATCCTCCTTCCCTTTATTTGACTTTATCCTGGATATGAACTCCTGCATTATAGAAGCACCTTGATCAGATACTCCACTATATAGCCACCAAGTACTTAATACGACTATCAGAAATCAGATTCATAAATTGATATGTTAAAGAGTTATCTGATGGTCACAGTCTTTCTTTTTAGGCCTCATATTGCTGGCTTCTTTATGTCATGTGGACCTTTACTAGCACTGGATTGACCAACATCAATATGTAGAGAAGATTTAGTATTTTTACCTTTGATCTTAGTGGGCTTCATCTTTTCCTTCCCTTTAGTTGCTTCGAGGGCTATAGGAGTAGCAAGCTTGAGTTTTCCATCCTCAGCAATGCAATGGGCAATCAAAGCATTAAAGTCCCATGCCTCATCCTGCGAATAATATGTCATCGCCATATTACTAAACTCTGGAGAGAGTGTATTCAGAGTCTGGTGAATTATGAAGACATCAGGAAGAGGAATATTCAGCATCTTCATTATACTATGAAGATGAATCATTCTTAATATGCACATCATTACTCCCCCTTTTCCTATATACCTCATGGAGAATATTTCTTTCATCAAGGCACTTGTCTCAACATTAGGTGAGACTGTATACCTCTAGGAGACGTTACTAAGAAACTCATTCGTTATGTCTATGTTCGGAAGTCCACTAAGTAGATAGTCAGTTATGGATCTCTTAATGCTCATAAGACATAACCTATTAGACCGATCCCAGGCTTCATATGCTGCTTTATGAGCTCTCGAGTTCATGGATTTAGGTAGAGATAGTCTATCCTACCATATGGCCATATCAACCTCAGATATCTCTATAGCATTCAATACATTCTCTGTCCACTTTTTTGTATTGAAACCGATTAGGGTTTTAATGGTGACATTGATTTTATTGATCGAAAAAATGAATGTAAAATGATAATGTTTAAATTAGCACAAATGTAGGATAATAGCAATACTCAAAGCCATTAAACAGTATCTTCACCGAAAATTCGATCACACATATTATAAAATACCTTTAGATTGAATATATAATATATGCAATTAGACCTCCACATAAAAGTGATTGGAGTACCAACCATCAACTCTCATGACACTACTTCCTTTGGACGAATAGATCACTTGAGCAATATCTTTCCTCCATCTAATGTCTTTATGCACATCTCAAAATTTTATATAAGGCCAACACTTTTGGGCAAAATAACCAAACATAAAATCAGAGACATCCTCTAACATGTAAGCAGAACAATTAAAAATGCTGATTGAAAGGCCACTTTGGTGATTACATCCTCATCAGCACTCAAAAAGCCCACAAACACAAGGGATGTATCTTTATGTTATCCTCACATTCTTGATGGGCATATGGTAGGTCATAATGTAACATCAATAAATGTAAAAACCCGAATGCACAGTCTCATTGTCATACACTCGTGCTGAAGATATTCTCTAAAAACTTTATTTGAGACTTTTGTAAAGAAAAAATCTCATTAGAGCAACTATCGTGCATCACCGAACACTGAACCAACCTACCAAGAAATAAGAACCTCATGTATCTCCTTTATGGCAAGTTTGTTGCATGAAAATTCACTCAAAAATGGCTTCAGAATGTCTTAAAATCCTTTTTCGAGTGATTATCATGCAATCCCGAACATTGAACATAGGACCCGAGACACGAAAACTTGAAGTATCTCCCTCATGTGATGTCCGAAGTATGAAAATTTATTCAAATTTGGATTTAGAATGCCTTAATTCCTTTTCTGGAGTTAAATGTTAATTTATTACTAATGTAATAAATCCAGAAAAAAATTCACTTTATAAATTTCCCGGACTCGAAAACTGACCCAAAATACCCTGGGGCATCTTTATGGGAAATTTGAAATTTTTGTTTTTTTTTGTTTTTTAAAACACTGTCACAATTTCATATGGTTGATGTCAGTCGTCGCATCGGCGCGAGAGGCGTGTCTTAAACACGAGCCAATGCCCAGACGCGTCCACCGAAGTTAGTGCATGCGACGCACGTGCCTGACATGCATGCGGTCACCGTTGCGTCACGTGTTTGGTTCGTGCAACGCACGAGCCAAACTAACCACCCTTGGGGTGGTACTGTGCACCGTCGAGCGCATGTTGCACATGTACTCAACGATCTTCGTCGCCTCCAACTGTTTGGGCAATTTTCAGTAAGTTTTGAGCCAACTTTTCACGCTCTCGAGTTCATTTTCAACCCATTTCTCAAGGGTAAACATATATATACTACTTTTGTGCAATTAAAAAAAAAGAAGAAAAAATCGAGAAACAGAAGTTAACTCTCTGAAAACCTTATGGAGTAAAACCGAAAAATCTTCGTTTTTAACCACCCGATCACGTCACCACTCTGATATCACGTATAATACGTAACGATACCTTAATTACGTATCACAGATCGAATGTGAAAAGGCAATAAACAAAGAAATACGGAAAATACCTAATTTTAGTTTCATAACTTCAAGCAAGCTTTTCGAAGCCAAAATGAACGTGAATCCGCCGCCATCTTCACGAGAACTGCTCACCGGGACGTGGTCGATGTCTTTTACAGTTTTCTCAAAACGTAAGCTCTCTTAACGGGTCAAAGAATTCTTATGCTTACGAATGACATGAACAACTGCAGGAGACCTTAACCTTTATATATAGCTTTCATATCGGGCTTCCCCATTACAGGCTCAATATGAGTCTAGTCCACACTAATCAATATCCATTTTTACCCAAACTTTGACCCATTGATTTAGATTATTTATTGGGTCACTTTATTATCTTTATCTTGATCAAATTACGTAACTTAACTGATAAGTTATTTAAAAAATTAATAAATATAATTAAATATTGTCCAACTTTATAGGAAAAGTCAAAAATATCCGACAATTAAAACTTGTAATCAACCGAATGAACAGAAAATAATAAAAATCATGGGTATGGCGCCACCACCTGAAGCTAATGTCAGAGTGATATTTACAAATCATTGACAGCATTATTGCCTTACAATATAAAGATCGAGTGATAGATGCCACTAATTGCCAATATCAATAAGCAAAATAAATTACTCATTACACTTTAATATGTTTTTATAGCAGAAAGATACCAAAATTCAACGGTTTTAAAGTAGTTATTGTGTCACATTCACACGAGAATGTGTTGTTACTTTCAAGAGAATAAAGGGGAACTTTAGTGATTGCACTTCTTTTTGTATTTTATTAAATGGTACCTTTAATAATTTTTAAGAGATAATTAACTTAATTTGAAAAACGGAATGTAAATAAGTTTATTAACAATTACCATAATTTTTTTTACAAATGTTAATAAATAATTGGTAGGCTCCAAACCAAAGTATCATTTCCTTTTCTTTTATCAAAATTAGAGCGAAAAAAGGGGTAAGGTCAATGTGATTCATGGCCTTTGCTTCATTGTGGCCCATAATTGGCGTCATGTTCGGCACTTCTCCATTTTGTGACTCAGACTAATGCTTTATCAATTGCTTGCGCTCCTTTTCATGGTGAAAGGTAGGCCTCTTCTTTCGTCATCTTGCAACCTCTGATTAAGATCCTTACATTTATATTTTAATTAATTTAATTTTCAGGGTCGACTGATTGTAGCTTGTTTGCGTTTTGATACATGATTGTGGTTTAATTATAACACCCTTTATAACCTGTTTCTGGAGTCAATAATTGTATTTAGACCTCCCAGTGGATTGTACTTCCATGTTTTCAACTAATGATTAACACCAAATAAATTTTGTGATTGTGATATGAGCTAACTGGGCATTTGCGGAAGTAGAATCAATAGTATCTGACACCTGAGGAGCAATCAATTTCATGACCAAATGGAAACCAACAACTATACTCAATGATGTCTACACAAAAATGATCACTGATGCCCTGCACAGAAAGAAAGCCAAAACAGAATAAACAAGACCCTGAAAGCTGAAACCCCCCATATTACATAACAGAACCTGACATTACAGAGTTTCAAGACATTACCATTTCTTATCACGGTGATTCAAGGAAGCCAGTTTTGGTCAAAACAGCATTCCTTACTCTGCTAAGATCCCTACCTTTCAGGGTCCTACCAACACCTTCACATACAGAAAATGATGAAATCCGAGTCCTTGCAAGCCTTGTTGCAATCAACTCATGTGGGGGCAGCTTCGATTTGAATTTACCTTCATCATCATCTTCTTCTTCTTCTTCACTGTCACCACCACCATCATCATTTTCACTGCCATCAGGACCGCCGTGGTTATCATCAATCCATGAATTTACGCTTTTGGAGGCTTTCTTGGATTTTCTTCCAGAAATCATAGACCAGTCAGGAATGTTGACAGGTGCTGATTGTTGCTGCAGAAGTTTGATTTCATGTGAAGAGGTGTTACTGCTACTGTTACTACCAGCAGTTGTTGCTCTTGGAATCATTCTTGCGGCACTTGGGAAGTTTCTTGAAACAGAAACTGAGGGTTCTATGGATTTGTTGTTAGATGCTTGAAAGGTTGAATCTTTACTTTCTTTTAAGACATCCCAGACATCCTCTTCGTCAAAGTCTCCATCTCTCAGTGATCTCCACAAGCCACTGCTCTGCCTCGATAAGCCACGCCTATAATCCATTGCCAATTGCCTGCAAATTTACAAACTACGAAAATATTATACAGACTTGAAATTTTACGGTCTTTAAAATTCGCTATTCAAGAGAATAAGATACAAAGAAAAGAGAAGATTTTCAGAGATGACATAGCTTGGCACCAAACCAAGTCCAAAACCGGAAAAGCAGTTCATGTAAAGAACTGAGAAAAAGAAAAGAAAAAGGAATCCAACTTTTTGATGAATTGAGAACCTGCAAAAAACGGCCTTAGCTTTCCTCGGGATTCTAAAGGGAAATCTGCAACATGCAAAGGATATTCTGAATTAAACAAGAAAATCAAGCATTTTTTCTTTTTCTTTTTCTTCTCTCGACAGAATTCAGGGAACAATCGAAAAGAAAAGGCTTGAAGAGTGAACAAGTTCCTTTATTTTGATCATCAGATTCGGCCCTCAAATCTGTTAAAAGAGTTGGTGGTGATAGCCCAAGATCTACACACGAAGAGGCACTGTAATGAGAAAGAAGCATGAATAAGACAGACCTTACTTTTGTCCTCTGGAGATCTCTTAGTGCTAAATGATGTGCTCGTCTAATGTGCTTCACCTTGACAGCTTTTGACTCTTGGGACAATGATATAAGCAAGCAAATGAACAGTACTAATAAGTAAAATGTAAATTCAAGGTACCCTTTGGATCATTTACTTTCTTCCTTTCTAAACTTTATGACCCCAAATCTTCCCTTCTCTTTTCGATTCTTAAGGTTGGATTTGAGACCAAGCTAAATTCAATGATAAGTTTTCTTTCTATATTATGCACTGGGACATGAAATGATAATGATTTATATTAACATCTATTTATTAGCACGCTAAGTTTTATTAGATACACTAAAATTCCCTTCCTTTCCTAATGATAAGAAACTTGGCTAAGGAATATTATGGAGTTAAATTGTACTTGATTTCTACATCTGTTTTCAATATTGATAAGAAGATGTTTAACTACTCTTACCTTTAGATTAATATAACTTTTTAGATTGGTCAATTATAGGAAACTCGCACTGGAGAATGTTCATTATCTTGGTACAGTGGATATGTTACCAGCTATGCTATTGCATTCTCATTTCTCAAGTTGTGGTTGCCATTTGGTTTTGGCATGCTCGTAGCCCAAAAAGACTAAATTTGCAGAGAGACAGCAGTGAATGGTAGCCACTAGCCACTGAGCAGTGGCAGATTCTCAGGATTGCTATGGAACGAGAGCAGGAATGGAAAATGTTTCCGACAATGTTGCAGTAGGTAATAGTATGAACCATTATAGCAAGATATTAGCTTGTCTTTAGTTTTGTGTTTTTCTTTGAAAAGCATTACAGATCACAAAAACCAAATTCTTCAGTCACATTATTATATTGTATCTTCCATTGCCAAGATGCCTTGCCAATCACAATCTTTTCCAGCCACCTACAGCACTGCTTTGAGCCTATTCCACCTTCCATCCTTTCTCTTCCATCCATAATCAAGACTCAAGAACATAATGTTTCAAATTCCATTATATCAATCAAGCTTTAAATTGAATCTAAGAAAATATTTAATCTTTGGAAACCGAATTTTCTATCACTTTCTTTGGGGAAAAAAAAGTTGACAACTTGAATTTTTTTATTCTCGCTTATTTCAATTAAATTTATCAGCAAATACAATTTTTCAAAGTAAATCGCGGTAAAAATATATAATAAATTATTATTTCATTTTCAACTTAAAAACATAGTGTACAGCACAAACATCTTTACTGCATGTCCAATACTTCATGCAATATGAAAACTCCCATATTTTATATTCTTATTATGTTTTCTTTTCATCTAAGAAATTTATCTTCGATTGACTGTTAATATTAAAAACATTCGTTAAAAAAGTTGAAAATTTGAAAGAGACGAGAGAATTTGATTTATAAAAATTAAAAGGTTTATTAAAATTAAAAAAATCTATGTAAAAGTCTCGGGTGAATTTCAACTCATAAATCATATGAGTTACAGTTCACATAAACTCTTATTCAAATTGTTGTTAGAATTCAAATGGTGAAAAAAGTAACGGGCAATAACGACAATTTTAAATGAGAGTCTCGCTTGGAGAGATCTAATAATACGTAATCTTCTAGTAGAGAGACTGTTTTTAATAAACTTACATGTAATGCAACATAAAAATACTTTAAATTGTAAATGACTATGTATAACTAAAAAAAATACAAATGTATAATGCAATACAAATTAATGTAGTTATAGAAAATGTTAAAAATTAACAATAAAAGATAAAATAATTAAATAATTACACAAACTAGAAAAAGATATGTACAAGATTAATTCAAATCAATCATATCAAGAAAGTAATTAAGCTACAAGGGAAATTAACTAAGTTAACTAACTAACAGGTAAGTACAATGTATTAAACTAAAGGACACAGCCTAAAAAACCTAAGAGAAGGGGAATGACCTCTTTAAGAGAGATCATTTATTCGTATCCTAATACACAAAAGTTTTATATTACAGGCTTCTTGGTAAGTTTTGTCTGAGCTATATCATTCTTGATAGCTTATTTTCGATTCTTCTTAGATCTTTTTTTTTCTCTTACAATCTCTAAGTATTATTTTCTTGCATCTTTTTAATGAATCGTTACGGTGTCTCCTTTTAACATATCTGAATCACCTAATCCTTGTATTTTTCAATTTTCTTTTAATATCAGCCACTTTTAATTTGTTTCTTACTATTAGATTGTTGACTTTATCTTTTCTAATAAGGTTACAAATTTACTGGATCATCCTCATCTTCATCACAATAAGTTTATTATTATGTATTTGTTTGATGGATTAATACTCTGCTCCATATAGCATGGTTGACTTAATCATTAATTGAGAAAAATACAAAAATAAAAAGATAATAAATTTGGTTATCTCTAATTAAAATCATTCTTATAATTATAATTTGCAATTCTAATAACCATTTGGGGCTAAACATACAAACTACCGTAACAAAACCAAACTTCTAAAAAAAAGGATACCCTCATCATTAGTATAATTGAATTTAATTCAGAGAAATTAAAGGAAAATTAAAGGGAAGCAACTTTTAGGAGCCGTCATTTCAGAAAGGGTAGACCATTGTTCTCAAAGTAATGACAATTAAGTGAGACTCCGAATCAAAAGAGATGATTGAGCATGAAGACAAAAGGTTGCTCTATTGAAAGTGAGATTAAAATTGGAGCAACCTGCCCATCCGGCAAGAATGACCCACATATCGCATGCATCAATTTAGCAGCCGTCATTCAACGTATTTGGGCAATCAAATTGCGCATCACTAACAGACAAAAGCATTTGGGAATTTTCTCAGTAACCAATCAAATACTGACTGCTATCGTTTGAGCATAATCATGTACATTGAGAGTCTGTTAACAATTTTTCTTTCCTCTAGATATCTTCGAGCATGCTCATGTACATTGAGAGTCTGTTAACATTTTTTTTCTTTCCTCTAGATGGTGTTGACTATATTCATTATACTTGATTTAAGCAAGATTATGGCGGCTGTTATGTGTGCCGTTAGGCCCCATTACTGTAGGGTCGACTACTTGATTAATAAGACAATCTTAGCATCTACACACAGATTGCTTATGTGGCTTTTGGTTTAGGTAATGTTTTACACATTTTAAGTTGATTAAACCAGCCTAACTTAAGACGAGTGAACTGAATATAAAGTGATTAACTAATGTAGCTTACCATTTCAAAAGACTGCATCGATAAAGAAAAAGGGTCGGTAACTATTAAGAATCTCACGTCGGACAACTATAAAGGCATCCAAGAATTTATAATAGTGTGCAAATCTTCCCCTCTTGAGCTAGCTTTTGGGGGTGAGTCAGGCACTTTCTAACATGGTATCAGAGCTAGTTTGTCTCGATAGTTTGGGGCGGTACCCGGTTATATCCTTTGCCCAATATGTCCATTAGATGTCCAGTCCTGCTCTGGACTGAGGGGGTGTGTCAGAAATCCTACATCAGACAATTATGAAGGCATTCAAGAATTTATAATAGTGTGCAAACCTCCCCCTCTTGAACTAACTTTTAGGGGTGAGTTAGGTCTTTCTAACAGTAACTGCGCTTATCTTGCATGAAATTTGATTTCCTAATGTATTGGAGCAGAGACAAAATGTGTACATTGTGTTCGAACATCAATGGATGACAGTTCTCTGTCAATTCAAACTGAATTAGATGTGGGAAGGTTGTCAATCGAATTACGAGAAGTTGGCATCAATTGCAGATTTTTATCGTTCCTAAATGGTGTTCATTTTTGTTGCTGTCTAATTGAGAAACTGGTGAGAAGCAAAGGCGTTTATTTTTGTTAGTTTTTATTTTTATTTTCATGACATCCTTTTCCCATTTCATGACAATGGAATAACTTCTTTACTGTTCTATTCAGTTAGCAATCAAGCGTATTTGGGATTGTTAAAACAGAAAAACTGAATCTGTTTAACATGAAGTTATCAAATTCTACACTTCTTATGAAGGGTCCGTGACAAAAAAGAGGCGTAAAAGGAGCTTTCAACCTCATTAAGAGTGTCAAATGTGAGCATAAACAGCTCGTGAATGCATCTTGTATCTGTCGAGGTGGAGAAACAGATTCTTCATTCGTCAATTCGTTGCCGGTGTATAGGACATGGTTCCTCGTCTAATCAGATAGAGTTAAAGTTTGAAACTTCAGATGAAGCAATTTGGTCAGATGCTTTTATGTTTGGCCTCTGTTGTCCTTTTCTCTTTCTGCTAATGTATTATAATAGCCGTACGTGAAGCTTTCTCTGAAAAAAATGCAAGGCAATGGCCACTAGGAATGCTTGAGCTCAGCAAGTTGTCCGACAACCAAATATCACTCTGTCCTTGTACATAAAGAGTTATATTGGTTGTCTTATATGGCCATCACCAAATTCCAAGTTCGGAGGGAAAAGATCCTCATAGGGGAGGAATGGCACACCACACAAAATATATAGAGGCTTCTTAGATAATCTGGTTAGGTGATTTACTGAAACGTGGTAAAAGATCATTTAACAAGAACCATAAACTCAATGGCTAAACTAACCAATCCTCCTTTCCTTTACTTCTTCCTAAAATTGCAGTCAGAAGCAACATAACTATGCAGTCAAGAAACTCACTTTCTTAAGGTTCACATGAACTTCTAAGAGGTCGTCATTGAAATCCAAACCAGCAGCTTTCTGTGGATGATACAAATAGCTAAAAACTAGTGATGGGATGCAAAATGAAGCACTGGGTTAAGGAAACCTTACAAACAAACCAGATTAGTAGATTTCTTTATAAGCTTTCATTTCTGCATCTCATGGTTCACTTCGAAATAAAGTTATATTAACAAAAGAACCTAATATCAATCGATCAAGTGAAAATAAGCATGTGGGATTCCAATTTCCAACTGAAATGATCGTAAGGAAAGCTCAAGATAAGAATATAACTATACCCTGAAAATCACAGTTAAGCACCACCCTGTAAGTGAATTACTCATTTAAGAATAACTACTATTTCAAGCACAAAACAACAGTAGTTATTCAAAATGTTGAAGTACGCTCAGTTTGCATACGTTTCAGGAATGTTATTTGAGAAAATACGATTGAAACTGGACCTTCTTCTTCACATGTTTACTCTTTTGAGGTCGTCCTTCTACGAGAAGGCAGAAGACAATTTCTTCAAACAGCAAAAACATATTTAATTTCCTATTTTAGCTTTCAACCAAATTCCAAACACAGTCACATAATGGAGCTTAAGATACTATTCTGGTGAACAGCAAGAAGAAAATGATGACCCATAGATCATCGAGTGGCATTTCAAGACATCAATAGATTATCTGAAAACAGATCTAAACAACACATAATTTTCAAGAAAAGGAGCTGTGAACAATAATTTTATGATTGATAAGTGCATATGCACAGAGGGGAAAAAAAGTACACAAACATCCATAAATGACGAAGTGTCATCTGGAAAGCTTGTTGAATATCTATGCACATATGCTATCCAACATTTCCTTAATCCTATAGTTAATACCACACAGAACAGCTAAATTGTCGGAGAAAATAAATTTACACAAGAGTTTCTGATCTCTTGGTAATTAAATTTTGACATCCAAAGATCCAAACTAAATTCAATTTGGCTGTGAATCAGGGAACATTTCCCACTAAATATTTGTTAAGGTAACATTTACCACTAAATCTTTGTTAAGTCTTCTGCAGTCTCTTTTACAATGAAGTTTGGATCTGAAACTCATAACAGTAATCAGCCATAAACATTGTTTTATTGTGGGGGAGATACTGGGGAAAAGAGAGTAATTGCGAGGAGAAAAGGTCACCAAAACAAAAATTCCCACTGGAAGGATTTTTTATTCTCATTAATGTTTCATGCAGTTATGATTTTTTTTTAAAATAGAAATGGAATTAATAAATGAAGAACATAAAAGTAACAGTTGGGAGCAAGGGATGAACCCCAGCAAAGGATACAACTACAACAAAAGGATTGGTGTAATGAGAATGATTATCTTTATGGTAGCTTCTATGGCTACAAAATCCAGCAAATCACAGCATTCTTACCCGACAGGAGTGACATGTTAATATGAATAATAAACATTAATCAAGAAACTTGAGGATCATAAACTGGTTATGTCAAAGCGTCAGCTCCAGCTATGATCTCTAGTATCTCTCCTGTAATCTTTGCCTGCCGCTCTCGATTATATTCAATAGAAAGATTTTTCTTCAGTTCAACAGCATTATCTGTAGCATTACTCATGGCATTCATCCTCGCTGCAAGCTCACTAGCCAAGGACTCCTGCAATGCTTTTAAAATCTGACTATTCAAATAAAGTGGCATCATAGCATCAAGAATTTGAACTGGATCTTGTTCGAATTGCAAAAGAGGTGAAAGTCCCTCACCCTTTACAGTGAAACGGTCCCTCTCCAAGGACAATTTCCCTCCCTTACTTGTCAACCTAAAGAACTCATCTTCTACAGCATCCACACATTTACCATTTACATCACAAACCCCTCCCCTTGGACACAGTGGCAATAATGTGTGAATCACTGGATCGGACTTAACTAAAGACACAAACTTAGTGTAAACAAGCTCAACTTTATCGACCTCCTCGCTAACAAACAGTGAAAAAACATCATCAGCAATCAGCTGAGCCTCTTTTGCAGTGGGAAAGCCCCCTCCCTCTATAAACTTATCGACTAAAATGTTAGGCCTCCGCTTAAAATACGAATTGCCCTTTTCTCCTACACTAATGACAGTGAACTCTAACTCAAGTTCTTTCAACTCTTTCATCCGGGTCTCAGCTTTTTTCAACACCACATTGTTAAACCCACCACAAAGGCCTCTGTCACCAGTAATAATAACAAGCGCAACTTTTTTCACAGGCCGGATAGTCGTTAAAGGAACATCAATATCCTCCAACTGACACTCTTCGTTAATGTTACAAAGCATTTCGAGGAGGCTTTCAGTGAAGGGTCTACCATTGATAACAGCCTCTTGAGCACGCCGTATCTTCGCAGCCGCAACTAATTTCATCGCCTCCGTGATTTTCTGGGTATTTTTAACAGTACCAATTCGCTCCCTAAGCTCACGTAGTCCGCAACGAGTCGGCGTAAAAGCCGAATATTGGGATACAGAATCATGTAATGGTGAGATTTTTGTCAAAGGGCGAAATGGGTATGGCTGAAACTGATAAGAAAGCAGACTAGAATTTGAAGGTTTTAGCGAAACCCACATGATCAAGATCAAGTTTGGATTTTGCACAAAACTGGAGAGAACAAGATGGTGAAAACAAGAAGGGGTTTAAAGGAGGTTCAGGATTTCAAAAAGAGGAGGCAGAATTTTTCACAGAGATTACCAGGAAGGAGTTAACAAGATGCAGGGACCTTGATTCCCATACGACCCCCGACCCTCAAACAACGGTCGGGCAACGCCGTTTGGTTCCTGAGAAATGAATTAGATTACTGATTAGAGCAAATGAAATGAAAAATTATGGGCTAGATAGGGCAAATAGAATGGTTTAATTTTGTACTAAACCAAAATCAATGGATCCAAGCATGCTGCTTTTACTATAATCGAGGACCAAATGCAAAAAAACAAGCATATACCCTCGGTATGTCTTAAACAAAATCTTGTTTAGTTGTCTTAAACAATAGAAAAAAGATTATGCTTTTCTTGTAATTTTAAGCATTTTCTTCCTCTTCTTTTCGTTGATAACAATTATTTTTTATTTATATTAATGTAATACATATTTTTATTTTTATTAATTACAGGAATTTAATTTTATCCCATTTATGTTATGCGATATGTATTTATTATAATTAAATTAAATTTATTATTAATAATTTAATTCTAATTAACTTAATAATTGGTTCTGCCAGATTTTGGCTGAACGGAACGTGGTCGTTCTGATCCATGTGTTGATCACTTGCAAAGCTCTCGACGCTGCGTTACCTGCAAAACAAGACAAGGCACGTCGGGGGTGATGTCCCGATTAGCCCCTCCGACGCTCAAGTTAGAG
>JANZLC010000202.1:39029789-39048883 GCA_026413385.1 Erythroxylum gracilipes
CCAATAGAAATGAGATTATAGAAGTTAATAGTTACACTAGTATTTGGTGTCAAAATATTAAGAATGGTAATGACAATTTTTTACTTATGTTTGATTATTATGATTGATTTTGTAAATAAATAATTAAAATATTTTGTATTATTACTAATTAACAAAAAATTTGTATTTAATAAATAAATAATTAAAATTATTTTTAATAATTCAATAAATTATTAATTTTTAAATAATTGTGTATGAATTTTCTTATAATAATAAAATTTAAAAACCATAATTAACTTATTTTATGATATAAAATTATTGAAATAAAATAAATTAATTATTAAATAAATTAAATAATGTAACGTGCAATGTTGGTAATAATATCCTGGTAAGAATCAATCAAAATTGTGTTTTATCTAAATAAATAAAATAATCTTAAATTTTTAAATAGAGAGTTTCAATTGAGCCAAAACCCTAAAAAGAAAAAGAAGAAGTTATATCTGCTTCCTGTTGTTTATTTGTTATTTCTGATATATATACCCGTATTTACTTGGGAATAAAAATTCAAGATTATTTAAAATTTATTCCAGATTTATTAATCTTTATCTTATCAATCACTAACAACCAAACAAGCAAAAATTAAAAAATATAAGTTACATATCCATTCTCATTTCTTCATTCTTAGTTACCAAAGGTACAAAGAATGAAAATGTTTTGAGTTTCTTATTCTATGACAGATTTGTTAGTCAGGGATTTCATTTATATCCTTCTTTGTAATTCCAATTTTGATTTTATGAAGGTCAGCCTCATCTTTAGAACTTGATTTGAAGAAACTTACTGTTTCAACTTTCAACAAAATGAAGAACTGAACGCTTCAGAGACGATGGAGCCACATTCAGTTTTGCAACATCTCACTGAATCCAAGAAGCAATTAAACCTTAACTCAGATGCTATTGTCAGCTCCAGAAGAGAATTTAATGCTTCTTTATTGGCTATTTGGCACATA
Organism: Erythroxylum gracilipes; assembly: GCA_026413385.1. Classification (NCBI taxonomy): domain Eukaryota; kingdom Viridiplantae; phylum Streptophyta; class Magnoliopsida; order Malpighiales; family Erythroxylaceae; genus Erythroxylum; species Erythroxylum gracilipes. The sequence continues at coordinate 39,030,775 of JANZLC010000202.1, forward strand.
TTTGCTTCTCCCCCTCAATTGGTTAGTAGCGAAGCCTGTGTTCTTATCTGATCTTTCTCCTTATCCTTTCTTTTCCTCTTTGTACGTAGAAGTTGATTCTGTGGTTTTGGCTCGTGTTATGTTGCTAGGCTGCATGAAAAATAAAGCTTGGTGTATTGAAAAGAAAATAAGAACCTACGTGTCGTTTCAAATCCTTATCAAGCAACTGTCATGGCTAGAGATTCTCTTAAGCAAAGAGAGGAAGCTTAGAAGATGCAGGCTAAAATACAGAAGTTGGAAATTGAAGCGAGTGATATGAAATAATGTTAAACTTTTTTTGTTAAATGACATTAATTATAGTTAAATTATTTTAATTACATTAAAACTAATTAAATTAAGTTAGATTAATTAAAAATTAAAAATTTAAATTACAGTAATAAATTAAGTTTAATTAAACTGAGTGAGTTTTGAAATTGAGACTCACGTGATTAATAAAAAATATATAATATGTATCATATTAGTCATAAAATTAATATAATTTTGCTGAAATTTTTGTCTATTTAAAATATAGATTAAACGATTTTATTTTAAACAACATAAAATATTAGAGTGATTTGTATTTTAATAAAAATATTAAAATAAAAATGTACATTTTATCTTGAGCAATTTAATTGAAAGGTGCAAACTCGAAATTTTGTTATAGCAATCTGGTCTAACCCAGAACAAAACCCGACCTAACAGAGTCATCTTTGTCTACGCTAAACCACGAAAGAGGAGCAAACCAGAACTTTAAGGTGACATCTCCGACCTTTATTTGATTATGACTAATGGGTTATGCTTGTCAGAATCAGGAGATGTCAAAGTCGTTCGCGATAAGAACATTTAGACATTGGTACCTTTAAATGCTAAAATTATTGCAACTTTGTATTGAATGGAATATAGTTTTCATCATTTGGTTTATGTTATATTAATCAAAATATTTTTTTGAAAAAGAATATATATATTAATCAATACTTGGTTAATGTGATCGAAACAATCTAATTGTGCTTAAAGCATGCAAAGCTATTCGTTTTTATTGGTATGTCTACAAACTACCATCCATAAATGTCTTACAGAAAATGTATAAAGCTACAATCAATTGGTACTTAGTGAGTGCTAAAATTAATAAAAAAAATTGTACCAAATAGTATAAAGTTTTAATCTTTTGGTTTATGTTATATTAATCAAAATATTTTTTTGAAAAAGAATATATATTAAACAATAATTGGTTAATGTGGTCCAAACAATTTTTTTAATGAAATAGGATATTTTAGATGCATTTTAATTATGAGAAAAATTAATTTTTAATATATAATTTTAAATAAATTATTATAACTAATCTATTTTTTATTATTTTAGTATTTATACTCTTCTTTTTGCATTAAATATAATTTGATTTTAATTGTTATTGAAATTTATCTTCGATTAGTTGCCATGACATATGATGTATATAGCAATGAGAACATTCAATGCCAAGTGAAACTATTTTTTCAAATTAGATAAAATCTAAAATTCAAAAGATTGACACATTAACTTTTAATTTGAAACAATTTTGAATTTCATAAGATTAAAATGAAACTTGGATCATCATCTAATGATAGTTAACTTGTAAGCAATCTAATAAAGAACTGTATTGAAAGAGATCTTGATAGGTATGAAAATTCATAAATATCTTAATACGTATGAAAATTCAAAAATTGAAAATATTTAAATTTAAGTTTTGGGTTTAAAGATTTAACTGGATTATTGTTTATTTTCCAAAGATTCTCTTTAAAATTTGTAAATTCAAGCTTAGTGTAATACCCCACTACCATAAAGTATATACCCGAACATCCAGAGGATATTCAAGTGCATATCCTATGACAGTGGTATGTTAGAGCAAACATAATCTCTTAAATGACATCATAAAGAATATACACTACTTAAAACCTCAACACTTCATTTCATTCATTAACAAAAGTTTACATTGTAGTTGTTGAAACAAATATTTACAATTCTTTATACAAAAATTCTATATGTTAAAGAAACTACAAAATACAATCTATAACTCCTCTTATGTCAGCTGGCAGACCTTTGAGTCATAACTAAATCTAAAATGTTCCTTTAGACAATCTTAGGAACTAGATCTCCTGTCTCGTACCTGAAAAGTCACATTGCAATTTTTGATGAGTTTTTCTAACTCAATGAGTGAACCATCATTGATGATCTCACTCAGGTCAAATACACAAATACCACACAACCAACCAATTTCACAAACATTCTTTCAGAACATGAATAACCAAATCAATCACATTATTATGACATATCACTTTATCATCACAATTTCAAAAAACATTTCATGATCATATATTTCATAATCATAAGTATACAAATGCAGATGCACATGAGATTTCAGATTCATTATTATTTGTTGTGACTGAGCGTCTTTCAAATACAGATACAGATATTGGCCTATTGGGCTCAGTTAGATATAGAAATCATGGAGTAAAGCTCTACGTACAGAATTCTAAGCTTAAAGCTCTTTCAGATTGGCTACTCTGATCACAACGCCTTTATCTGAACATGCATTTTATAAAATGCATCAAATAACTGAGTATGCCATATACAGCATTCACTTTTAATGCACAGATAGAATCTCATATTCATCAGACCTTAGTCCGGCATTTAACTTTCGTTGAGTACATAGATATCATTTAGAATTCAGATGCAAACAGAACACTTCCAATACATTCCCGAATATCAAACTCTTCGGATCATTAAAGTCCAGAATTCACAAACAAATCACAAATAGTTCAATAATTGTAAGTTAAATAGAATAAATTAATCCTAGGAAGATCATCTAGGTTGACTCACAGTACGCTCCATTTTATGTTATTGCCTGGATAGTCCGGTAATGTCTGAATGGCATTAGACTTGAGCGTCTAAAATTATACAATTCACACATAATTCACATTACAAATTCGATCAATCAAATACTTAATGGTACAACTTTCTTGTCATATGATATGTATAGAATGTGTCTTATCCCGAATTAGATATATGCTTCTTTGTATCTTATTGAACAAGTCATGAAAAGAAGAACCCTAATGAATGTAAGTTATACATGGTGTGACATAAAAGTTTAAGCCACATTTTCAAAGCTAGGGTTGAGAGAATGATTAACGAAAGCATTCTCTCAGTTCTAGATTATGATGATCTGCAAACATGTGTTGACTGATGCAAAGGTAAGTTGACTGAAATAAGGATAAAAAGGTCAACTTATGTTTCTAACCTATTGAGTCTGATACATATAGTTATGAGAAGACCTTATACAGTTGTATTGTGCAATTCTAAATGTATTCTGACATTTGTTGATGATTATTCTCATTACAGTTTATATATTCTTGCTTAAAGACTAAAGATTGAGAACTAATTGGTAAAATTCATCCACAGTGTCAGATATGACCGTGGAGGAGAGTATTATAGCAAAAATAGGGTTTCAGGACATGAAAGGTTTATTTGCTAGATATATGACATCAGTTCGAATAATGACTCAGTTATTATGGTGAGTAGTCCTAAGCAAAATGGTGTATTGCCAAAAGGCGTAATAGCACCCTAAAGGACATAAAGAAGTCAATATAGAACAAGACTAATCTACCTAATTATCTAGAAGTGTGGATACTCAGCCTTGCACACATTTATGTATAGAGCTGCCCTACTGAGGTAGTATAATCCTTATAAAGAAAAATTGCAAGCTTGTTCTACTCATTGCTATTTAGTCAGATATCCAGACCATTTTAAAGACTATAGATTTTACTATAGAGAAAGAGGGACCAAAATAGTGGAATCACAAATAGCTAAGTTTTTGGAATACTATGTCTATGATGATGATAGGCCCTTTGATCCTTCGGGTGACAGTAAGGCGGAAACTACAATTACTACATATCTACAGCTCATACAGTTAAGTTCGGTGGATCTAGATCTTAGTATCGTGCCTGTATAGGAATACAAACCCATACCTGTACACATAGAGGTTCCTGGGGTACAATAACCAATTCAGTTGCAAAGATCCACTAGAGTGTGACGACCTGCTATCACATTTGATTACATAGTCTATTTGGTGAATAAGACTATAATGTTAGACACGTTGCAGATCCGGTTACTTATACATGAGTTGTTTCTGGACCCAAGGTGAATTTATGGTGAGATGTGATGACTAATGTGATGCAAGCCATGAAGCATAGTAAGGTGTGGGAGATGATTGATTTGCATTAGAATTGCAAACTCGTTAGTTGTAAATGAATTTGCAATACCTAAAGGATTTCAGGATAAAGTTCAACGATTTTTAGGCTTGCTGAGTTGCCTGATGGTTCACTCAGGGAGAAAGATTGACTTTAATGTTACCTTCTCTCCCGTATCCTCGAAGGATACAATTTGAGTAATTATGATAATTGTAGCTCATGATGATATAAAGTTACATCAGATGACTGTCAAAACTGCTTTTTTTAATAAAGACCTTTATAAAGAGGCCTATATGGTATAACCTGAAGGATTTCAGGATCTAGATAGAAACTGACATAGTTTGTACATTAAGTAAATCAAAATATGGTTTACATCAAACCTCTCGAAAATGATACCTTACATTTGATGAGGTTGTGACCTCTTTCAACTTCGTAGAAAATAAAGTTAGAAAGATGCTTGTATCACAAGGTCAGAGGGAGCAAAGTTATCTTCTTATTATTACATATGGATGATATATTGCTCACATCGAATGACTTGACCGTATTGCATGAGGTTAAGTAACTTTTGGCCAAGTATTTTAATATAAAGGACCTTGATGAAGCATCTTTTATCCAAAGTATGCAGATTTACCAGAACAATACGATTAGGCCTCTCACAGAATGCATATATTAAGTATGTGCTACAAAAGTTTCATACGGTTGACTGTAAACCTGTTGTAGCACCAATTTCTCATAGTGAGAGGTTATCTTTGACATAGTGTCTAAAGAATGAAATAAAAAGTAAGGCTATGAAGAATGTACCTGGTTCTAGTGCGGTTGGTACCTTGAAGTATGCACAGGTGTGCACTAGGTTGGACATTACATTTAAGGTTAGATTGTTTGGTCAATATCTAGTTAACTCAGATATAGACCATTAGAATGTAGTCAAGCGAGTGTTGAGATACTTAAAAGGAATCAAGGATTATATGTTAACATATAGAAAAGTCAACATTCTAACCTTATAGGGAATCCATATTCAAATTTGAGTTATGTTTTCGGATGATTGAAAGTCTATTTAAGGTTACATTTTTATGTTTGCAGATAGTACAATGTCGTGGAAGAGTGTCAAGTAGACACGAGTGACTTCCTTGACTGTACATGTGGAGTGCATGCTATGGAGCTGCTTCATAGGTGGTTTGGCTCAGAAACTTGATTTCTATGTTGTCTGTGATTGATTAAGTGGCTAGACCTGTTTTGTTGTATTGTGATAATCTTGCTGCTATGTTGTTTAGTAATAACAAAGAATATCACAGAGTCTTAGCATTTGGAGATCAAATTTTTGACCCTAAAAAAGTTGATACGAAAAGGTGACATTAAAGTTTGGAGCATTTAAGGACTGATAAAATGTAAATCGATCCTTTGACTAAAGGATTTCACCCTCTTGTGTTTAAGAGACAAGTATACATACGAGTGTTTTGAAGTCTTTAAATATTGTTAGCTAGAGACAAGAATGTTTGCTCCATGTACATTTGTACATTTATACATTTGATGCATTATGACAATATGGTGATTTATCAATAAAGATGATCATCGTTTTGTCCTCAATAATACGTGTTATCATACATTGTCATAATACATGTGAAAGTCTTAAGATTTGTGTCGATCTTAAGCATTTAAAGGTCATTGGGCATATATACAGATTGACCTTGAGCCTATGTCATTTAGACATATACAATTTTAAAAAAATATCTATGAACTTTGACATGACATAGGAGATATAAGTTTTTAATCCCATAAAGATTCTCTAATGTAGTTTAACATTCAGTTGGATAACATAATGATTTTCTCTTATGCAGTTTAGCATTTGGTGAGAGGAAACAAGTTTTGTCTAATATTATTTAGCATTCGGTGAGAGAAAACAAGATTTCTCTGATGATGTTCGCATATGCAGTTTAGCATAAAGTTTAGAGAAATCGAAACCTACAAATGAAGATGATACAGTTTAGATCATACAAGTATTATCTTAGTTTGTCACATTCTATTTTTCATTCATATTAGTAAGGTATTAGATATGCGTGATTGTATTGGATCTGTGTCACACATGACACATGCATTTGATACTTTTCGGTATCGAAAGCCTTGCGGGGCGAAATGATAGACTTTCGTTATCTTTGGATTAAATGTTTTGTTTTTAAACCTAGTCGACTAATACAGTAGTGTGACTAAACTACGTTTTTAAACTGTTATCAACTTGATTCAACACTGCGATTAAGTATTGTTCAACGGAGAGAATGTTAGACATTTTAGACATTTCCCATAGTTGGACAACATTAATTGTATTTTTTAGGTTTTCAATAACTTATCGGTTAAGTTACGTAATTTGATCCGGATAAAGATAATAAAGTGGCCTAATAAATTATCTAAGAAAATAGATCTCGATTAGTGTGAACCGGACATATATCAGCCTGTGATGAGGAAGCCTAATATGAATGCTATATATAAATGAGAACATTATAAAAAAAGCTTTACCGTGTCCCGATGAGCAGTTTTCGTGAAGGCGACGGTAGATTTGCATTCATTTCAGTTTCGAAAAGTTCGTTTAAAGTTTTTTCTTTTTGAAAAATTAAAATGAATTAATAAGAGAAAATAGTTATAAGTACAACTCTTATCCTTTAAAGGATATCAAACTTACACAAAACGGCGTCGTTAACAAATAACAAAGCAAAACGTCACCATAAGCTAAGTCGAGTATACACGGACAGACGATTCAAAAAAAGAAAAAACTCGTTTAAAGTTATGGAACCAAAATTATGTATTTTCTGCATTTATTTATTTATTTCCCTATCACGTTCGATTTAGAATACGTAACTAAGGTTTCGTCACACATTACATGTTAATGTGCTCCACCCATTGTGGCACCTTATTGTTGAAAGGAAATAAAGTTTCTACTTGAGTTCATAAGACTTCAGTTGGCTCTATCTTACGTTGAGGAAAAAGCCTTGACTATTTTTTTAAAAATCATTTTCTACTGAAAACGAGCTCGCATAATAAACATCATATCTTTAGGATAGTGGCTGTCAACAGCGACATTGGAAATTCTCTTTAAAGGAAAATCCCAATAACGAAGTACCATCAGACGGTCAAGAACATCCGTACAAGTTTTTCTTCTTCCAGGTTCAGGTCTGAGCCTCTCAACAACTCAAAATAAATGTTAGAAAAATTCTCTCTTAAAATATTGTAACCTAGCTGACATGGTACTTTCCCCTTCTGCCAATTACAATCTAATACACCAACTGACAGGCTCGAGTTTGAATTCCTAGTTGACAGAAGAGTGCGGCAATAGATTGCATAGTCCACTTCTGTTGACATTCTCAGCTTTGTAAAAGTGCTAGACTTATAATTCATATTTAAGAGGAGTTGCAATCTGGAAACAGACCTGAAGGGCTAGAGTTACGAACGTAAGAAGCAACATAAATGTTGGATGGACGAGCCGTTTAGCTGGTTTCAGTGTAACTAAGTGTCCAGTGTTTCAACTGAGATGTTAAATCTCACACCCACTGAACTTGTGAAGTTCAAGTCCCCAACGTAGTCAAAAAGTAACTTGCGCTTAATGCTTTCCTCACAAACCATTTTTAAGCCTCTTCCATGATAACTTCACAAACTGTAACTTGAGCAAAAAACTTGCTGTTTTCATTAAAATGACACACTTTACAAAAAAAGAACTGGGCATTTGGAGACAGGTAACCCATCACCAACTTGAAACAGCACATGGGGAAATCACAAGTTCCTGTTCTTACAGCGCAAGGATTTGGTGGCTCGAGAGGCTAGAGCTATGGCCTTGCCTTCTGTACTTGTCGTCATCCAATCCCTCTCTGCACGACGCTGATGTTGCCTGGCGTTCTTGGCTCTTTTTGGTGCTAAGCGAGTGTCTCGTTCCAGAAAGGCAAGTCTAAACTTTTCAGCCATAGACAACTCATTGGGATTTGACAGAGATGAAGCTACAGGCCTTGGTGCAAATCCACGATCTGCCCATGTCTTTGGATCAATATCCTTAACAAAAGGGTAATCAAGTGCAATATCTGGAAATGCTTCAATGGGCACTTCCATCCCTCTATATCCAAATGGTGATGGCTTTGGATTCACTATTATGCGCGGGCATTCAGTAACTAAAAAATTCAATGATTCTGTATTGACCTTGGGCTGCAACATTAACAAAAGAAACCAGATGAAAATTAGCAGAGGATGCACAATACCTAGATTTTGGGAAGCCAAGAGGAGCTAAAGCAGATGGATGTCAATCCTACGAGAAAAACGAAATCACTGCCTGGTAACAGGAACAGTCTCTCTAATATATAGGTTTCCCTTTCACAATCAAACACCCACAGCTCCCCTCATTTTTCCAACACGGCCAAGCAATCTTTTAATAATTTACTAATGTAAGCATTTAAGCATATAAGAAAATCGTTCATTCTTGTGCAAATAAAATGCAGAAATGAATATGATGAGACATGATTTGTCATGTGATACATGTGTGTAAGTATTAATGAAAACACTTGAGAACTGTAGGGGGATATATAAACTACATGTCCATACCCAAACAAGCCAACGAAGAGATTCGGCACCATGACTGATTTCAGCCACATCAAGTTCCTCCCAGGAATCTCCATCAACATGCTTTAGCTCTAATTTCAATAAACCCAAGCAGTTGCGAGCAGTGTAGTCGCTCTTTGGACACCCACTGCAACATTAACTTCGATTCAAGCCTGTTGTTAGATTTATAGTCTAGTCATATTCTGTGCCTATTTAACTCAGAAGACAAATTGGTCAATAATACCAACAAGAAATCTTATTATTCAGAAAAGTTAAAATTTGACAGTTAGTAACATTACCAAACAACATAAGCATTTTAACTATGGATCAATGGTTAAAAAATAAACAGTTTGAATAGTCAACAAGCAGATTGATACAACAGTCAAGAACCAAAGCTACACAACAGATCAATTATTAGTTCTCCCTTTCATTCATAAAATCCTAACGTATTGCAGTGATTTGACAAGAGACCTTACCCACATCTCAATGTGTGCAATGACCGGCACTTCTGCAAAACCACAGAAACACCTGCAGCAGTAATGTTGTTGCACTGACTGGACAAGACCAAGCAAATGGTTAAAAGTTCTAGAAAATTAAATAAAAATTCCAATCCCAAAATCCTGCAATCAGTGATTTACTGCTTAAGAAAGTATAGTTCGGTTCAAATTATGTTTATGTGCATGGGGGACAAAAAATAAAAACAAAAGTCAGTTAGTCAAATCTTGATGGAATGCAACACGGTTTATAACAAATGTGATAGCTATCAGTGGCAGAAATTATGGGTCAGAATTATGTGATTTATTTCCCATAATTAGTGTATTAGCTGTATACATATATTCTTACCTATATTAGAATAATAGTAATTAGTGTATTAGCTGTTTATATTTTCTTACCAAAAATAGATTGTACAGCAACTCCTATTTAATAGAAAGAATCCTCATGAGGAGGTCATTTCAGCCATTTACACAAATTTGTTATGGTATCAGAGCCAATACCGTAACTTTCTGGTTTTTCTTTGTTTTGGGTTGTTTGTTCTTTTTTGGTCAGTTGATTACTGACAGCTTTGTTTTGAGATTTCTGGTTCAGATTTTTTGAGAATGTCTACAGAAACTTTGAGTATCAAATTTACAGGAAAGAACTATGCTGCATGGGAATTTCAGTTCAAGGTGTTTTTGAAAGGGAAGGAGCTTTGGCTTCAAAAAATGAAAAAGAATTCCGTCAATGGGAAACAGAGGGCTCGAATTATTTCTTGGATTTTAGCATCTATTGAAGGTCATATGATAAACTACTTAGGCTCTTTTGGTACAGCTAAAGAGATGTGGGATTATCTAAAGCACATATAGCTTCAAGATAATACCGCAAGACGCTTTCAACTTGAACTCGAGATCAGTAATTTCAGCCAAGGTAACCTCTCTATTCAGCAATATTATTCTGGTTTTATTAACCTATGGAGCGAATATTCTGGTATTATCTATTCTAAGGTGTCTAAGGAGGCCTTAACTAGCCTTCAGGCGGTTCATGAAGATAGTAAACGAGATCAGTTTTTGATGAAACTAAAACCAGAATTTGAGATTGCCCGGGTTGTATTACTAAATACAAATCCAGTTCCTTCTTTGGATGTCTGTCTTGGCGAATTGCTACGTGAAGAACAAAGCATGGCTACACAATCTGTAATGGGTGGGTTCAAGGAGACATTTGAGGTTGTCAATGTTGCTTATGCTGCTCAAGGGAAGAATCGAGCAAAAAGGATCTATACAGTGCTGCAGTTGCAAGGAGTATGGCATATTGCCCTCAATTGTGGCAAGAAATTTTGCAGTTACTATAAGCAGAATGGACACATTATCAAAGAATGTCCTACATGTCCAGAAAATCGAAGAGCACAAGCTTTTCGAGCTGCTGTTTCAAATCCTCAAATTACGGTTCTACATCTACAACCATCAGCACTAACCAACCAACTGTTACTCTAGAGATGGTACAACAGATAGTTTTCACTGCACCCTCTGGCTTTTCCTTCTCCTTGGATAGCTGATTCAGGAGCATCCAATCATATGACTGGCTGATCTGATTTGTTATGTAATCTTCAGGAGTATAGTGGAACACAAAATATTTAGATTGCTAATGGAAGTAATCTTCCAATTACAGCCATTGGTGATATTGGACCTTCTTTTCATCATGTATACGTTTCTCCTGGGCTGTCTACTAATTTAACTTCTGTTGGTCAAATGGTAGATCATAACTGTGATGTGCATTTCTCTCGTAATGGTTGCCTTGTGCAGGATCAAGTGTCAGGGAAGGTGATTGCGAAGGGGCCTAAAGTGGGAAGATTATTTCTGTTGCAATTTACTTTTCCTAAAGCTTTGTCTTTAGCTTCTTTTATTGTTGACAATAAGGCAGCCATTTGGCATAAACGATTGGGCCATCCAAATAATGTGATTTTGTCTAATTTAATGAAGCGAGGTCTCCTTGGTAGCAAAGATAAGCGAGGTCTCCTTGGTAGCAAAGATAAGGGTTCTACTTATAGTTTGTCTCTTGATTGCTCTACTTGTAAACTATGGAAAAGTAAAACCAAAACCTTACCTTTTGGTTTTACTTTTCCTACTTTTGGTAGTCATGCTAATACATGTTTTGCGATTATACTCTCGGATGTTAGGGATATTGTTCCCTATCCTACTGGTATTAAACCCATTAGTTGTAAATGGGTATATTTCCATTAAGTTGCAGTTTGATGGCTCACTTGATAGATATAAAGCGAGGTTAGTGGCACTCGGTAACCGACAGGTGTATGGGGTAGACTATGAGGAAACATTTGCACCCGTAGCAAAGATGACAACTGTGTGACTTGTTATAGCCATTGATGCTTCTAAAGGTTGGCCATTGTGACAGATGGATGTTAAAAATGTCTTTTTGCATGGGGATCTTAAAGAAGAGATTTATATGATTCCACCACCATGGTTATTTTCTACACCACCCACTGATGTTTGCAAGTTAAAACGATCTCTCTATGGTTTGAAACAAGCCCCACGTGCATGGTTTGATAAGTTCCGCTTGACACTTCTTAGCTTCTTCTTTGTCTAGAGTCAGTATGATTCCTCTCTGTTCCTTTGCAAAACTACTAAAGGAATCGTCTTGCTCTTAGTATATGTTGATGATATCGTTATTACAAAGACTGACATTGATTTGATTTTCCAACTTACCAAACGCCTTCAGCATTCTTTTCATATGAAGGACTTAGGTCCTCTACAATACTTTTTAGGCCTTGAGGTGCATTCTACTTTTACTGGTATTTATCTACATCAGTATAAATATACCCAAGAGTTAATTGCTTTAGCTAGTGTTCAAGAAGATCGTTCAGTTGATACTCCATTGGAAGTAAAGGTCAAATATCGTCGTGATGAGGGTGATTTTCCTTCTGATCCCTCTTTATATAGACAATTGGTCGGAACTATCTAACTATCACTCGACCAGACATTTTCTTTGTTGTTTAACAAGTTAGTCAATTTATGCAAGCTCCTACACATCTCCATTTTTCTGTTGTTCCTCGCATTGTTTGCTATTTGCAAAGCACTTCTACCCGAGGTCTTTTCTTTCCTGTGGATTCTCCTATTCGTTTGGTTGGATATAATGACGTTGATTGGGCTAGTTGTTCTAACACTCGACGTTCAACTACTGGATGGTGCATGTTTCTTGGTAACTCTCTTGTTTCTTGGAAAATTAAGAAGCAAGATTGAGTGTTGAAGTCCTCAACTGAGTTTGAATATCGTGCTATGTCCTCGGCCTATTATGAAATTATCTGGCTTCGTGGATTACTGGGTGAGCTTGGATTTTCTCAGTTGAGCCTACTCCACTTCATGCAGATAATACTAGTGCCATTCAGATTGCTGCTAACCCAATATTTCATGAGCGCACTAAACATATTGAAATAGACTGTCATTCTATTTGTAACACATATGATGCTCGTGTTATCTCTCTTCCACATATCACCACTACTCTCCAGATAGCTGATGTGTTTACTAAGGCTCTCTCTAAGCCATGACATCACTTTCATATTGACAAATTGATGCTTCTTGATCATCCCACATCAATTTGAGGGGGGATATCAGTGGCAGAAATTATGGGTCAGAATTATGTGATTTATTTACCATAATTAGTGTATTAGCTGTATACATATATTCTTACCTATCTTAGAATAATAGTAATTAGTGTATTAGCTGTGTATATTTTCTTACCAAAAATAGATTGTACAACAACTCCTATTTAACGGAAAGAATCCTCATGAAGAGGACATTAAGCCAATTACACAAATTTGTTAATAATCGGAATTAAACCATGAATGTTAAGATCTCAACTTTTAGGCAATCCAATGATGCATCTATCACTATTAATGAAGCTTAAATAACAAAACCTCAAGATGCTGCTCAAACACCACAGTTTAATTACATGTTTTCATATGCAATTTTTATAAATGACCATAATAATAAATGCTCAATTTCTGATGACCTCAACATTAGTTCTCTACTAAGAAGCACAGACACGGACACGGACACCCGACACGACACAGACACGGACACGGGAACACACCAACTTCTAAAATTTGGTGGACACGGACACGGCATCTATATATATATATTATAAAATTTAGAATTAAGAAAAAATTTAGAATTCATAATATGATATATATTGATTGATGTGTTTCAAAACTTCCAATATCTTAATAGTTTATACATATTTTGTATTTTATAAGCCCTCTCAAAAAATATGGAACATATATATGCCCTTTTTGTAGGTGTCAGTGTCCGACACAGATACGTGCGTGTCCGACACGCGGACACGGCTCCATTTTGCCGTGTTCGTGCTTCTTAGGTTCTCTATATCCATATCTGCATCTTTCATATACAACATAATAGACACCAATCATCTTCATCTTGGTTATCTTACCTTATCCTGTGGCCCAAAATATTTTTCTAGTGTTCCCACTATCATTTATAGCTAAAGTTTACTAGTTATAAAAGTAAAATTAAAAGCCTAAATTCTATTCCTCATTTGGGACAAGACTCAGCTAGAAAATAGCTTTTGGGGTACAAATGTTGAACACTAGCCCAGAAAAGAATGCTGAAAAACGGATAACCACCCTCATCTTAAAAAACATCTTAAATTCTACTGTTTGTTTCCAGATCAAGTTAAAAAGTTTTTCAATAATAGCGTAAAGGTCTATAAACAAGGAGTTCTTAATAATACTTTTATATCATTTCATTTTCTTCCATGATTCCACTCTGATAAAAAATCATGTCACAGACCTCATGGATGACTTCACAAAACAGAAGAACTCTAACATTACTGGCTAATCCAGGACGACCAGCTTGTAAAATATCTTGGACCTTCATTTATCATGCAAAATCTCACCGCTTGTAAATACTCACGAACAAAACTTGCTTATGAATGCTCCAATCTATTCCATCGCAATTTTCAAAATGTCTTGACTTAGGTAGAAGAGATATATGTTAAACACAAAAGCACCAGATGCTGGAAAGGTGTAGCAAGAAAGATGTCTATTGTACTGCCCATATACCCTCAAAGGGTGACAAAGACAAAGAAAACAAGCTATTAGAAAGGTTAGGGACCTACCAAAAGCTTCTATTCATGTACCAATGGTGTAGAAATTATCATATAACTAATGCAAATTATGTGAGTACCTGATGCACACATCAGCACATACGCAAAGCACACTAAAATTTGAGACAAAAAAGCATATACCTTCCCCAATCTCCTAATGTTGGTCCCGCACCAGCTGCCCGAGCTTCTTTACCATCTTCCGTGAATCCATAAGCAATAGTCCCTGTACCAGCAATTAGAACACATCCATGTAGTTTTCCCATAGTCCCACTTGCCAGAGCTGCCACAGCATCATTCTGAACATATAGCTTCACATCACTAGGAAATATATCCCTGATTGAATCAAAGGAAAGAAGATACGAGTTACTATCACCTGTTCATTAAGCAATAATGGCCTCAAAACATCAGCAACATTATCCACTCATGATAATGTAATCCACAAGCTGATTACAATGCACTAACACTTCTAGTAACAAATCATGATAATGACTCTCCTATTCAACTTGGTATTTATTTTTATGCTCCTAGTTTAAGAATGAGCTACAAAGTGCAAGGCAAATAGTCATCCAAGGATGTTGCTGTAGAAACAGTACCACATAAAATTGTAAAGGATATCAATCATATCCCTGCTTTACAAAGTCCAAAAGGCAATTATAATCTAGCAAGGACATGTTGGAGATCAAATTAACAAGTTTGCAGCTGACACAAAAATGTGATCAGGAGATACTAGATTTATAAAGTGTTCTTTATGATTTTAAATTGTAATTTTCCACAGTAAAATGATTGAGAATGGAAGCCAAATGAACTAGTAGCCAAAGCCCGCAAGTAACAAAATTAGGCAAAGTGTGGAGACAAGGACTTAAGCACCAATATCTCATGTTAACTCAATCAAGTCTAGAATTTTTAGATTTTAGCCATTCAAAAATCCAATGCACCCAAATTTTGTCATGATGCTTGCAATTCCTATTGTTAGGATGCATATGATACGATTTTTTTCAGGTAAAAGAGTTGCAAAAAATGAAAAATTATGATTGCTAGTAGAGAGCAAACCTAAGCCAAGTTAAGATTCGCTGCTCATCTGTTGGATGATTAACACCTGAAACTGCAAGACAAACCGCGCAAACAGCGGATCTGCTGCAACCTGACTTTGACAGGGCATCGGCCATAACTTCCTCCAACGTCTCTCTAGCAGCGGTTTCTGTAGAACACAAACAAGAAAACACAATTATAAACTGAAAGCAGCATGTACACGCTCATTGTAGTCATCACAAGATATATGAGACATTGACATGAAGCGCAATTCGATACGGGTATTGAAATTTCACAAGCTCCCACTTCGCACAACTTTTAGTGTGTTGAAATTCTTTTTCAAAAAAAAAATAAAAAAAGGAAACTTTTAGTGTATTGAAAATACCAATCAAACAATTCTAG
Organism: Erythroxylum gracilipes; assembly: GCA_026413385.1. Classification (NCBI taxonomy): domain Eukaryota; kingdom Viridiplantae; phylum Streptophyta; class Magnoliopsida; order Malpighiales; family Erythroxylaceae; genus Erythroxylum; species Erythroxylum gracilipes. The sequence continues at coordinate 39,046,623 of JANZLC010000202.1, forward strand.
CATTTAGACAAGAACAGCAACTAACCAAAGTCAAAGATTTGAACTTGGCAAACTACAGATGACAATTGCCAACTAAAACATAACAAACCTGAAAATCCAGACGCAATTCTCGTGGTACAGAACCACTCTAACCACATTGTAACAAAGAGGCAAAGAATTGATCAAGGGGAAAAAGAAAAAGAAAAACTGACCGCCAACGCTGTTATGATTTGAGCAACCAGCGACAGCACGAGCGAGAACGGGAAGAGGGTTGGGAAGAGGATCGGAGAAGGGCAGCATAGGAATGCATATGCAGACAGTGGAGGTAGTGCCACCGTCTAATCCTAAGATAACTCGCCTGTTGCAAGCAGACACGGCCATGTGGTGCTCAAAATCCCAGATTTCACCATTCCTGTATCGCTTCATCGCCAATAAGAGAGAAGAAAACGAAGGAGGTGAGGTTTAGGCAAACAGCACAGATACAGATGGTGAGTTCTTATGGGCAAGGGACAAATGACAGGGAGAGACAGAAAAGGAGAGAACGGCATTCGATTCCAAAAGCTTCTTATAAGAAAGTATTCTTCGTTTCATCTGTTTCGTTTTTACGTGTTTGAGGAGTAGTTCGGGTGTTCCTGAATTTTTATTTAAGGATTTTGGATTCGGACGGCATAATGAAGACAACTACTAATCCTTCGAAAAAGCAAATAAATAAGTTGCGATTGATATAAAATTATTAGATTTATATATATATATATATATATATATTTATTTATTTACCTTATCGTGTGCTGTTGTAACCGTAGATTTAGCTTTGTTCATTGCATTGTTAGCCTTACAAGTTAAGTAGTAGCAGATGAAGCACATCTCACAAGTAACAAATGCCATCCAAAAGCCTTTTTTGGTCGTTTGCATTATAACAGTAATAATTGAGACGACAATGGTCAGGCTGGGCTTAATCTGTGACCAGACAGGACAAAGGTGGGTAAGACTAACGAGACCCAATTTCTTATTATTTTTTTAAATTTTAAAAAAATGACATCTTCTTTTTTCTCGAATAACGAGTTGAGTTAAGTTTGGACAATCCTAACTCGAGCCTGACCAATAATTTGGTCAGGTCACGAAATTTGACCCGTAATCCTGTCAACCCGAGCCTAACTTGGTTGACCTCAACTACCATGCTTAATTGCATTTGATGGTACTCTTGGGATTTTCTTGTGTACGAGGAAAAATAGAAAAGGAATGAAGGAGATTAATACCCAATAAAATAAAAGAAGTTGACGGCTTCATAATTTTGTTTTTCTTTTAAATTAAGTGGTGCAATGGAAATTACATGAAAGACAAGAGGTACCAAACGTTTCTGCAAACAGCCAGAAGAGGTCACAAAATTTGGCCCTTTGACATGACCGCAAATTACATTTTCTGTCATATACACATATATTATGAACAGTACTGTCAAGTCTGGTGGCTCGTGTAGACTTATATCAAGATCATTGCAACATATCAAAGCTTATTTGAATAAGAAAATTTCATCTACAACTTTTCTAATTTAGTTAGGAAAAACCTCAATGGTTATTTTTGTATAGATTAATTCTTATTTATTTATGATATGAGATATATTTCTTTTAATTACCTTCAGTTATTCTTAATGTGAATTTATTCATACTAGCATTTAAATCTTAATTAAATTTACTTATGGATGACTTGAAAGAGTTTGCTTATAAGTGGACTAGGGGCTTAGGTAATAGGGTTTAAATAGGGTACTCGAGAGAGACTTACACGATCTTCCTCGTGTTATGGTGTCATAGGATTTCACAAATATTAGTACATTCAATAAGTGTTGGCAATAATAGAGACATGGGTCATCTAACTAAAGGGTAGATGGTTTGTAGCTCATGAAAGTGTAGTTTCAATATCTAGAAGATCTTGCTAGTTAAGAAAAATATCTAGCATAAATTAATCAAATCATGAAATTAAAGTCCTATTAGAGGAAGTACTAATCTAAGTACAACTATTTGATTAAATTCTTTATTGGTAAATAGTCTTATTAATGATTTCCATGGCTATTTTTAGATTTTAGTTTCACTTTATACTTTATAATTCAAAACCTATAAAACTATCTTTTTATTATTTATCTTATGCTAATTAATAGTGTTAATTTTTTTTTATCCATATTGGTTCTTTATGGGCCCCTGCTTATCATTGTATTTGTATTGCTTACCAAAGATAGATACACTTACCTAGTTAGTAAGAGGAAAAAAATTTAGTAGCATTCATAAATAAAT
>JANZLC010000202.1:39062162-39075999 GCA_026413385.1 Erythroxylum gracilipes
GTCATCAAAACTAAACAATTCTTTTCTCATAAATTTTTCTTAATTTCATCAAATTTGCTTAAATTCATTAATTTTCTCACCAATTTCTTTCTCATTGAAATTCATTTTAATATTTCTAATTTTCATTAAAAGTTCGGGGTCCAACAGGTTATCTGTTACTATATTGAGGTTTTAGGTTATCTGTTCCTCATATCCTCTTACTACTATTTTCTATTAACATCCTCCATTCAAAAGTCTCATTTGTTGAATGGATGAATGCTCAAAAAATAAGGTAGACACAAAATAATAAAAACAAGTGATCTGTTCCACAATATTATGATGCTATTTTGAATGGAAAGAAAAATATTCAAGTTAAATAATTATTTAATTTATAGAATTAAAGTTAGTTCTGCTAATAAAATGTGAGCAAAATCTTATTATGTACATAGTAAAAGAAAAGACAATTTTTTTTAATTTCTTTACTACTTAAGTTATGTTATTTTGCAACATGATTAATATAAAAATAATAAAATCTAAATCTAAATCTAAATGGTATCTTATTGTAAAAAAATTTAGTCCCCCCTCAAACTAAATTTTGAAATATGTTTATATCAATCACCGTAATCACACAAATATCCAAGTTTGAATAGTATTAACACGGTTTATGTTAAAAAAATATAAATAATATAAAGAGAGATAAGTAAGGAGTATTAGTTCTTTTGTACCCTAGGTCTATTTCTAATAGAGTTTAAATAGAGATCGCAATGAGCTAGCCCATGAGCCTAGATTTAAGTGTTTAAGTCAGCCCGTAGGTCAGGCCTAAGTATAGGCCCAAACTAGCCTGAGGTTCAATTCTTCTAAGCAAAACAACATCGTTTTGCTTAAAAGAGTTGAGTCTTGGGCAGGGCTAGGCCTGGGCAATCTCTTATCCTCTGACTACTATTTTCTATTAGCATCCTCCATTCAAGAATCTCATTTGTTAAATGGATGAATGTTCAAAAAATAGGGTAGGCACAGAGTAATAAAAACAAGTGATCTGTTCCACAACATTGTGATGCTATTTTGAATGGAAAGAAAATATTCAAGTTAAATAATTATTTAATTTATAGAATTAAAGTTAGTTCTAATAATAAAAACTGAGCAAAATCTTATTCTGTATATAGTAAAAGAAAAGACAATTTTTTTAATAATTTCTTTACTACTTAAGTTATTTTATTTTACAACATGATTAATATAAAAAATAAAATCTAAATCCAAATCCTAAATTGTATCTTATTATAAAAAATTTTAGTTCCCCCTCAAACTAATTTTGAAATATGTTTATATCAATCACCGTAATCACACAAATATCCAAGTTTTAATAGTATTAACACAGAGTATGCTAAAAAATATAAATAATATAACGAGAGATAAGCAAGGAGTATTAGTTCTTTTGCACCCTAGGTTTATTTATAATAGAGTTTAAATAGAGATCGCAATGGGCTGACCCATGAGCCTAGATTTAGGTGTTTTTAATGAGTCAGCCCATAGGTCAGGCCTAAGTATAGGCCCAAACTAGGCCAAGATCCAATTCTTCTAAGCAAAACAATATTGTTTTGCTTAAAATAGTTGAGTTTCGGGCAGGCCTAGGCTTGAGCAATCCAGATCCAAACTCAATTTTTTTTTTACATTTTTAATTTTAAGAAAACTATTTTAAAAATTGTCAGAGTCGACCCATGTCATTCCTAGGTTTAAATTTTTTGTAATTAATTTTAATTATAACTATCATTTAATTAAAATTTAATTAGAATTATTCTATATTAATTTCAACAAAATAATATTCAATATCTAATACTAACACTTATTTATCAAATATCATATATTTAACTTTGAAGTTTTCCAACTACTTCTACATAGATAATAAATCATTTTTCTCTAATTACTTAAAGATAATAAATCATACATTAATTATTCAACTACTTCTACACACTCAGAGCTATATTTAATGATTGCCAATTAAACCACCTTTAATTAGGTTAAGTCTTAGAAAGTATTAAAATATATCAATCCCTATATGATAGCCTTTAAAGATATTAAAATCAAATAACTAATTATATAATTATCACAATAATAATTTTTATAAATATTTAAGTAATATTTCAAATAGATTTTTTTAAGTATTTCCATGCATTAGTTTATAAGAGCAGTGAATTGACTAACAACTTAGAATAATTTAAGAATAATATGTAAATATAATATGAATTTCACAATTATAAAAAATTCGTTTTTAACTAATCCAGAGGCATATATATGCAATAAACCTCTTGTAAGACTTTTATTTGTGCATATGAAAAACTCGTTTTAAAAGACATTTATACTCCTTTTTTGTTTGGCTATTTACGCACATCCTAGGTGACTCATACTTCCTTTTATAGATCTCCTAGTCATTTTGGCTTTTGGATACCAACTTAGACAGAACGGGAATTACAATTGGATGTCAAAGAGGGAAACTTAACAAGATATGTAAGAGTTACGAGTCTTAGGACTATAAGCCAAATTTGCCTAGCATCTGCTTTTGGAATTTCCTTTTTTAAAAAAACTTAATTTATCCTCCAGTTAATAATATGTTTATAAAACCAGAGAGAAAATTGGATTCATACGACTTGTCAAGATTTAGTATCTTATATATATATTTAATTTAGGACATATATATCAAACTTCATCCCATAATATTCAGGTTATACATTACCACAGATAGCCTGATAACTAACATTACACATTAGGCCTAGCTAGTTAAATATAGTAGTGTCTTAATTCATGCAGCTGTCAATGGTGTGGGGTTGATCAGACCCTATCCTGCAAGTTTCCTTCTTCTTTTTTTTGGTTGCCTCTTGAGTCGTGACCATTTCTCTTTTGGTAAGTCCCTGTCAGTAAAAGTTCTCGTATAAATACTTATGTTGTGTCAGAAACTCGATGCCTTCTCTCCAATGTTTCTGTTATTGACAGGAACTATACTATTAAGGGTAATAGTTTCGTAATGACGATGACCAAGTGGTTTTATAGTATGAGAGAGTTTTCACACAGGTGGTGTTTGAGAGCTTTGGAACCAACGGAAGGCTTCGATAGAAGGTCTTGGATATCAAAGATAAAGAAAGCTTCTTTTACTACTTTTATGTTCACTCTTACAGTAGGTATATAAGCAATTACCTTTCTATTTCTCCATTTTCTTCCACATGGAATATCTCATAGTCCTTTCCGTAATGAGTCCTCCAGGTTATTGTCAAAGAATTAAAAACTTCAATCTGCACCAGGTAGTTGATTCAAAACTTCATAGACAATTACCTTAGAATTGCCAAGGTTCCAATTTGCTAACTGTAAAGGATACCAGTGTATCATATAAGCAATTTCGACAATTTTCGCAGATGTCAATCAAATTCTGCTCTGGCTTTTCCATTTTTAAAGTATAGATATGTTTTTCTATTTCCTGAAGATAGGCAGTTCAAACCAATACTCTCGCATATCCAAATCATTGTTGCTCATATTCACTGAAATGCGCTCCTAACTTTTGATTTCTATCTCCGGAATCTTGGCGAAAACTGCAATCTTTTACCACATCAGCTAGTTCTGACTTTGCTATGTGGACAAAACAAATAAACTAATTAGCCTGAATATGTATATCAGCCGAACAGTCCACCCGAAGACTTACATAGTCACTCCCAATACTTTGCGAACTTATAGAGGAAAAATTATCAACACATTGCCCTTTCGAATTGGAAGTTTGTAAACTTAATTCCTGCGTATCTACTCAATCAATGCCTCTGATTTCGTAGGAGGGAGTCTGCAGGGAGCACTTATTGGAGCCATAAGGGGACGCACAACAGGAATAGGGTTTGTTCCCGGGTTTGGATTTGGTGCAGCAGCTGGTGCCATCACTGCCATGGAATTGATGCACTCTTTGGTTGCTGCCATCAACCTTTTGTCTGTGGTCAGTCCAGCTACATATCTGCATTTCCTTTTATCCATATAATCTATATATGCTTCTTTAGTACATCGAAATATATGTATGATATGAAAGCTGACCCCAGTGCTGCTGTATAACTTGTGCAGGTTGAAATCTTATATGCCCATCTAGGTGGAAAGATTTATATGGGATGGGTAAGTTGTTTATAAGATGGTAAAACCGTAAAAGAAACTTGTCTTAGTCTTTGCAACTGACGCTGGTTTTCTATAGCCGTATAATTGTTGCTTCTTTTTGTGCATATAATCCATGATTTGGAGCTTAATCAGACTGTTAAATGGTCAGCTAAGCGAATTCGAGAATTCATACATAGGACAGATTGATAGCCAAGGCAATAACGCTTGCTCTAGAGGATTGTCACAGGATCACATTCAAAGGCTTCCTGAGTTCAAGTTCCACTCTGCCAACAATATAACGGAGCATTGTTGCTTAATTTGCTTGGAGGTAAAGCCATTTAAGTTGGAATATTATGCTTTCAGAGTAGTTCTAAATTGCACATCGCATAATAAACCACAATAATGGGTTATTACGACAATCGCAGTCAATGTAGTACTATTCTTCAATATTTGGGCCATACATAAGCTTTTATGAGTTTGCAAAACATCGAACATTTATTTAGAGCGTCTCTACAGAAGACTAGCCATTCCATGAATAAACAAGATTCACACTTCATAATAACTGGAACAACCTTTATCATACCTTTCCAATAAATTCTGAATTTCATGTTCATTTCTTTCTCTCAGGATTGCAGTGATGGAGACATGATGCGGAAGACCCCCAAGTGTGGTCACGTGTTCCATTTGTGCTGCTTAGATAAATGGCTGACTATAAATGGCTCGTGTCCATTGTGCAGAACCTGTGTTTCTGATTACCCGACGTTGTAGCTAGCTTAGTGGTTTGGTAGGTCTGAGAAGCATGTAAAGAGTCATGGTTGCTTAGGCTACGCTAGTGTTAGATGTTTGAAAATTTACTGTTTTGGTGCTTGTAAAACTGGAAAACAAAGACTTGTGTAGTTGTGTTTCTAACAAGTATGAAAAAGAAAAAATTTCTATGTTTCTAACTATTCTGCTGTATTGTCTTGTAGATGATTACACTTTTTTTTTTTTCACTATCCATGATTTAGGAGGTAAATACAAGTTTAAGATCGGTTGAAAGCTCAGAGGCTTTACAGTCCTGTCGAGGACAATCAATATTTTATAACATTGTTACGGGTAATCGTGTTCCAATTAAATTAAGTTGAAAAGAAGCTTCATATTCATTTTGGTTCTCGAGGCATTTTTTGTTCATAGATTTAAACTTCCTAAAAAACTATACATAATGCGTTGAATTAATTGAATTAACTTCATAGTGCATTTTATTTTATATGTGCAAACAATAGATGCATCTAATTTTGATTTCTAATTTATTTTTGAGTTATAATATTATTATGAAAATTAGTGAAAAATAACACATCATAATAACATTTTATTTAAAATCAATAATTTAAATTATTCTGCAATAATAACTAAATACGAGAGTTGGTATAAAGTCAATCACTTGCACATACCATACCTTGTTGTTTTGTTTTGGGCAAATTTTAGTACTTGTACTAGAATAGAATAGCTCTCGATTGTTTATCACTTGCATATACCTGGTTGTTTTGTTTTGGGAAAATTCTAGTATTTGTACTAGAATATAATAATTATCGATTGTTTATGCGAACAAAATGGTTGTTAATAAACATTACAAGTACATTTCTAGAGTGATGATGTCATTCATTTATAACATAACACCGTAACCTTGTATCTGCCTGTGTTATTCTTGAGCCTACGTGGATATTTAATATATTTTTCTTAAAAATAGTGACCTATATTATATAATTGTTGATAACTTAAAATAAATTAGTTTATATGGCTCACCCGAGCATGAAATTAGCCCAAAAATGAAAATTCAATAAATGTTTAGCTAGATAATTTAAGGATGATGAAAAATAGGGACGTAGAAAGAAATATTCTCAAATTTGTAGAAGTCTGGAACATGGAAGTTGAGCAAATAGTAGAAGGTAGTTGATAAAAATATGACTAAGATAGAAGTTAAGAAGTTACTTGAGATTGAATTCTAAGACAAGAAAGTTTAGAAGATTGTGGCATGTAATTAACTAAAATGTGGGGAAGTATACACTTATAGCGCAAAAAAAAAAAAAAAGAAGAAGCTTAAAGATAAGAACATTAAAATTTTATTGGCATCCTAAAAATAAAAAAACACACAATTTTCGGACATTTTTCATATCAACACATTCAATCACAAGACAAAAAAATCAATCTCCGGTGAGAGCAATCAACCTACTTCAAAAATACTTTATCATTTTTCAGCTTCTTTACATTGTGAACCCATCTTTCTTATCTCAAATTCCCTTTTGTAGCTCATGACACCATTTTTGTTATAATTAATTATTTCCTTTACTTTAGACCTCATTTCATTAAATTTTAACACTTTGACAGCTTAGAACTCTATTTTCTAAGTTTTATGAAAATCAAATGAGGTAAAAATTATGGAAGAATTTCTTCCTAAAATGTTTAAATTCTTGATTAACACTAAACAATTTGGCATGCCCAATAGGAGAAAGATGCTAAGAACACGGAATGGAAAAGAAATTGCTTTACCTCCAATCTTGGAGAAAAAAGTCCCTATAGTCATAGGGAATGAAGGCTTTGTGTCTCAGATGGTAAAGAATCTTAAGAAGGCAGCCTCACCTTCAACTAACTTTTCTATTGGTGAGAATCCAAAATTGCTGCAATAGAATGATGTTGTTTGCACAAATAAAATATATGAATTGAAGTTTAACATGGCATCCACAACCAACTCAATTAAAATATTGATAGAGAAGGTTAACAAACTGTTTATCGTTTCGATACAATTTGTTGGGCATAATTCGTCTACTTTAGTAAAACAAATATTTAAAGGACTTCGGGGGCATTCTACTCTTAACTCAATGGAAGTTAGAGAATGTCGTCGTCTTTCAACTACTTCCTTTATAGATGAAAGATACGTCACTCTGAACAAAAGAGAGGATATCTCTGTGGCGTTTCCTTGCATTAATCTTGGTACTGATTGAAATGCAGTTAGGTCCCAAAAACGAGATTACAAGTTAATATGGAAGCTGCCAGAGAAGCAGTTCAGTAATTGTATAGGCCAAGTTTACAACTACATAGATGTCCATAATTTTACAAGCCTTATCTATAATAGATTGATCAAGAGAATCCTTATTCTTGTTGCTACAAAATTCTCAAATCCAACTTGTTTTTTTGGTGAAGATGATCAATTCACCAGTGACCACATCGCTAAATTCACCATACAATAAAACTAGTCAATTACAAAAACTTAAATTATTTCAAGCTCAAGTTGCTCCTATATTCGTTGGTAGGAACTACCTTTTCCTAATATGCTTTGTTGCTTAGGAATTTCACCCTTTCCTGGTATACAATGGAAATAATATTTCATACTCAGTTTTTAAAGACTGAACCCGAAGTTAGCATAGTTAAGTTATCAAGGTTCACTCAAAAGTAATAAAAATGTTGACATGTTCATCACTCGTTTTAAGAAAATGAGAAGTTGACGTAGAATCGCACATTTAAAAACTGAATATATGAAATTAGCTCAAATAGGGTTGGACATTAAATAGTGGAAGGAATTCTAACGCATATAATTTCATGCTTTCTATGAATTGGCAGCAAAAGTATCTGAATACAAAGAACTCCTAAAGGAAGAATGTCAACTTAAGAAGAATTCACGAGGCACTTATGCTACTAAGATGAATTCTTACAATTTGGCAATAGTTAAAGTCAACATCCCTGGTGTTAGGATATTTATTATGTCTCATTATTTAATTTTGGTATTTTTGATTATTGGGTCTTCAAGATAATGGTTAAAAAATATAAATCAAGAAGTGGTGTAAATAAATAACACTTCTTACTTGAATTGGATTCTTGGATAAGAGTTATTGCAAAAATATAAGTCTATCTTAAAGGAAGATTAGTGTGGATCACGTTGATTGAGGTATGGATAATGCAAGATGGATTGAGTGATTGTTCCGTGAAGATTTTAATGTCCTAGTCTTACTGCGTGTTGACTTAGTTCTTGGTGCAACACACGTAAGCGATTTTGTGAGGTTTTCTGGTGTGTGTTGACGGTGAATGGGAGAGTAATTGTGCTATCTTAGATATGAATATTTCGATGTTTTTGAGGGAGTCTTAAGTACGACTTGGTCTGCATCTTTGATGTGGGTTGATCTATAGTGGATGGGCAGATTACGTTACTGGGTGTGCAGAAAATTGGTGAGATAGTTGAAGGCGTGTTGATGTGTGCGTGACCCAGCTCCCGCACTTGAAACGTTATTGACCTAGTGAAGGTTTTGGCTGGGCATTTATTTGATGTGTTGTGCGTGATCTTGCTTCTGCTACATACACACGTGAGTCACTTGGTAATGCTTTCGTTTGGGTGGTTATGGCAAGTGCATGCATGACAGGTGAACTTGAGATCTGATTCTTTTTTTGGTGGGCTGAATTGAGGAAGGCTTGCGATTATTTCTTGGCAGTGTAGGAAGTTGTTCTTTGTTTCTTTCTCAAGTGTTTTCTTGAGTGTTGAATTGTTTGTTTAATCACTTGAGTTACTTAGTCATTGTTCTTGCATTAAAATATTGTTAGATAAATCTTTTGTTGAGGTTAATATGAGTTGCTTGTGTTATTAGGTATGAATCACCTTCACAGGTGGTGAGGACGAGTAGTAGTGACAAGTGTTAACTGGTGTCAGCTTATTAAGGCCTAATGTAAAACTATCGTTGTTCTTTTATAAAAGTATGCTGGGTGCGTAGACGTAGGCAAGGTGTGCCAAACCGCGTTAACAAATATTGGTGTTGATTTATTTTGTTACATTTAATTTTTCTGGTTTATGATTGTGATAGAAACGACTACCGTAAATCGAAGAGTTTGCGAAACTAATACACTCCTACAGTGATATCAATTGGTATTAGAGTGAGGTCACCGAATCAGAACTTGGTACTGCAAGTTAGTGCAAATCCGTATTTTGCAAACATGACTATAAGAGAAGGTGCATCGATTACCAGACCACCGCTGTTAGATGGTTCTAATTATCCTGCGTGGAAAGTACGTATGAGAGTTTTTATTTAAGCACAGGAAACAAAGGCATGGAATTCAGTGCTACATAGCTGGACACATCTAGTGATAACTGATGACAAGGGAGAAGTACTACTGAAAGAACCATATGAATGGACAAGAGTTGAAGAAGAGAAAGCATTTGGAAATTCTCAAGCTATGCATGCCATCTTTAGTGTCGTGGATGGAAATTCTCAAGCCATGCATGCCATCTTTAGTGTCATGGATGGAAATTCTCAAGCCATGCATGCCATCTTTAGTGCTGTGGATGAAGGTCATTTCTTAATGATATTAGCCTGTGAATCGACTAAAGAAGCGTGGGATACTTTGTAGACTATACATGAGGAATTTGTGATAGCCTCGAAACTTCAAATGTTAGCTTTTAGGTTTGAAGAACTGAAGATGGATGATAGTGAGATAATTAAAGATTTCCACAAGAGATTGCGCGATATAGCAAATCAAGCACATCAGCTTAGGAAAAAATACTCTAACCTGAAACTGGTAAAGAAGACGTTGAGATCACTACCTCTAACATTTATTTCAAAAATTGCAGCAATCAAGGAGACTTATGACATTAATGACTTATCATTGGAGAAGGTAATTGGGATTCTTACCAATTTCGAAATAAATTTGTTGAGGAGTAAACAAGAAAAGAGCAAAGGATTGGCACTACAAGCTGAAGCTGGAAAGGGCATAAATGATGTAGAAGATGAATCCGACGAGAATGAGGATCTGGTATTGTTAACACGAAATTTCAGTAAGTGCCTGAAAAGAGTGAAAAAGGACAGACCCAAATTTAAGCAAAATAGTGAGAGTTCATCGATCAATAACTTCAAACAACAAGTCAAAACTCATAAGGGTGAAAGAAGCAAAGAAAATTCAATGTTATGAGTGTTAAGGCTTCGGACATGTGTAAGCGGAATCTGTTAATACCTTGAAGAAGTGAAAAAGGAAATCCTTTACGAGCACTTAGAGCAAAAATGAATCTGAAAGTGAATATGGTAGTGAAGAAGATATTATGAACAATGTTGCGTTAGTTGTTTTGTACAACAAAAGTTCAGTTGCCTACTTAGCAGTAACCAAGAAGTAAGTAATTGATGATGAAAAAGTGAGCAAATCCAAAAATTTTGAGAAAAACGCAGATAAATTAGCTCAAAAGTTTGATCTCAAATTATGACAGTGATGACAGTTAAAAAGGAGAATATTTACGAAGCTTACGAATTAATGTATGCAAAATGGGCGCAAACTTGTAAGAAGAATGAAAAGTTGAATGAAGAACATTATTCGTGGCTTAAAGAAGAAATTGATGTCGACACTAGCTGAACTTGATAAAGCAAAACTAAAATTGGTCAGTACTAAAAAGGGATTAAGGATGTTGAATGGTGGCACGGAGAAGTTAGAAAAGTTATTGGAAATCGATAAGAAAAAAGGAGATCTTCAAGGCATTGGCTACAAAGGTGAATGTTCTAAAGTGAATGATGAGAAAAATAGCGTGTCCATATCTATCTTAGAAGAAACTTCTAAGAAAAATTAGAGAGTTATCGGACACATAAGACCAAGGTGTTACAAGTTACTACCGATGTTGTTTCAAAGAACCCAAAACCAAAGGAACATTCATTCCTCATATAATTTCCAACAGCAATCCATAGTTTCGAACCACACTTGGGTTAAAAAGAGTCAATTGCAAGCTCTCGTAGCTCTTAAATCTATGAAGGTGACTTCACATAATGGTTGGTATTTTGATCGTAGATGTTCACGTCATATGAAAGGAGAGAAGAGTTACTTATCTAATTATCAAAGTTGTATGGATGGACATGTGATATTTGGAGATGGAAAGAAGGCTTCAGTAGTTGGTAGAGGGACGTTAAACGTGGATGGACTGCCACATCTCAAAAATGTACTCCATGTCGATGGATTAAAAGCCAATTTGGTAAGTATAAGTCAACTTTGTGATGATAGTTTATTGGTTAAATTTATAAGTGATGAATGCAGAGTGCTAACTGAGCAAGGAGAATGCATTTTGAGCGGCAAATGATTAGCAGACAATTGTTATATGCTATAGGTCACCAATACTTGCAATTCTGCCTCTTAAGACAACAATATAGAGCTACGACATCAAAAGCTTGTGCACATCAACTATAAGCTCATTAGCAAGTTGAAGAAATTGGAAGCGGTGAAAGGTTTACCCTCAATGAACAAAGAAGACAAATTGTTGTGTAGTGCATGTTAAATGGGTAAGCAAATTAGAGTGCCACATAAAAAGGTTGGATATGTTACTTCCTCACGTATACTTGAGTTAATTCATATGGATTTGGTGAGTCTAACATAACATGATAACATTGTTGGGATGAAATACTTTCTAACTTGTGTTGATGATTATTCTAGATAGACTTGGGTATCATTTTTGAGAGAAAAATTAGATGCTTTCAAGGACTTTAGAAGCCTATGTGTGTAAGTTACGAATCTGAAAAACATGGCAGTGTTAAGAATTCGATCAGATTATGAAAAGGAATTTGAGAATGCAAGCTTCAATGAGATTTGTGATGAATATGACATCATACAAGAATTTTCAGCACCTAAAACTTCACAAAAAATTGGAGTTGCCGAAAGGAAAAGTAGAACTCTTCAAGAAATGGCCAAATCCATGTTGAATGGTAGAAAGATGTCTATATGATTTTGGGTAGAAGTAGTCAGCACAACATGCTACATATGTGACAGAGTTTATCTTAGAAATATCTAAAACAAGACATCTTATGAACTTTGAAAAGGAAAGAAACCAGTTGTGAGTTATTTTTATGTGTTTCGCAGTAGATGCTACATTCTTAGAGATCGGGAACAACTCAAGAAATTAGAGAGCAAAAGCGATAAAGGGATCTTCATTGGTTATTCAACTCATAGCAAAGCATATCGAGTGTGTAATCAAAGAACCAAGAAAGTGATAGAATCCCTAAATGTGGTGATAGATGATGTATCTCAAGTGTATGCTATAGGGGAAAAAGAAAACATGGAAAAACAATCTTCCGAACCAGCTCAAACAAGCAACGACACTACAACTAAAAATTGCCCAAATCTGCAGTTAGTTGATGTTGAGGAAGTAACTGCACAAACTAAAGAATTGACAGTTACTTTGAATAAGGGATCTTCCAAGACACTTGGTGCGAAAATAGCCCCGTTAAATAGTCAAAACTCGAGAGAAACTGATCTAAACCGGGATCCTCCCTCACAAATCAAAAGAAGTCATCCAATAGAAAATTTTATTGGTGATGTCAATGAAAGAAGAAAAACAAGAGAAAGAAAAAAAGTCGATTATCGAGAACTCACAGGATATTTGTGCAACACCTCTTCAAGCCTAAAAATGTTAAGGAAGCTCTACAAAATGAGTTCTAGACAGTAGCTATGTAAGAAGAATTGACTCAATTTGCACGAAATAATGTATGGGAATTGGAGCTAAGACCATCGGATGTGAATGTGATTAGAACAAAATAGGTATTTTGCAATAAAACAGATGAAAAGGGAAATGTATCCAGAAATAAAGCAAGGTTAGTGGCTCAAGGATATTCTCATATTAAAGGAATAGACTTTAACGAAACCTTTGCACTAGTAGCAAGATTTGAGTTTATCAGACTATTGTTGGATATAGCATGTGTGAAGGGCTTCAATCTTTATCAGATGGACATGAAAAGTGCCTTTTTAAATGAGTTTATATAGGAAGAGGTATATATTGAGCAACCGAAAAGATTTATTGATTTAGTTCATGCAGATCATGTGTTTAAGTTGAAGAAGGCATTTTACGGTCTCAAACAAACGCCAAGGGCTTGGTACGAAAGACTCATATAATATCTCATCAAAAAAAAGCTATGAATGAGGTAGTGTTGACAAAACTCTATTTATAAAGAAAATTAGATTTGAATTGATGATTGCTCAGATTTTATGTTGATGATATTGTATTTGGCTCCACTCATCCTAAGATGGTAGATGACTTTATTGAGTTAATGACGCGAATTTGAGATGAGTATGGTTGGTGGGCTGAACTTCTTTTTGGGTTTGCAAATTAAACAAGTGAAAGATGGTATCTTTGTATCTCAAACCAATATGCAAAGAACTTAATAAAGAGAGTTTGGACTTGAGAATGCTAGACATGTGATGTTGGGACCAGATCTCGGGACCGGACCCCAACCGAAAAAGTGAAATACAGAAAAAGGAAATGAACAAATCCGAAGCAGAAATATGGACACGGAAGTGGGCCAAAGCGAAAGTGGAAGCAAACGAAAGAATCGAAAGCAGATCGAGAGCGAATCGAATCGGAATCCCATAACAAAGAATGGAGCAAAGAAACGAAATCGAATCCAAATCGGAACGGACAAATCGGATAAGGCAAATCATAAAACAGAAGCAAACGAAAACGAAACGAAGCAAATCAAACGAAAACATACGCGAAAGATAAAACGAAATCTGAAATGACGCAAACAAACGGTTCAATAGAACCGAAACTAATGTTCGACATCCGGTAATGAAAATTCTTGAAAATCCTTGTCGCTTTGGAAACCTTAGACCAAAACTATCATTTCGAAATCGATATAATTCACTCAGATCCGGTATAAATTTTTTTTTCTTTCGCATTCATTCTTTTTTTAATTCATTCCTTTCATCTTTATCAATCTTATACAACTCAAAACAACACAATTTCCCATTTGGAAACTTAACCATTCCA
>JANZLC010000202.1:39086150-39097493 GCA_026413385.1 Erythroxylum gracilipes
TGGCTATTCAGGTTTGAGGTTTTCATACCGACACCGGGATCCTGGGTTTCGGGAAGGTCCCGGGAACAAAAATTTTTATTTTCCGCTGCTGGAACATATGATGTTCCTCCCGGGATTTTCCTACAGTACCGACCCAGGAGATTGAAGTCTCTAGTAATCTGAGCTATGTTGAAGAACCTGTGAGGATAATTGGCTATCAGAGTAAACAATTGAGGAACTGAGTGATCCTAATGGTGAATGTCTTTTGGATGAATCATTCGAGTGAGGAAGCCACATGGGAGATAGAGGAACTTATGAGAAATCAGTACCCCTACCTATTTGATCAATCAGGTAAGAATTTCAAGGACAAAATTAGGAGGGGAGAATTGTAACATCCCGTTACCCAAGTTAAGACCAGAATTGTGATTTATGAGAAAGTACTGAGAAGTTAGGAAACACACGTCATGCTTTAGTTAAATATGACATGCACATTTTTGCACATTCATATGATTATACATTCATTCATTGACATTTTCCGAGTATAATTGAGTTTTTAAATGTGATTTGGCAATTTTGGCATATTTAGGGTATTTTGAAATTTTCGGTGATTTTTTTAAAACATATTGCTTTATGGGCCAATTATAGAGTGGCACATGGAAGCATATATATGTGAAAAATGGCTTCATTGTAATGTGACAAATGGGTTAAATATGTGGTGATAAGTGGCTGTTGGGTTGTTTGAAAAATGAATGTTCATGCAAATACCCACGAGGTTGGCTATGAGTAAGAAGGTTACTGTAACTTTTGAAAAATGAATGTTCATGCAAATACCCACGAGGTTTGGTTTGGTTCTGTCCATCACCAAATATTGAATTGTTCTTGTTGGTTGTCTTTGAGTTATTCTTACTGCTGGGAATAGCTAAATCAAGTAAGTAACTTGATGATGCTTTTATGGTGTAAATATATATATATATATGCACGCACGGGTTTGAGAATTGAGGTTGTGGTGATGAATACTTTGGATGATGAATTTGAGAATTGGGAATTGTTTACAATTGTATTGAATGGATTTTGAATTGTGGTAGGATTTTAATGAAGTGAATGGAAATAATTGCAGAAATGAATATATACATACTCTGAATACTCTATTTTTGGTTTACAAAAAAAATGGAAACATGCATGAATATGTTGGTTTCGGAACTGGATGTGAATATTAGATTTTGACTTATTTTTGTTGTGTTGAACTGAGAAGAAAGTGGTATAAGTGATTTACATATGAGTTGAATAATATAGGAATGAGAAAATTAAAAATGCATAGAAACATATATATGCAGTAACATTGTAGTAAAGTTGATACCATGCTCTATTTTTTTGTTATATATACGTTAATGTTTGGGAAATGTTAGGAATGGATTTATGTGAGGTTAAAGTTTAAGAAAACATAGAGCATAATGAGGTGTTGTGTTTTAAGGAGTAAGATGATAGCAAACGTTGACTGAGCAGGGAAGGAAGAAGAAATGGAAAAGTGCAGAAAGTTGGAAAAAAAATGCAGTAGAGAGAGAGAGAGAGGAAATAAATGAAACTTCATATTTTAATGTTTGAAGGGTAACTTTAAGTCTAACTTGTTTAAAGGTTTTACTAGATTTTGAAATGTAGAATGGATGGTTTAGAAGTGAAAAGATTAAAAAAAAAGAAAGAAAGAAGAAGAGGAGAAGTGCAGTTCGTTGAAGAAGATGAAGGTTTGAGTTTTAGAGAGAGAAAAAGTGGTGGTTGTATGCATAGGTTATGAACTAGAGTATTTCATTGAAAAACTCTAAGTCTTTTAGTTATAACTTTTTCATCTGAACTCCAATTGATTTAAAACTTGAACCAATAGATTCCTAAGAAATTTTTCTTTCTCTCATAAAAATTTAGAGCTATTTGAATTAATTTAAAAATGATTGATAGGATGAAAATGTGGAAATCTACTGTAATGTCATGAACTGGAGAATTTTCAAGAACATGCTTCGGTATTCTGATTATAACTTGAGCTATAGATTTCTGAATGAGTTGATTCTTGATTTAGATTAAACTAGAGACATATGTCTACAACTTGCTTGAAGAAGTCGACTTAGGCTATAGCATTACTAGGGACAGAAATCATGCGTCCCGTGGTTATTGAATAAAATGTATTGATTTAGGCCACTAAGCTGTCTTCACCAAAGTTGTAACTTATTCTTTTTACTTTAAATTGGTATAAATTTTGTAATTTTTGGATACTGGAATGGAGAGATAAGAGGTGTACAACTTGAATGCATGATCATACATTAGCCAAAATTTCAAATGTGCACAGTCTGTGGTATTTTAAGCATAACTCATTGAATAATGAATCAAATTGTACGATCTTGGTATCATTAGAAACTTAAAACATTGAAGAACGACTTTCTAAAAGAAAGTATTGCCTAACTTTGTCATTTACCCTATCAGATTAATTATGCAAAGTTGACCCGAAATCATGTGTGAAGAAAATCTGAAGTGGTCAATTAGGTTATGAAATTGATTTCACATTGTTTTATTTTAGTCCAAATTATAAGTACAAATGATATTAATGAGGGATTTGATATCTAATTGTTTTAATGATGAGAATTACAATAAGATACCCAAAATTGTCATTGAACATCATTGCGCATATTTTATATAAGTACATGTGCATAAGGAATACTTATACATTTATGCAAAAATGTGATATTTTTTAATGTGTTGTGTATGTTATAGAGGAGCACATAGGACACCAGTTGGACATTGCTAGACCATCCAGGCAATAGCTTATGTGAGTTAACCTAGATGAATTTCCTTGAATTGATTTGTTAAGCTTCCAATTATTGAACTATTGCGATTTATTTCTGAATTCTGTACTTAAAGTCTGAGGAGTATATACTTGGGACTGTATTGGAAGTGCTCTGAGTTATTTGGTAATTCTGATTGTATTATGCTATGTGAATTCTTAACTAAAGTTGAATGCCATAATTAGGTCCGATGATTATGAAATTCTGACTGTGCTTTATAAATGATGGTGATACGTGGTAAATTCTGAATTGATGCATTTCATGAAATACATGCTCAGATAAAGACGTTCTGACTGGAGTAGCCAGTATGAAAGCGCTTGAAGGCAGAGTTTTGCTTCGTGATATATGAGCCCAATAGGCCAGTATTTGTATTATGATAGGCACTTGGTCACAAAAATAATAACGAATGTGGAGTCTCATATGCATCTGTATTTGTTTATATATGATTTGATTCACAATGATTAAATGATGTGCCACGACAGTGTGAGTATTTGGACTATCCATGTTTTGTATGAATAATTGCAAAATATGTAATTTATGTTTGTGAATCCGGTGAAATCATCAATGATGATTCACTTATTGAGTTCGCAAAACTCATAAAAATTGCAACGTGATTTTTCAGGTACAAGATAGGAGACTTAGTGTTTATTCTGGGTTAGAAGAATGTTTTGGACTAAGTTATGGCTCAGAGGTCTGTCAACTGACGTTAGAGAGTTATATCTTTTATTTTGTAGTTTTTGTTAGAACCTGTATGAGGTTTTGTAAAAATTTGTCTAATGGAAATAGTGTAAACTTTGTGAATGAATACAATGAATGGTTTTAAAATTTGCTGACTTTTAAATGATGTTAGTTGATGCCATGTGTAAGTTGGATTTGTTTTTGCTTTAACATACCATTATCATAGGTTATATATTTGAATGTCCTTGGATGTTCGGGTATATACTCTATGGTAGTGGTATGTTGCACTAAATCACTAACTACACTCTCCAAAGCGTCTCCAATGGTTCCTACATCCATTCTAACATCACTTTCACTCATATTCTTCCTAAATTCATTTCTTCTAATGCGGTATCACTCCTTAAACATTTAGTTACCAATTTGGTTGTATTGAACTTCTAAATCTCAACTCAAATGACTCATCACATACCACAAATTCTCATTCTTACTATAACTGTTCTGTATGTATACATCCCATGCAGTATCACCACTTATAATGGCCATATCCCTTAACTCCGATGTCAAAAAATTTCATACTATATAGTGTTGGAAAACTAGAAGGATAAACTACAACTTCCTAGAAGACAACTTGTCAAGTTTAGCCTATATCAAAAACAGATTTTTCCCAGAAGTTAGAACACAATTTCTTACCCCTATGAAAATTTGAAAATGCTATGTGCAAACTTTGACAGTTATGAACAAAACACAATCATATTCCATTGGCATCAAAAGATAAGAGTTTACAAAGCTTTAATGGGCATTTCAAGCTACAATACATCAATATCTCAAAATCCCAGAATACAAATGATACATGAACAATAATTTGCTCAAAATGCAATTAGAGCCTTATTTTACAAAACTAGCTTAAAATACTAAAACATTTCAAAAGTGGAGTGATGCCTCGACTCTTGGTTACTCGATCTCATGCTCTTCACCTAAAGATGGGATGGAAATGGAGGGGTGAGCTTAAAGCTCGTGGGTAACAATTTTATAACCGGTAACAAGCAAAACAATTGAAATATTATTGTAAAAATTTACATTAATGCAAATCATGTGAGCATCACTCTTGTCAACATATCATGAACACATAAGGACATCAAAATGGTTTGGGTGGATCCAAAAACAGAACTTCCACATAATGGTCTTGTATAGCCGTGAACTTATGAGAGTCCATAGAGGAGCTCCATGCCACTAGCGGGCAGGCAGGAGAAGCCTTTTGTCAAAATGCGCTTGACTTAACTTAGGGGACCACCACAAACCCACATAATCATGCATTTCATAACTTGTAAACATATCGCCCAAAATGACACTTTTTCAAAACTTGATTTCCTTTCAAAAATCATTTTTATTTTTCATTTCATAATTCAAAACATAATTCATATACAAAATATGTAGCACATTCTCAAAGCATTCAAAAGCAATAAATGCACATTTAAAAAGTGGTTGAAATCATTTATTTCCATTTCTTGAAAGGGACATTAATGGCTTATTACTTAATTATAAAAATGTAACCCACTTTGAATTCCTCGCCTATAACTTTTTCAAATATGCCTCTGCTCTTACTCCTCTTGTCTTTCTTGATTCCCTTTTCATAGGCAAAAATCCCAACTTCAATAAGGTTGCAAAAATTAAAAACCCACAAAGCATATTCAATAAAATTGTTTCTAGAAAACTTAAACTCGTGCATTTTCCTAAGTTTGGTGAACCAAAACCCTTCTATAAATCCAAAGGATTAAAATCAAACTTACATAGAATCTTTACCAAATGAAGAGATTATTGGCTCAAATGGAAGCTCTTATCTTCCTCTACCTTTTTCCCTTCTTACACAACCTCAAAATCTCTCTAGAATGCCTAGAAAAGATGAAACCCTAAATTTCCCCCTTCTTTTCTCTCCACAAACAACACTCTCTCTCTCTCTCTTCCTTTCTTATTTTCATTTCTTCTTCTTCTTAGAATAAGACAACACTCTTCTTCTCCCCTTTTTCCCCTTAATGAGTGAAAAAGGTCCATTTTGCCCTTATAAAATCTTACTACCTTAATTCAATTAACCCATGCAATAAAATCCTACTAACCTTGACATAATAATTAACTCCAAAAATTAATCCATCGAAACCTCATAATTCATTTAAATCATGCCTAATTAAAGAAAAAATTCGGTGGCCAACAAGAATAGTTTTATATAAAGCCTTACTGAGTCGATTTACTCAACCCTCGACACTATCTCTTATCCTTACTACTCATGAAAGTAATTCACATCCAATAGTATGACCGCCTCGTACTAACCTCAACAAAGGATTTTCTTAACATTATTTAATAATAAAGGATGAAAATAAAATAACTTAAGTGATTGAAAAAACAACAAAAATAGACAAAGACACTTAAGAAAATAGAGACAACTTTCCTAATTAATTCAGCTCCTTCAATGACATATCAGAAAGTTGTTCATCAATAGTTTTTTTGTATTCAGCCACTAGATTTTTTGGACATCACTTCCACAATGGATAACCACACAATCAACATCAATTCAGTTCACCAAAAACCATGCAATAGATGAGAAACAACAACATAAAAGGAATACATAAATCAGATAATGAATCAACTGCAAAACTCCCAAGGAACACCCTCAATTTGTTGTTGAATAATAGAAGAATACCCAACCAAGAAACAACCACAATATTAGCTAGAATATAGCATGTGAATGTAGATCACCAGCCAAGTATCGTGTGAAACAAGAGAAAAAACCTCAGTGGTAAAAATACCCACATAACGACACACACACAAGAAATGCAGCTCATGCCCCTTCAGCCTAGGTTCATGATCCACACAAAAATTACAACACCAACGATACAGCCTTATCACGCAAACACCAATGAAAAAATAGCTGCTTCGACTTCCAATAAACAATGACAACTTAAATGAAACGCAATTGTTGAAAAACACCTACTAAACCACAAAGACCAAAGAGAAGAACGAAGCTACGAAAAAATGCTCATGTCATATGATACCACCAGTAAGATGTGAAATATATTAAGTTATATCTTTTCACCATTAACTGCTAAAAAATTATTGAAAAACACTTTAAGAATCTCAGCTGCCAAGTCATGAAAAAACGACACCATTCAGCTCATATCACTCATGAATCCCAACCACAATCCAGTTACATAATCAAGTCAAATCTCCAAAAGATAACTATTATCCCATAATAGGATATACATTTTAAAATCCCATCTTAAATAGGATTTTAAACTTATCAACCTTATCTTGAAAGAGTCCCACAAAAACTAAACTAAGTCAAAATATAAAATAATGTCAAAAAATAAATAATAAAGATATATATTTATATATATATATATATATATATATATATAAGCCATTATCAAAGCAAAACCATCTTAGAATAAGAAGGAGCTTTAGAGGTTTTTAAGCCAGGTGAACTATATGAGAAGATTTATTGCTAATCTGGCAGGAAAAATAAAAGAATTCTCAGCCTTAAAATTCTGAAGAATTCCATTGGGAGGAAAATCATCAAGAGGAGTTCGATAGTATTAAGGAATACCTAACCAAACCTTCAGTATGGATGCCCCTAGAAAAGGAATTCAATCAAAGTTGTATATTTCAATTTTGGAAGAATATATTAGATGTCTATTAGCCCATATTAATATGGTTGGACATGAACAGGTTATTTATTATCTGAATAGAATTCTTATACCAACAAAAAAGAAGTATTTACATATTGTTAAGATATGTCTGACGTTGTATTTTGTTTGTTCAAAATTAAGGTATAACTTATTGCAGATTAAAGTTAATATGGTTTCATAGATTGATTTAATGAAATACATATTGAATAAGCTAGTCCTCTAAAAAAATATTAGGAAGTGGCTTATGACTTTTATAACTTCAACTTGATATATTATCCTCAGAAATCTATAAAAGGTTAGGCATTAGTCGCCTTTTTAGCAAGCCATCCATTAAAGTACAAGAGGATGAGGGACATTTAGTTCTCAATTGAGAAGAAGCTATAGGAATTGAAATTTGGTGGGTCTAGTATAAAGAAGTCAACTAGTGTTGGAGTAGTCATAATCATACCAAGTGAAACCAAAACTCTTCTCTGCCTTTAAAATAGACTTCCTTTATACCAATAATCAAGTAGAATATGAAGGCTTAAGAATTAGACTAGAACTTCTGGTTGATCTCGAAGCTAAAGTAGTTTGAGATAGTGCGACTATTTAGAGAATTTCAGTGTCGAAGTCACATTACATAGCAAAATCATGGAGGATGAACCATTGATCTAGATGGAAAGATATTATCTCCAAAAGGCTATATTTTGTTTTGATGGCCACATATTACTTTACCAAATGGTGGTAGCTCAACATTTGAAGAAAGTTAATCAAATAGATATAAATAGATACAGTTAAATTCTTCAAGGAACATATTATTCATTAATTTGGAATTCCTCAATCAATGATAATTGATCAAAGGACTATATTTATGGGCGAAAAATTTAGAGAATTTAGTGAAGATCATAAGATAAAACTGTTGAATTTAACTCCATATTATGCTTATACTAATGGTCAAGTCGAAGCATCTAACAAATAATTATCGAGATTCTGGAGAAAATGTTAGAGGATAATTTAAAAGAATATCAAAAAATTCTGTCTGAGACCTTGTGGGTGTATCATACTTCTAATCATACTTTCACAGGAATTAGCCAAGTTGCCTTAACTTGTGGACATGATGTTGTTCTTCCTGTGGAAGTAGTGGTTCCATCTTTGATAGTAACTAAACAAAACTCTTCAAACACTCCAAGTTTTCATAAGCAATGTCAATAGAATTAGAAGATTTAGACAAAGTACGACTTTAGTCTTTTAATAATATGATTATTCAAAAGAAAAAGGTGGTAAATTTAAATGATAAATGAATTTGTAGCCGAGAATTCCAATAAAGGGATCTAGTGTGGAAGTTGATCCTACCACTTAAAATAAAAGATAGAGAATATGGTAAATGGTCCCTAAAATTGGGAAGGGTTATTTAGAATCTATATAGTTTTGAGTGGTAATGCCTATTGGTTTTAAAACCTATAGAGTTTTAAGTGGTAATGCCTATTGGTTATCTAGTTTGGAAGATGAACCTTATAGGAATTTATCAATGGAAAATATTGAAAACCGTATGTACGTACCCTTTTTGAAAGTATAAAGATTAAGGAATGAGAGTAAATTTTTTAAATAAAACAACATTAGATTAATATTCATAAATAAAATATTAAAAATTTACTTGAAATTAGCCAAAAGTTGACAAAGTAAAGAAGTTAATAGCTGGTTCAAGTTAAAGGACCAAATTTGCCTTATTGATTAATGCATGACATTTGGTCCTCTTTGGCTTATTAGACTTGTTGCTTCCAAAAATTGACTTTGTCTTTTAACAACAACAAATTCTACACTAACTTTGCAGCCGTCTGATTGACTTCATGAAACTCATGATTGAGCCTTTTTCCTTTTTGTTTAAGGGATTTTTGTTTTTCTTTAATCAGCTTAATAGCCCATTCATGCTCAATAGCTTCATTTTCTAAAAAATCAATTTTGTTTTTCTGCTTTGGAATTTTTATCAACAGATTCCTGCCTTTAGTCTCCTCTACATCATAGTCCATTTTATGTTGATGCGAGAGGCTAAACCTTTCATAATACATAACCTAATTATGACAAGATTTTTTGAAGGAAGCAAAGACTTTTTAACTTTATTAAAAAGTCCCCTATTAAGGATAACTGAGTTGTAGAACCAACATATGACATCATACTCAAAAAAGAACTATGCTGACTTTTAGTTAAGAACTGCAACTCATATTACATGGTGAGTCTCAAAGACTCCTTAACTCTTAATAGTTCTTTAAAGTTGATTATTAGTGTGACATTGGAAGGAAGGATAAGAGAGAGGTCTAAGAAGCTTAGTTTGAAGATTTCTTCTAAATTCGCCACTATAGACCAAATATCTTTTATTTGCAAGATATAAAAGAATTCATTAACAAACTAATGTATCAATATGTAGAATAAATGAATTCTTGTCTTACCTCCAACGAAGTAACCTTAGTGACTTTTAGGTCAAGAGAAGCCTTTGGTTTTTCCAAATTCTAGTTAAAAAAGGAGAAGGAGGAGCATGGAGGTATGACATTTTGTCATCCACAAAAATAAGATAAAACAGTAGGAATTCATAGTGAAAAGGAAGCTAAAAGTAATAAAGGGCATTTCATACCAAAGTTGACTTCTTCAACAACCTTTTAGGTGTAGAAGAAGTTCCTTACAAAGGAAGGGTATCATTAGTTGCAGACTTGGTGATTATAGTTTCTTTAAGCAACTTAGAGGAGGACTGATTTGACTTCCTAATGGAAGCTCCTAGAACTAGAATTTTAGTTTTCTTGAAATTAAAAATCATTGGGGACTTTTCCTTTTCTTTTAAGGAGAGGATTAGGAGCCACTTCTTTTTAAAAAGAAGGTTGGTTTTCTTCTTTGTTTTTAGTATCCAACATTTCAAAATTTGTAACAATAAAAGTTAGATTAAGGAGCCAAAAATACGTAAGTTAGTGAAAATACCTTTGAGAAGGGCAAAATCAGTTTAAGTTACTAAACTCTAAAAGCTTTTTAATCACTAAGAGCGGTAAGCTTCTATTTCAACAACATTAGCAGTAATAATCTTGCACTTTAAAATGCGATAGTGACAAAAAAAAATTAAGAGGAATTTATGGCTGCTAGCATTTCCATCGAAAGGAACTCCTATTATATCTAAATGTTTAGTAGGAGGATTTCCCAAAGATAGATCGAGATACCTACTCTAAAGATAAGGAGATATGTTGGATCCCGTTTCCGGAACCCAACCCTCTTGCAGACGCATACATCTGTTGAACCCCGCTTGAGTCCGAAGCCCAACCGCTTGCAAAAATCATGAAACGCGAGCTTGCGTGCATAATACCTTGAAGGGTTCTTTCATTAAACCCTCATTAGCTATCATTTTGTTCCTCATAATATCGTAAAAATTACAAATTGTTCCATGGTGTGCCACACAAAACAGACACCATGCTTGAACTCAATTTTTCCTGCTTGCGAATAGAATTTGGAAATCTTCAAATTGGAGTTTCAATTTGACTTCTTCATATAAAACATATCTCTATGTCTCTTGTTTATTTTGATTCAAGAATCACCTCAATCGGAGCTTTACAGCTTAAGATATGCTTAAAAAGCCAACGCGTGCACAAACCCTAATCATGCTCTTCAAACCTACCAATCACTTGTTCTAATGCATAATTTCTCAAATCAACTCCAAAAGATTTAATTTTTTCATGGAGGGATAGATACATGTCTTAGGAATATATTGGTCCAAGAATCGCTCCATTTGGAGGCCGGATGAGGGAGTTATTCCCAAAAGAATAGACCATGTTTATAACCTCAATTGATTTAAACCTCTCTTGGCTCGATTGCCATAACTTTCACTAAAAATATCGGATTGATTTAGTTTTTGGACCATTAGAAAGTAGACTTCAAGCCCTACAACTTTTATGAAGACTACAAAGTCTGATTAGGACTCTAACAGTGTCAAAATTCACCATCTTTCTCGTGAATGTCCGTTAAACGGACATCCATGTCCGTTTAACGGACATGTATCGGGTGAACTGCACCATTGCACCCGAGAAAGTCCGTTAAACGGACTTCCATGTCAGTTCACAAGGAGTCCTTTTTGACCTGAGAAGGTCCATTAAACGGACATGGGGCTTCCCAAACCCCTCCAAACCTTCTTTCATGCTTCCAAACTCCTTCCTAACAACATAAACACTTATAAT
>JANZLC010000202.1:39097593-39116312 GCA_026413385.1 Erythroxylum gracilipes
TAACTTCTAATATTCCACATTTAATCCATCTTGTATCTAATCCATCTTTTCTCTTTCTTTTAAATTTCAAGGATTTTTCCTTTGCTTTACACATAGCTAACTGCCAATAATTCTCATTTAATAGTCTTAGCTTACAGAAAGGTTCGGGGTCTAACAAGATACATCTCAAAACCTAATTCCATAATAGAAGGGTTGAGTTTTAAGACTTTATCACCACCAACAATGAAAATTTTATAATTGTTAAATATGAGAAAAAACTTATAGCAAATGGCTAAGTAAGAGGATTAGAAGCCTTGAAGATTCTTAGCCAATAAGGTGATGGAGACTTCAAAGACACCAGAGCTCTTTAGGGGATTTACTACAAAAGCTGGTGGATAATCAGAGGCCAAGATAATTAAGAAATATACGCCAGAAGAAAGTAAACCTTCTTTTCCCCTAAGTTCAAGGAAATAGGCAAAAGTTCAAAGCTAGACAAATCACACACAGAGGCTAAAACGTTGCAAAGGAAGATTGAAAAGGCATATTTTTTAATTTCATAAGAGAAACTCAAGAAAATAAAGCCTAGAGCAAAAAACTTATCAAAAGCTATTGCTTTATAAAAAGGAAGGAAATCTAAACTGAGTTTGTTATTAACATAACAAAAGATAAATTGATGTAGTAAACCCAAATAAATTTGAAGTGTTTTTCTTTAGATAGAGGATTTCTTGAAGAAGCATATTTATTAATCCAAAATAAGATGAACATTTTAATTAAAATTTATTCATAAATAAATATTAAATTTATAAATAAAATTTTATTTATTAAATTATTTATTTATTAATATAATAAAACTTTTATTAATATTTATTAATCATTATTATATAAAAAATTAAATAAAATTATCTACTCAATTAGTTCATAAAATTAATTTATTTATAAGTTTTGTTTAATTTTAAATTATTAGAAGTGATAAAAATAATTATATTAATATTAGTAATTAAAAATATAATTTTTAAAATTTAAATTAGAAATATAAAACAAAAATAAAAATCACAACATAAAAATGGAAGTGAAATCAAATGATACCTTAAAATTCTTAGTTTTTAATTTTTCAAACAAGTTGGAGGTCAATGAATTAGTATATTTTGGATAAAATACATAAGCCTCTTATATAAGAAATCTTTGGAAAACCTCGTAATCTTTAAAATTCTTGAATAAAAACTCTTTCTAGTTTTCAGCTTTTCAGAAAAAATATTTTCTTAGACTTTAATTAAAAATAAGACTAAACATGCACAATATAAATATTAAACATGAATTAATCAAATGCTATTTATACGACGATTTAACTTAGCTTTTAAATTGAATCCGAATTAAGTAAATCTAATTCAAATTAATGATTAATTATAATTATCTTAAAATTTTAATTTAAATCAAATTTAATTAATTCATGCTAGGTTTGAGAGTTGATTTAGGTCATCATATTAATAACATAATATCTGATATTCAAATTGTGTATATTTTGTCATTATTTTTTTACCAAAATTTAAGATATTTGAAAAACTGAAAATTAAAGAGTTTTTGATAAATTTAGAAATTACGAATTTTTTCTAATATTTCTTAAATCAAAGAAATGGTTTATGTATTTTACCCATTTATTTTTAACAAAAAATTATTGTTTTAATTATTTTAAGTTAACCAAATATCCACGTATCAATTTGTGAAGTAAGGGTCTTGGCTCCAGAACAATCCGCGTTACATAGCAAGTAACGGGAGATACTTCATTTATAGACGGCGGCGTTAGGTAAGTGCTAAGGTTTTGCCTTAAAAAAGGGAATAAATGATAAGATTTTGGACCGGCCCGTTTGGTTCTGCTTGGTTGGATTTTGATCCAAGTTAGTCAGATTATGGGCGGATCATAGACTAAAATAGTTCCGATCTAATGATAAGATTTTGGACCGGCCCGTTTGGTTATGCTTGGTCAGATTTTGATCCGATTTGGTCAGATTATAGCTACAATAGTTCAGCCAGATCGGACTATTAGCCAGGCCGAGCTCCCTGACTCGTGCCTCGATTGAAATAACAAAAATGACGTCCTTAGACTGCAAGTTTGTTTGTTAAGTACATCTGTTAGGGCCCAGCCCGTGGCGTGGAATAACAAAAACAACTTCGTTAGACTGAGGGGATCTTTTCTACGGCAAGTTAGTTTGTTAAGTGCATCTGTTGGGCCCAACAAGCTTCGTATCCACTTGACCTCGCGTTGAATTCAATTGCATAGTAAGGGCAAAACTAATGGCGTCTTGGTGTGCTTTGAGACCCTCTAATGTCCCAGCTGTGAAGTTGGGCACACTGCAAAGCTGCAGGTCCCTGGCTGTCGGTTGTGTCTCCGCCTGCGGCTCTGCCATTTGGCGGCGGTCTTCGCTTTCTTCTAATCGACTCATTGCTTCTCCTTTCGCTTCCCTCAGCACCACCATGTTTCCTGGTCTCTCTCTCTCTCTCTCTCTCTCTGATTTTAATTCTCTAGATTGCTGAGTTTTTGTTATATACATGGGCAAATCATGCTTTATGTTTGAAACTTTTGTTTTCTTTTTAATTTTCTCGGATTATATTATATGAACTTTTCTTGCTTAGGGGTATCTGCAGAAATCTATAGATGTGAGAGTAGTAGATATTGTTGAAAATTAAATAAGAATGGAACAAAAAGGAATTTGTTATTTTTGGTATTCTCGTAGGTTGGTGAGGTTTGGGAGGTGAAGGAAACGGGCTGTGGTTTTGAAGAAATAAGATTTGGAAATATAAGATAATTATTTTTAAAAAAAAATTGTATAAGATGATTATATTTGTTTCTAAATGCTATTGATTTTGGGTGACTTATTATATACTTTCGCTTTGGAGTTCTTTGGTAGGATCGTATCAACGTTGCTCGGTTTGTACGTTGTACTACAAGGAATGATGCGATTATTTTGCAATTTGGTTCATCAGTGATCCGGTGCTTCAAACACAGTTTGTGATTTCTGTTATTGATTGTTAAGTTATCAAGAGATAACGCTAAATAGATGAATTAGGGAGACCAAGCGGAATGAAAAGATAGAGACATGCGATAGTAGATTTATAACTATGACCAATAACGAACTAGTCAGGAGCATGCATTGAAGAGCTTGTGGTCTTTAGACTGAGCTCTAGTATCACCCGTGTGCTTTGCTGTTCAATTCACTTTGATACTGGTTTGTGCATTAACATTGGCAATTATATTCTGGTGTTGTAGCTAAGAAAGAGGCAGTAAAGACAGACAAAGCTCCTGCAGCCTTGGGACCATATTCCCAAGCCATCAAAGCTAATAACATTCTCTACGTTTCTGGTGTTCTAGGTCTCATTCCAGAGGTATGCTCCACTACAGGATATGACTTGCTTCTGCGATATGTTTATTTATTTAATTATGTACTTGGTTCATTTCATCGTCGTCGTCATCATACCCCGAAAGTCTCACAATGAAGTAGGATCTGGGGGGACCGGATAGTATGCAGCCTTACCCCTACATTGTAGATAGGCTGTTTCCAAATAGGCCCACATGCATATGTGACAAGATAGTAGTGACAAAATAATAGAAGAAAAATTAAATAATAAATTAAAAATATATATATTTAATCAATTTATAAGAATTTTTTTTAAAGTAA
Organism: Erythroxylum gracilipes; assembly: GCA_026413385.1. NCBI lineage: Eukaryota > Viridiplantae > Streptophyta > Magnoliopsida > Malpighiales > Erythroxylaceae > Erythroxylum > Erythroxylum gracilipes. Next base: position 39,101,244 of record JANZLC010000202.1, read on the forward strand.
TCATAATCATAATAATAAAAATAATAATAAAAATCAGAATAATACTAATAAAAAATAATAATGATAAATAGAAGACATAGTAAAAAAGGTTATGCAGACGAACTTTAAAATAATACTGAGAATAATGCTAATATAATAATAAAAATAATAGTAATGACTAATACCAATATGTAACGACAAGAAATACTGAAAAATAATAAAATAGTACTCATCAAGGAGTATTTACCAGAGAAGCAAGCTAGGGAAAGGGTAGAAGTTCCATACCGGAGTGATTCGAAAGGAAAGTACTTTGGACAGTAGCAGAGCTTGTTAGGATGCTCGAGAAATCAGAAACAATGTGTCCGGTGTCAGAAATCTGACGCAAGGGCAAGTACATTTAATGACTGCAGTGCATGGAGCCCTGTGTTATCGCCCTTGCCTACGCCTATGTACTTGGTTCATTTTCTCACAATAATTGAGTTTTTTCGTCCCTTTTTTCTGGGTGTATTTTGTTTCTTCCACATCTTGTACCTGCCTAAAATGTTTTTTTTTTTTCCTGATTGTAAACCATTATTGGATGTTTTGTTTCTTTGAAACAACTAGGAAGTTATACTTTTGAATATGCTTAAGTGCAGAGCTAGTGGCAAGATTTTTCCCATCATTTTACTTTTCATTCTTACATTTTGGAAAACCAACTATCTGTAAAATGAGCTTTTGATTCCTTTCATGTGTATTAATAATTAGACTTTATGGTGTTTTAATCCAGACCGGGAAGTTCATCTCGGATAGCATTGAGGATCAGACAGAGCAGGTAAATAAGCAATGTTGTACTAATGTTCTAGGTTGCAAGGATTGTTGTTTTAGCCTGTGATAATCAGTCGATACAGTTATTCTTTGGCCTTTTGTTTTAAGATGAGCTTTGGGTGTTATTTATGGGACTTAATAGCTGATGTGCTATTGTTGAACAAACAAATGATCAGTTTGTTTGCCATGCTTGATGAGCATATTAATTTTCTGATATTTTTATACATTAGTTTTACAGATGCCAATTGCAATACAGTGGGATTTGGTAGACCGGTATTATTGGATTTTCAAACAAAATGATTAGAAAAGTTCTATACTGCTGTGGAAATATGGAGTTTGTCACATATTTATCCAGGGGAACAATTTGCTTTTTTAATATTTTCTTTGCATTGGAGCACATCTATATCCAAGTTTACATATTCTGTCAAACCTGAAGTTTTGAACTTCTTAATGATCAATCTACATGTTTCTTAAACTGTGTGCCAAAGCTACAGCAAGTAGTCATTTCAGCTGATCTTCATCTCCCCTCAAGTACCAATAATGCCGTTTGCTTTTTGAAAACTATTTTTAGTTTCAACTCCAATCAAATTTTGTATATTGAGATCTGCATCTGATTTTACTAATTCCATATTCTCTTCCCTAATGTGCTGAGGCCTAGCTTTACTCTGCTCTAAGATCTGTCTGCGGTTTTACTCAATGATATCTTTTCAACTCCAAAGCTGCAAAGCATATTGATGATTTTGTGTCTGGGTCTATGAATTTCTCAGGTGCTTAAGAACATGGGAGAAATACTGAAAGCAAGTGGCACTGACTATTCTTCAGTAGTAAAAACAACGATTATGTGAGATAGATTCTATTTTCTCCAAGATCATGACTATATGCAAGGACTGAAAAATAAAATCATCTACTTCTGCTCTTTCTTGGGTTTGTCACAGGCTTGCTGACTTGAAGGATTTCAAGAAGGTCAACGAGATTTATGGCAAATGTAAGTTGTTAGTAATTATTTATTGTCGTAAGAATCTCAACAAAGTACCACTTGTTTCATCTACTATTGGTGTAGGACGAGTAGAAGATATATCAAATTAGTAGGTAGAACTCACTAACAGTTCTAAAATTTGGCTGCTGGAATTTGAGTTTTAGGTTTCGGATTTCAGTTTAGGCTGTTGGAATTTCAAGTTTGGAAAAAATAAAATTTTAGGTCTGATATGGCTAGAATTTAGGGTTGGTTGCTGAAAATTCAGGTTAAAAATTTTGAAATTTTAGTGAGATAACAAACAATGAAGGGTAAGGAAATAGGAATCACTCATAGAATCTAAGAATCACTTTTAGAAAAAAAGCATCACACTTTCTAATTGAAAACTCAAGTTTATAGAAAAGATTCGAGGTCTTTTTTTGTTGAAGGATTGAGTACACACATACATATATAGAAGTTTTTAGAACTTTTATTCTAGTAGTAAAAGGGTTCTTAACTAAAATATTTGAAACGAAATTGGATCATATTCTAATAAGAATTCTATATTCTTAAAAAAATTTAATTCCGAAACAACTAGGATAACATATCTATGACTCTAATATGATATCTGACTTACTGCTACTTTCTATTTAATAAGGAAACCTATTATAAACTAAATTTCACCTGTTGTTGTAATTGTTGGCCCCCTTAGCTCCCACTCTTCATTCCAGCAAATTAAAACTTATGGTTGAAAATTTTGCCCTCTTTTTATTTCTTTTATAAACTCTAAGGTCTTTTGCGTCAATTCTCCTTGGCTTGTTTTAAATCTTCTTCGATGTAAAATGTGATAAATACTAATCATATTAGTATGCATTCAACTTCTGGAATTCAAATTCTAAAATTCTGAGTGTTGTCAGAAATTGATCTTCCTTTCCATTTGAAAAGAAATTACTAAAATCCATTAGCTCTTGTTGCTATAAATTTTTCATCAAGAACATCTTCTATCTCCTCTTTAAGATGAGGAATGACTAGAATTCTCACAATTAAAGTTGGAGATTGTGTATCATCATGTCTATGATAAATAGATAAGTCCGCAACATTAAAGATAGAACTTTATAATTTAAGTTGTTGGTTGTTATCTTTCGTCGTACCTTATCGAAGATATTTCTCATGTTACGCAAAACCTTCAGCTTCAACACTAACTTGTGTTATTTGTGATAAAGGAACCATATCAGTAGGCTCTTGTTGGGTAAATTCCCAAAACTATCTCAAAACAACTTTTACCAGTTGATCTATTTATAGAATTATTGTATGCAAATTCTGCTATAAGAATTAGGTTTCAATTATTCACATTATCCCTACCAAGCATCTTAACTAATCCCCCAAGCTTCTATTCACCACTTTGATTGCCCATCGTATAGGAATAGAAAAAACTGAAAGCTGAAGCTTAGTGTTTAATATTTTTCACATAGTTCTCTAAAAGTAACTCATAAATTTTAGATTGTGACTAGCAACAATAATTAAAGGTAGCCCATGGAGACATACAATCTCTTTGAAGAAGAGTTTATCAACGCGGGCAACATCATAAGGCTTAACCATTGTATTTGCTAATAGTTTCATAACAAAATCACATGGCTTTTCTACCATATAGGAATCAAGAATTTACGTATTATTGTTGCTTCTAGTCAAATGCATTAACTTGTGATTATTGTCGATTTTTGACTTGGCAAGTGCACTCACAATTTCTCTTTTATTCATATGTTGTGTTAATTTTGCATTTTTATTCAAATCTTCTTCTCCTGCATCACCCAATACATCATATTTTTCCTAAACCCGATTTGTTGTTTTCTCAACACTAATGATAATTCCAAAACCTTTACTTGCAAGTTAATCTTTTTAGCTCCATGGTCAGTTATTTTAGCATGTTGACCTTTTGTTGTTTCAGCTTGTTGTTTTTGTTTTTTAGCTTTCTGTTCAATTGTTTCAGCTTTAGGATTTGCCAAAGAATCCCATTCCTCCAACTTCTCTTCAACTTTAATGCTACGATCATCTCTTATTGTCAAACTCTCCATGCCATCAATTATCTGATCATCTTCTGCATATAGGATCAAAAATTCTAACTGATCAGTTAATGGAAGGTGCCAACCATTTCACCACCCATTTTTTGAGGCAGTGTCTGTTAAATTTGATTTAAATCAAAATCAAAATATGATTTTCCAGTAAATATTTGCCCTTACATTGTATGTCAGTTGATTGATATTAGTTCATCTTGCTTATTATCACTTTCGCCTTATTCAAAATTAGATATACGATGTTGGTTTGTAAAATTATTTTTTGTTGGAGTTTTGACTTTGGGGGAATAAATTTCAAGGAAAATTGAACATGCTTTCTTGTAAGAGTTGTTCATGTAAGTTGGTTTTTGGAGTACTCGTGGACGAGGATCATCGATGTCCAATTATTTTTTTAAAATTTTTAGAAATATTTCATCTCTCTCTAGGTTGCTGAGTAGTCTTCTATGCGTTCTTACACCAGGTGTTACCATTATCAACCAAAGCTCTGATACCAAATTAATGTAGGGTGAGTGGAAGATGTATTAAACTAGTAGTTAGAACTAACAAAATTTATAAAATTTGGCTGATGTAATTTAAGTTTTAGACTTGGGAATTTAGCTTAGGTTGTTGGAATTTCAAGCTTAGAATAGGTGGAATTTTAGTTAGGTGAACAAGCAATGGAGGGTCTCCTAGAATCTAAGAATCACTCTTGATAAACTTAATATAAACTCAATTTCAGCTCTTATTGTTTTTGCTGTCACCTCAACTCCCACTTTTTCATCCCACTAAATTAAAGCTTGTGATTTTACTGATTTGCTCTGTTATTTCTATAATAAATTCTAAACTCTTTTGCATCAACTACATTCACTTATGGAAGTAGTACTCTGCATCTGATCAGAATATCGTAATTCCTCAATCTTCAGGATTTACTAATGCTCTTCATATGTAAAATTTTATAATTGTTGATAATCAGAATTAGTTCGTTAATGATTATTTCATGTGGAATGAGTCAAATGAGTGCAGAGTTCCTTAATTCTAAAGATCAAATCTAGTCTGGTTGTTACTAGTGAGACATGGCAAAAGGCCGGATACTGTATTTCAAACTAGAAAATTTAGCCATTTTAAGCAAATTCGTGGTCCAAATGAACAGGTCCATTGCAAAATCTGAATGCTTATATTGGCTTGCAGTACTAAATCTGTCATTGCAGAATGCTTTTCGAGACAGATTGTTGTGGAATTGTGAAAGAAACAGTAGTTCTTATCAGTAAAAATAACATATCTAATACATTTTGTTTCCTCCAAAACTTCTGTTTTTCTGCAGACTTTCCTGCTCCATTTCCTGCTCGTTCAACATATCAGGTGGCGGCATTGCCACTGGATGCCAAGATTGAAATTGAGTGCATAGCTCAACTACCGCAAAAGATAGAGCCTATCCCTGTTTAAACAACTTTGAGTGCACTATCCTCTGGATGTAGTCCAATCAATAACAAGGTGGGAGAGTATGCACACGGGACTGGTGCTCTATATGTGTGCTCCAACATCCCCTGTATTTAGTTTGATCTAATGTTAGCTATTTGTTTTAGTTAAACATTTATTAGATGGAAGGCCAGACTGGACAGTATGTTTGAATTTAAGATAATGTTCTTCTTTTGCATTCAGCAGGGAAATGCTTTACAAGAGAAAATGATGGATCAAAGCTTGGCCCTTGGGGTAGAGATGGAATGATGAGAGTATCAAGCCATGCTCTTACTTTCCCTCTACTGAAAACTCCAGTCATGATGTTCTTATTATCTCTACCCTCTGACCAGAGTTGTATAATCCTCAGCTTGGTGGTAGATATTATTTGAAAACTTAGAATCTTTGATAAAAGCTGTTAAAACTTTTAAATGGCACGGGAAAAGGAAAGACCTTTTACACATCCCACTTAAGTTGTGGAATTGAACAAGTTGTACGATTATGTTGTTACAGTTGTCTTTTCTTCTCTTTTGTGCACGACGTGGAAATTGGAATCTCAACAAGGGTACTTAAATTTTGTGGGACTATAACTCAAATTTCTGGTCAATTAACGATGATTCTATTCTAAACACATTGACCAATTTTCAAAAATTATTGATTAATTAATGCGCATTATAATTATTTTACTTGTTCCTGTTTATTTAAACAATTTAATTGGCCATGTAAATTGAATGAAACTAATTTCCTAATAACTTTTCATACAAAAAGACCTTTGTAAGGTTTTCCGCTTAGTTCAAACTATCATATCAATATGTATAATAGGCTAATAGTCATTACAATTTAATTTCCTAAAATAGGAGTAATTCTAGCTTTAAAATGCATATATGAAATTAATTAACTTTAATTCATAGATATCGAAAATAATTAAGTATTAGTAAATTTTAAAATTTGGGATATGTCCATAATAAGTTTCTATAGAATTAAACCTATACGTTTATTTTACATATATTAAAATATTCTTAATGTACTTTTAGCACTTAAATATCTGTACATTAAATATTAGATAATAAATTCTTATTCACAAAGTTAAAATTATTTTGCAAATATCTAAAATGATTAATTATTAATAAATGCTAATTATTTTGAAATATGCACAATAATTATCTACAATACTAAAATTATACATTTATTAATTCAAAATATTTTTAAAAAGAATTATTTGAAATAGATATTTATCATGTGTGAGAATATACTCACATGTATCAAATATTAAATTGTTGCCAATTCTTAATGTACTATTATTTAACTGATGAATGCAATTAATAATAATTGCAAGTTATCATATGTTATAAAAATTATAAGTATGATATAAAAGTATTTTAAATATTTATTTATGAGAATGTTATCATATTTATTGAAAATTTTGAAGCAATAAAAATAATTAGGAAATCTTTTCATAATATTTGTAATTTCAAATATAATTTTTCATTCTTTAAAAATAATAATTATTTGATATAAAATACTATATTTTAAATTAAACTACATGAAAAATATTACTAATGTCATATAATAAAGAGATAATCAATCTTAAAGTGCATAACCTTTTGAGATTTTTCAATCCACTATCTTAGTTTTTAAAATTTTCAATTGAGTGACCAATTTTTTAAAATCTTAACAGTTCAGTTCAAAACATTAATTTGTTTAGTCATTTGATAATTTGACTAACAAAATCTTTGTTGTTCATGACATGTAGAATTTCACATGGAAAAATAGTGGTTATAGTTAGATTGAAGCAGAGAGAATTTTTTTTTCAGAGTTGACACTTATATATCATAAACTTAATTGTTAAGGTTTTAAAAGGTTAGTCACTCAATTAAAAATTTTAAAAACTTTGGCATTGGATTGGAAAAAAATCTCAAAAGATTAGATTATCCCTATAATAAATTTTGAAGATGAATTTGAGGACCCAATATATAAGAGGCAAGATTTTGAAAAAATCCATAATTTAAAAGATGCAATTTGCAATTTTATGACAGCTTAACGAAGTCCTTAATACAAAAAATGTAAGAAGTGAATAGATTTTTGTATGGTAACTCTAGTTTACCAAGCTAAAGATAGAAGGGCGACCAATCATCATCAAATTTTGATGAGTAAGAATTGGATGTTGATTCAACATATGGTGATTCAAATGAAATTGGAAGTGATTGTGGTGGTTTCTATAATAAAAAAAAAGGAAAAAGCATAAATGTTCTGAGTTCAATATGGAGAAGAAATTTAAAGTTGGCATTAAATTCCAGGTTGGAGAGCCCTTTGATTTAGTCGAGACTTTTAGAAAAGCTCTTATGTAGTATATAATAGAGACTACCATGAATATGTGAAGAATGACATATCAAGAGTGAAAACTATATGTAATAAGTAAGGTTCATGCAGGATAAATGCTTTATAAACACAACATAATGAAGTATTTTAGATTAAAACATACTAGCATTAGCATGAATACATATGAGAGTACAAAAATAAGTAGTGTCATTATGACTTGATTGCCAAGAAATGCCTATCATATTTTAGAGATAACCCTAATTGGGATATTAATGATTTGAAGGGTTCTCTACAAAGTAACTTTGATATAGAACTCAATGACAAGAAGGCATATGAACGAAGGCTAGAACATTGCAATTGTTAATGGTGAGGATGGCAAGTAGATTGGGAAGTTATGAAGTTGAGATTGGCTATTTTGCAATTTAATGGGGAAATTTCTTTCATCTTGAATTACTCAAATAGAGCATTTGAATGTTTGTACATATGCCTAAATGCATGCAAAAAAAATCCTTTTGTCAACTTATAGGTTAATAATTTACATAGATGGCTTACATTTGAAGCATAAATATGGAAGGAAACTTTACAAATTGTGAGTGTTAACACTAACAAAAACATATTCCTCATTGCTTAGGTTGTTATTCCCATATAAAACAGAGTTATAAGAAGATGGTATTTTAAAGTGCTTATAACAAGATGTTAAGCACTATATAGAGATATGGGTTGGGTCTTTATATATGATAATCAAAATGTGTAACTTTGTCAATTACATTTTAAGTTTGAAAACATATTTCATTTGATATCGTTTTTAGGGCAAAATAAGCTCAATCTAGCCCATTGTTATTTTTGACTAAATTAATAGTCATGACAAGTTTAAATTGATGTAAAATTAATAAAATTTCATGCTATTTACTGCTTCTTTATAAAATTATTAGCATTCATACTATCTACTGCTTTTCTATAGTATTAGAATTTATGTTTTCTACTATTTTGTAATATTAATGGAATTCATTATGAAAATCATAGGTGTTTTCTTCACAATCGTATACTATAAGGAGCCTTTTCCCTAAACTTAAAACCATAAGAGACTTGAAAATGATTAGGGTGATTGTTTTAAGTATCAAAATATTTGGGTGATTTGTCTCCAAATATTATCTCAACTTTCATTTACAAAAACTCAGTAACTCTTATAACATTTATAGGATGTAAATTCCCACTCTATTTTATGTAAAAGTACCAAATACACAACAATTTACCATAATAAAATGAACAGATTTTATACAATTGAGCAAGATGATAAACAATCTTCACAAATACAATTTTGGTTTGTTATAATCATATGATAACTCCAACATTATACACACCATGATATTATACCTATATATAGCACCCAATGTTAACAATGCTTTGCTTTCATCCATACATAACTTAGTGCATATACAAATCCAACAACAACAACAACAACAACAAAATCATTTACCATTAATCTTCATGCTAAATGTTTTTATTGTCATTTTTCAACTTTGCATTCTTATAGATAAGCCTATTTATCACTTTAATGCTTCTTTGAGTAAATTTCTTTCCATATTAAGCCAAACAATCACATTTCTTTGGAATCTACAAAAACATTATTACACATATCAAAATACACACCCTTTAGTTTAGAAGCAAAGGAACTAAGAGACATATATTTATACATAACCTCTTAATAAAAGACTTAACTATATAATCAGGTTCAAATCTTATCACATTTGAGTGCAACTACATATTTTTTTTAATTTTCTGATAATCATCTAAGAAGTTATCAATAATAATATCATACCTCAATAGAAGTGATATATAATGCTACATGGGAAAATTACAAAATTTATAGAAGCATCTTCTAATATATTTGACAATTATTTAAATAGGGCAAACATTTATAGCCAAGAATAAGCTAAAAAGGTACTTCTAAATAATACAAAGGATAGAAACATTGATAAAATATAAAAATTCAAACTCAGCACGTTTACTTTGTTCATACAGTAGAGTGAGAGAATCTTAAACTATCACTTGTATTTTCCTCACACTTAAAACTAACAAAAGGTCATAAATTAAATAACTAAAAGAGATGAAGAAAAAATAAAATAGAAGGGACTTGGCTACATATTAAAGATCTTAGAAATCAAAGATATGCTAAAAGTGAAGCATATAATTGGCAACATCAAGTACATCAAAACAAACAAAGTAGCAAATTAAAGCACGAGAATCCTTCGAATTTGAACACTATCCAATTTATGCTCACACATATAAGATGCATTGATAACACATATAAATTAATTATTATATTAAGGGAACGAATTGTCTAAAAAGATGCCAAGAAGAGAGATACCTAAAGTGAAATTTTGGGTAATTGTTTTGTGGATGACAAATTATAGGGAAGTGGGAGAGAAATGAGCTAAAATGAGTTTTGAGTTGTAAGAAAAGAGGGATATAGCTAGACTAAATGTGTGCTTGGTTCACTCAAGGGAATGATAATAAAAATTATAATGAATATAGTAAAAAATGGAAATAGATATGACTTTCATTCTTCACTATATTGGGAGATATAGAGTATTGCTTCAAAAAAGGAGATATAAAATATTGTTTATCCAATCATTATATATTACCAATCATCTTTTTTCATTCTTTATCTATTCCTTTTTTCTCGTACCTACTAACCAAGCAATTCCTAATTCCTCAATTTTCAGGTAATCAATAGTTTCTTATGTTATTACCAATGTGGCTCTCCATCTGCTTATATAACAGTGTCACATCATGATTTAATTTGAAGCGGCCATAATGCCACTTTGTTGGAGAGAAGTGGTAAAAAGAAAAGTGGCAGAGAAGAAGTGATAAAAAGAAGTGTTTATATCAAACCAAAAGACTTATTTCAGATCCAACTTTTCAAAGAAAAAGACTTATTTAAGATTCATTCCAAACTGATATTTATAATAGTACAAAGTGACACATAATCTTGACTCTTTAAAAATATCATATCCATTACGTATGAATTCTAAAATGACCCTTAAAAATACTAAAAATACAAACACTCATACCACTGTAACTAATTACAGTTACAAGTTTATCTTTATAACACTTTGTTTTCAGGTCCTCTTTTATTTTTGGAAGGTATTGTAACACCCTACTCCCGAGTGACCCGAACCCGATATCATTGGTGATATCCGAGTTCGTGCCCCGCGAGCATGAGCAGTACTCATTAATCCCTATCAATGCCATCCTATGACAAATTTACTATTTTACCCTTTCAGTAGGGGGTGGGATGTTATAGGTATGGTGGGTATAGATACTTGCCACTAATTCCATATTCCCTTGTAGCGATTAGCACGTAAGTCATAAGGACATAACTAGAGGAAAGCTACCACGCAAAACTTAGAAGAGGTAGATAGTAAAACATAATCACTTGCGTTTAAACTTCCACTGCACCATTTAAACATTAATTAATAGCAACAAAGACATTCAGATGTATGTCCTTGGTTTCAATTCAATGAGATACAATGGAGAAGTTACTCTATAAATAGATATGGCCACATTAGGACTGAAATTGAAACAATGAAAAGCGAGATTCGCAGCCACAAGCTAAGAAGATTTTACAATCCACAGTACTAGAATGAATTATTTAAGTGGATAAATATGTCATATTGCCATAACAAGATGCTAGATTATCTTATTCTTGTGGCTCTATTATTTCTAGAGAAGTCTGATAGTTTAGATAGATTCCAATATCGAGTAATTAGGAGATATAAATGAAGTAAGCTCTGGGTCTTTTTCAAACCTAGCCATAGTTTCCTTATTCAAATGAACATTTACTGCGATACCTCCTTCTTTGGTGTCCAGGAAGAAAACTTGATTTTCTATATGCCAATGCGTTGGTCCTGCCAGAACAGGTTTTCCCCATCCAAATTCTGTTTCATACATTGGAAACTGATAAAAACTATTGAAGCCAAGAGCAACCATATTTCCTCCATTATGTGCCTTATCTCTCTCCTTCATCAATTCTTTATAGGTTTCACCATGGACGTATATATAGAAGTTCACCAAATCTCTGATACCTAAAATGAAACAATAAAATTAGGTTGAGAATCCTCCCTCCTAGTTCTAATTCTTTTCAATTGATTGAGTAAATCTTTTGCATAGGGCCCTAAACCATAAGAAACAACACAAAGGCATGTCCATGTCTCCTGTAATCGCAACTCACTATTCCATGGAAAAGGTTCAAATCTCATAAGAATACATCTAATTGGAACTAATGTCATTGTTTATACATTTAATGTATTGTTGAAAGGTTAGGGGATGTTGAAAGATTCAATTTTACAGTGAACGCAAAAAGTTTCTTTTGGAGATGATTATAAATTTATCTTGTCAGCAAGAGGGAACTCTTCGGTGGAATGTGTAAAGATATATTGTTCATAAGGAACAAAATTCATATGTTAAATGTTAAAAATATAATAGTCCAATAACAACTCTTATTTAATGTGAAAATATAACAACTTAATTCTAAAAATTAGATTCATAAAGATAGATATAGAAGTTGTTTATTTATTTTAATTCAAGTACACAAATAATGCACTAATGGTTTTAGTATTTGAGATATCTAATATTTATGAAATATTAAAGATATCATTATTTTATGGGTGAATTGATATTTGAGTTCAACATTATGTTGATATTAACTTTAGAAGTAATTCCTAATTAAAGCATATTTTATTTAAAACAATATTATTTTGATGTTGAAAAGGTTCTAATGTACCATTAATTGTTAATCAAGCCACAATACATTTTTTATTTAGTGAAAATGATTATTTAGATCAATAAGTTCTTTAATGAAGTTAATATAATTCCTTACATTGTTGAAATAGTAATGTAATGTAAAACATTAAAATCATTGTATATGCGAAAGTAGTTAAGGTCTCATTAATGATTCAAATATTTTTTTGACATTTTCTCTTAATTACGATGATAATTAAGATGATGTTTGTAATATTTAAGCAAATGTCACTAAACTATTGGCCCAACAGTGACATAATCACCATATAAAGATATAGTATAAGAAACTTGAGCAGTTGACTTAGTGCAAATAGAAAAATGTTAGGGCGTGCCTTATAGCCAATCGATTTATTGTAGATTTTACAACATAATTAATTAAAGATACTAGTTATCTTTATATAATTTTGAATAATTATATTTAATATTTTGATATTAAAGGTAAAATATTTAAAATAATTACTGTAAAATTGAAATTATGGTGAAATCATAATTATAAGATTCAATGTGTATTTATGTGTTATTCTTTAACTGTTCCTAGTTATAGTTTTATCAAGATGAGATATTGATGGAATGGTAAAACTAACACATGTTATGTTTCTTTCTTACGAAGAAAGCATGTGATCTTGTAAATCAAAGTAGGGAGATAAACAAATATGTAGGTACTTATTAGATAATAAGTGCATTGAAATGACTTGACTATGAGGATCATAAATAGAATATAACTTATGTAATGGTGAATTTTCTCATTTTGAAAGTTATATAATTGATTCTTAGACTTGAGATTACTAAAGTATCTTATATGAAAATTACTATATTTTGATGTTACTTATGATATATTCTATTTAAGGTAGCTTAGTAGGTAGTCGAGCAAATCAATAAATAATTCATCACTCTAAAATAATTAAGGAGAATATTCTATAATTTTTTAATTATTAGTGATTTAAGGAAGTTTCTTGCCAGAGTCAATTGAGATTTGGAAAGATATTTTTAAATATCAAGTATAAATAAATTACTAATTAGCAAAAAACAAGTATGATTGGATTTAAAAGAGTAGATATTAATAACATATTTTATGTCTAATTAGAACATTAGATAACGACAAGACTAAATTATATATCATAATTATGCATGAATAGATTGAGTCAAACCTTTATAATATTCCTAATATGTGGTTATGATATGTTACTAAACATTAATCTTAATCTATGTTTATAAATTCTTTAACTGGAGAATTAAAGATAAATTAAAAGAAGTTTTTTTATTTATTTATAAATATAATTAATAATTATTATCAACATATTAAGAACTTAATGGGTTACAAATAAAGAGTTGTTTGAAAGAGATAAATCAATTTAAATTAAGTTAGGGTTAATTGTGAAATTTGAGAAACTTCAAGAATCAAATATGAGATATTTTATTTTATTATAATTTAATTTTAATAAGAAAGAAACCGTAGTATCTTTTTTATATAAATAAAAATGATATAAGGGAATTATCACTGTTGTCTTTTCCTCTCAAAATTTTTTATTTTTTCTTTTTTTTTAATCTATGGATAACGTTGAACGTTGAACATGTGACTATTCAAGAAGAAAATTTTTACAGAAATCTAAATCAAGTACAATTAAACCTTTTATTTATAATTTATATTTGTCGAGTTATTCTATTAAAAAGATTCAATCAATAAATTGTAAAAATTAATTTTTTGTTGCATATGTAATTTGATCGTGGTTAATTTCCCAACATTCTCACCATAGATGTGATATTCTATATAAGGTAAATACCAAATTCTTGTATCAAATCAAAATGCAAAGATTAAATTATTTTATAAGTTTATAGAATATGAGTACTGATTATTATTTGCCAACTATTTTCTGCAAGTGGTTCAAATATTTACAAAACAAGTTTCTTAGTAGACTAATTTGGACTAGAATTGTCACTGATAGTATGTGATACATTCATAAATATAATGTTGGGCTGAAAATGAATTAAAGGGAAACTAATAGACCTATAATATCTAGAGATAACGAGTTATAAGGTCATGAACAAAAAGTGACTCTTTAGTCTTTAACAGGTCTTTTAATCCAAAAACAAAAGTATAGGCATGAATCATTCTACATTTTATTCTTTGCAATTTTACTTTTTCATGTTTTACTTGATGAAGTATTTGTTTCTGTACACTATTTTGTTCACGGAGAATGGTACATTCCTCCCTCTTGTCCTTAAATTATCATCTATGTCATACTCGTATTAGTTTATGATGGTGGATGAGATTGATTTTCATACTCATTATGCACTCATCTATAAGCATTTCATTCAACAACAAAGCATATTAGTGGTTTTAAAATGAACACAGTATCAGACATTTCCTCTTAAGCTACCTGAAGCACAATTTTAAGTCAACCGAGAAATTAGCAATAACTTTGATCTTCCCACCGCAATTAAATGCACCTTAGATTGCAGTAATGCACTTCTGCTTAACTTTAGGTTGCATGTGGTAGAATAATACAATATGCAAAAGTTTAGCGAATACAACTAGGCGCCCGATGGTAGCAGTATACTTGTAAAATTGAACGAGTAATAATCATAGGAGTTGGCATTAGTAGTACAGAGGCCAAGGAATAGTGTTGATTTTTTTTATGTGGAGAAGACTTTCTCAATCTTTATTGAATAGAAGCTTGTCTATTTATACAAACTTTTTCTAACTAA
>JANZLC010000202.1:39117005-39128152 GCA_026413385.1 Erythroxylum gracilipes
AAACTTTTTCTAACTAAAATTCAAATATCAGATAATATCTAATCTAAATCAATCTAAATCAGCATAAAATAAAATCTACATTTAAAGAAAATATTATGATAGTATCTTTGACTGTTTAAAAGTCATATTTTCAACAAATAGATTCCATTACTCAAAAGGAATGGAAAATTTTGCTAAAAGCGTAGTGAAATACTAAGATAATACCAGAACATGAAATCAGAGGAAGCTAAAGGTTTCATCTTCACCTCTAAGCATTTAAAACCAGTAGCAAGCTTCCAATATCATATAGGGACCGCTTATTTTGGTCTGGCTTTGTGAGTAACAATATCAATGAACAAGGTACGCATCACTAGACCTAGATCTTCTCTTTAATTACACGATGCAATTGAACTTTCTGCCTATCCATCCTCGCTTCCAGGAGCTTTGCCTTTAAACTATTCTTCTGTGCACCACGAGGACAATCGATGCACCCTTTCAGCCCTCGAGTTATGTAAGGGTTTCCTGAGTTTGGTGAGCCCCATTGGCTCATCATCTCGGAGGGGCTGAGGCCACCTTTAACTGACCCTTGATCTGGTGATAAAATGCTTCCATTGGAAAGCCTACCATTTATTCTGTCCATTGAGATGATCTTGTAGTTCTCTCCATTATTTGGGAACGATCTCCAAAGCCTTGCAATGGAAGAAGCCTTATTCAACTGCCTCGTTGGCACACTGCAGAGTTCACTTATTTCAGTAATAGGGGTTCCATCACATGCAACTCCTTCCCATTCTGTTTCACTCCCTGAGATATTGCTGCACCGCAGGTTCTTATTGACAGATGGGGAACTCCCTTCTGCTGAGTAACTGGAACTCTGATCTTCAAGATCGCTAACCGTTTCCCATCCACTCCCATCTTCCTCCACCTCATCAGTCTGATCAAAATCCTGACTGAAATGTCGATGACCATCCTTGTTACAAAAGTTGATTTCTGGACTAACTGTCTGAATTATCGAGGCATGGCTTGCAGGAGGATAAGCAACACATGGTTCAATCTCTTGCTCGACAGTTTCACCACGATTAACATCTTCAAGAACAGAAAATATGTCATCCAAGCAGGGGGCCTCATACACGAATGCTTTTGTATCTTGAATATTCACCAAGCTTGCTGTTTGCATAACCAACTCAGCTTCTTTTATTTCCTTGAATTCTGAATTTGTATTTCTTGATCTTAGAAAAGCTTCTAAATCTGCTCCAAGTTTGATCATCTGCGAATGCTTCTCTTCAAGTGCCACTTTTGCATCAACCAATTTCATTTGAACACGCTCTTCACGCCAAACCTCAGCCATTTGCAGCATCCTCCTTTCCTCATCAACTTCCTCCCTAAATTTCATTGAATCCCTCTTTAGTACATCAACTTCAGCTTTACCTTCTCCAATTTCCTTAGCGAGCTCATCACATACTTCCTCGGTTAATTCCCTGGCCTTCCTTTCCTTTTCATAGTCTTGCATGTATCGCTTTGCTGTTACCTTTGCTTCAGCCAGCTCATTAACCAATTTGGAATTGATTTTTTCCAGCCTTCGACAATTTTTCCTTTCACGGTTCATGTCAGTTTTGACATCATCTACAAATGCACGGATTTTTTCATGCTCTCTACTTCTCCAGGCAGCTCTTTCCTCATTTACTTTCTTTAAGAAGTGCTCCAGTTTCTGTTTCGATAACCTGCGTTCAGTCTCCAGATCTAGAATGAGTGCTTGTGTCTGTTCTAATTCACCCTCAAGTGCAGAAACTACTGATGCAGTGCTCACTTGTTGATTGAGACACTTAATTTTGCTGTAGATTTGTCGTGCTTCATCTGTTGATGCTAAGCAGACAGGATCCCACTTTGTTGCGCCCTCCATTGCAGAGTTGGAAAACTGAAATGAGGGTTCAATCTACGATAGGAAAAAGAAGGTCGATAATTAGACACACTTGTAGAGTTAACATAGTAGTATGAGTGTGCGCAAGCCATCAAGTAGTTGAAGAACATGTGTGAGATTTTGGAAAGAAATGGCAGAGCAGAGTAAAGCATCTAGTTTTACACTTGAAACAATTAATTAGAAAACTTACTAGATGGATTATCTTTAAAAACGCTCAAATATTGTAAATAGCCATCACAATTGTTATTCTGATGATAATAGCGGTTATAGTCCATACCATCAAATCCATCAATTAGGTGTCAACAGGCCTATCCAGGTCAAAAATTCATTTTTATATAGCACAGACCTGCAATCTTTCATTATTAGTAGCTTCGTTGAAATCACTGAAAAAATATACAATACAAATACAAGAGGAAGATGCAAACTACAAACCTGAGCTACTTCTAGTTTACATTTTTTTCCCTTATGATATATTTGCTTGCATTTCAAATTTCAAAAGCAGAAAAACTAAATAGAACCAAACTACACGCTTATCTGATAATCATAGTGGTATAAATAACATTATCAGAATAAGAAATGTGTTGTTTAAGGAATATAATGCTACTGAATAAAAGAACATTTTGCATATAGAAAAGGTAATATTCTATCTTCTTTAATGTCCACAACCAACATTGTCCATTTCGAACAGGTTACGACAATTAACAGACATACCTTATACAAGAATCTAGTCCTCATTCTAGAGACAGAATCGAGGATATGTGATGGATCCTTTGTTTGGAACGTATTTTCTCATTATCTCGAGGTGCAAATGAGATTGCCACATGACGAGCAGCACGCTGCAAAAAAACAGCAGTAAAAACTGTTGAATATCCAACAAATTCCACGTGCTATAGGATTTCTAACAATCAATAATCAAACAACCATCATAAAGAAGAATCAAATTGACACAACACAACCAAAACATGCTAGCACTACGCATAATCTTGTTGAAGAAAGCAGTCGAAGAATGTTGAGAATTAATAAAACAAATTGGGACCTCAAAGCTAAGGTCAACCAAAGGGTACACAATAAAAAAGGAGAAAGACAGAGAGGGTAAGATAGAGAAGGGGGCCATCCATTTCATCCCAAACATCCAAACGAATATATGACATTACCATCGATAAACATATCGGTATTATGAACTCATACTTAAGCAACAGATAAATTATAAAGATACAAACTTTAACCAATCAATCAAAACCATAGGCATCATACAATGTAATCAAAATGAATAATTACACCCATCAAACACACTTCCAATTTCCTGATTTTGTAATCTACATTCCATAAAGGAACAGATATTTCAAGAACAACAACAAGAAAAATGCAACAGATCACCTGAAACCCTACCGGATCCTTCGTACTCCTCCTCTCACCAACTCCATCAACTTCAGTCTCCGGAAGCTGCAATCGCCACAACCCGGCGGAAAGCTTCCTCGCTGACACAGCTGTAACACTTCTCCGGCGACCTCTCCCACCACATTTTTTCTTCTCCTCCTCCACCTCAAGACTCTTTTCATCATCAACATTTGCCACTCTATCTTCGATCTTCCATTTCGACAACGGCGTTTCGGGTCTGATCCTCCTCCCAGCCGGAGCTCCGACTCTCTTCAACCGGGTGAAACGCGGGTTCCGTGTCCTCCGGTGAGGCTTGAGCGAGGTTATGAGATCTGAATGAGTAGGTGGGATTAAGAGCTTGGAAGTGAAGGAGGATGGTGGAAATGCGGAGGCAGAATTCTGGTCTCCGGTGAGCTTCATTTCTCAAAGGGACAAGAGCCCATTTAGCCCACCATCCAACTAAGAACAAAGCTCGCAGCTTTTTACCAGTGTGTCTTGTGTTTTGTGTGAGAAATGGGAAGTGGAAGAGTACCGAGAAACCGAGAAAGAGACACTAGTCAGCAGCAAGAGACACAATGTAAACAGAGACATACGGATACGTATATGTGCGTGTAAGGAAATTGCCTTTCAGTTATCAACTTATCTTAGAAGACTATAATCATTGTACCTGTGAATAAAAATGAAATTATTAATTAATTGTGTTTCGTATGTTAGATTAATTAGTATTTAGTATTATTTATATTTGATTCTTATATAATTTAGTAAAATCAATTTTGGTAATTTAATAAATCACTATTTAGTCAGTGCAGAAAGGCATCCATGAGAATGTCCACGTGGCAATGATGGCTTTATATCCAAACATATAACAAAATAACATATGCTTTTGTGATTAGGCGACAGAAATGTGCCAACATGGGTGTTACATCGTATTATGAGCCCCACGAGTTCGATAACATAGATTTGGTCTTTCCTAGATTCGAAAGAAATTAGAATCCCTCTAATTGCCTAATCAATAACACTTTAATAGGCCATTAAAGCACCATTTTTTTGGGCTAAAAGTTATCGACATTTTCGAGCACTGACGTTCCTTGACCATGATGGTCTGTAAAAATAGAGCTCCTAGATATTGGTGATCTTTGTTTGGTTGTGGTTGGATTCTGAGACAACGGCTGCCTTATAGGCAGATAGGTCTTGGTTCTTTCCTTCACATGTGAGGCCCATCCGCATCTTTTGTAGTGTCGAAGTTTTAGTAAAACTAGAGTAGTGTGCTCGATTGTATGGCGTAGGGACCAGAGTTTTGCAAGAAAAGAACGTAGACGGACTTATGCACGGCATTGGTTCATTTGAAGTTGCGCTTCTTTATTCTGTACCTTTTGGTTTCTTTATTCATTATTTTGTCATGGTACAGTCTTCTAACTTCTGGCAATTTGCCCTAATTCCTACACTCTAGTTAACGATATGTCATTATTCTCAACTTTAGCCTCAAGCATCTCTCTTAAAACTTCCTAACTTGCAGTCCATTTAGCCATGTTCTAGCTAATTGTCTCCACACCATTCTCTTAACTTCAGCCTTAAGCATCTCTCTTGTAACTTCCTAACTTTCAGTCCATTTAGCCATGTTCTAGCTGACTGCCTCCACACCATTCTCCCAACTTCAGCCTCAAACAATTTTTTTGTAACTACTCAATTTACAACCCACTTGGCTACGTTCTAACTGTCTCCTAGCATTATTTTTTAAAGCACATTTCTCAACTAATTACCATATTTATAAATTATCTAGCTAGATAGCTTTCTAAACTTTTAGTATTTAGATATTTTTACCTTTGAGTCAAATAGGCTAAATTTTTTTAGGCTATTTAACAATATCTGTTGATAACTTTAGATGAATTTGTTGGAAATGTATAAATTGCAGGAGCCAAATTTTCTACTATCCTTCAAATTTTGATTTATCTACTTAATTACAAAAAGTCATAAAAGTTGAGCAGTATATATATAAAAACTTTCTTGTTTTTAAAATTTTAGAGAAATGATAAACTAAGGGGCTGTTTGTTTTCGTTTTTTTCTTCCTTTTTTTGTTGTCGATTTTGTAAAAAGAAAAACAGATAAGTAAAACGTGTTTGTCTAACTCTGTTGCGATTTTTTGTTTTTGAAAATAAAAAAAAATCACAACGATTTTACAGAAACAAGAAAATATCGTTTCTTTGAATTTTGATAACATGTTTTCTTCGACAGAAAAATAAAATATCCCTGTTTTCTATCTATATTATCATCTTTAGTATAATTCCGTACCTAACACAACATCCAGCAAATTTTTACAAGACCCAAGCTCCGACTCTCTCCGTCACACATGGATGAGGCAACTCCGACGGTAGCCACGAAGACTAGAGATTGAAAGAGATGTCATAATCTTTAAGAAAACCAGTAGCAAAACCTCGTCGGAGAGGAGGGAAGTAAAATCTGGTGCAGGTAAGTCTTTGAAGTTGTCATGGTGAGGACGGAAAGTTGGTGAAGTTGATGGACTAGTAATGGTGGTAGATCCGATATGCATCTTTTAACCTAACAAAAAAGAAACGAAAATCCTAATAATTCAAAGGGCAATTGTTTCTTCAACGTCAAACACTGGCAATGGGTCTTGTGATAAGCAGAAGAAATGGGTTTTCGTTTTAATAGAGTTTGGTGACGTTGAAATAGGGTCGGGAAGACTTTCGGTTTAGGGTATGCGTGTGGAGTTACGGTTTTCATATCAGTGTTTGATTTTTTTAAATATTTTTTATTTTAATGCTAATTTTTAAAAATTTTAATTTGGTTATTAATTTTTTAAATTTTGTATAAGTCTTTATATTAATAAAAATTTATATAATTTAAAAATATTTTAATTAATTTAAAAATACAATTAATTAATTTTTAAAATTTTGTATAAATCTTTATATCAATAAATTTTATAAATTTAAAAAATATTTTAATTAATTTTAAAATACAATTAATTAATTTAAGAATTAATTAATTTAAAATACAATATATTATATTAGAAATTGTTAATATAAGAGTATAGTTACAAAAATAGAAATAGGAAGATAAAACCAAACATGTTTTTATTTTCAATTTTTTATTACAAATCTCAATCAAACAGGTTTTTATTTTCAGTTTGATATTAGAAATCTTAACCAAACAGGTTTTTGTTTTTTAATTAAAAAACAAAAACTAAAAGCAGAAAACAAAAACTAAAAACTAAAAACCGCAACAAAAAAACAGAAGTGAAACCAAACGACACCTAAAATATGCATAATGTTTTACTAATACTGAAGTACTATGATAGCATTTAAAGATGCCAAAGATATATAACTTGCGAGACTGTTGCACTTTTAATACGACCTTGCTTGGTAAGGCCATTTGGGCACTGCTTAATAACTTTGAAAAGCCCTGGGCCCAAAGGCTTGAATAGAAATATATTCGAGGAGGTGTCATTCTCAGTATGAGTGATTTTAATGGTGGTTTGAAGTGTTGGCAATCGCTTGTTAAAGTAGCTCGTGACCTTTTCAAGGGGTTCCGGTATCGCATTGGTAATGGTAACTCAATCTCCTTTTGGCGGGACAATTTCCTAGGCTTTGGGCCGTTGCAAGATTTTGTTCTTTCAATAGTGGATGAAGATGTCGATTTGATGGTTAATGATGTGCTGCAAGAGGATGGACAGTGGGATTGGGGCAAGGTGACTTCAAAAATCCCAATCGAAGTTAAAGCTCTCTTTCTCAAGGTTATTCAACCACGTTTCTCCATGGGAGTAGAGAGGATCTTTTGGGGCAATTCTCCAAATGGGGTTTATACGGTTAAGTTTGTTGTTGATTGGCTTACACGTTGTTCTGCTGGGAGTCCTACTGTTGTTCCCAGATTGGATTGGATGTGGATCTGGAAGCTTCGTTGTCCTGAGAAGGTTCGGTTCCTAGCTTGGCTCATTGTTCATGAGAGAGTCCACACCCAAGAGTTCCGTCACCATCGCCACTTGGACACTTCCTATATGTGTTGTCGGTGTAATTCAGGTGTTGAATCAATGGAGCGTCTGTTTCGTGACTATTTGAAGGCAAGCTAGGTATGGTTTCATATTTTTAATTGTGTCTTGCCCCCTCATTTCTATTCTGGTTCGTGTGTTTCTTGGTTCAAAAAATGGAGTCAGGATTCCTCTAATTTAGGGGCTGGTCGTTGGCTCGATATTGTTTTCCTCCCTAGTGTATGGTTTATTTGGCTCATGCGAAGCCATGATTCCTTTGGAGATCAAGATGTTGCTTCCCTATTCATGTCTCAATTACATTGTGCGATTGTTGATTGGAATACATTGTTGGGCAATATGGGTAATAACGATGATCATGTCAGTAGTTGGGTTGCCTGGAACTTTCCTGTAGATAATGAAATCTGTGTTAACGTGGATGGAAGCTCACGGGATAATCTGGGTGAGGCTGGATTTGGCGGTGTTCTTCGGGATTCTAATGGTACTTGGTTAGGAGGTTTCTATGGCAGTATTGGCACTGCTACTAATATGGTTGTAGAATTATCTGCAATCTTCTTTGGTCTCATCTCGGCTTGGAATAGGAGGCATAGGCGTATTGTCCTTTGTTCAGATTCTCAATAAGCGATCCGTTTGGTTTGAAATGGTTATTTTCTAGTTCATCCTCATGTTAACTTATTGGGTGATATTTCAGCAATGTTACACTGGAATTGGCATGTTAAAATTATTCATTGCCTACTTGAAGGAAATCAAGTCGCTGATAGGCTTGCAAAAATAGATAATCGTAGCTGATATATTTGGCGTTCTCTTTGAACGTCAGTAGCCCGTTGTTTTCTGAGTTGTTTGTATTTTTTTCTTTTACTTACATCCTAAAAAAAAACCATAACAAAAAATTTTTTGTGTGTGTGTATGTTATGGCAATAAAACAATTTTAGTTTTCTTTGAAAGTCAGCAATTTCGCTTGGAAGTTACTGTCAAGTACACATGGAGCACCTAATAGAAGACCACTAAACCTAACTGCTACAATAGGTAAACTCATAAAAGTAACAATAGAAGTATTAGGTCTGATAGACTAATCCTAAATTTTGGAATTTACAATGAAGTATCGAGGACGTTGGAGAAGAGAAGTTAAGACCTAAAGGTATAGGAATACTGGTATTCTTATAATCTTGACATCTCCATTCTTCATCTATTTTCCTTTGGGCCTTTTGACTTGGATTTGCACATACCTAATGATTCACGAGACCTAAGATTTTTGTTAGCAAACACAAACTCGAAAGCCCTTTTCCTACAGCTAATTGAAGCCCGTACAGAAAAAGCTGGGAGGCTTGCTAAAGTATGTATAAGATTAATTCCCAAAGAAGTTGGAAGAAGAAAAGCGTATTCTTTGTGTGTCATTCGGAATCGACGAAAGAAAATAGTTTGATAAGTTTTAAATAGGATCGATCAAGCTAATTGGGTTTATATAGGGGGGAGTGTTTGTCAATTATTAGAATAGAGGATCAGGGCCAACCGTATGCAAGTTCACAGATTGGAGATAACGTATTTCAAGATTTAGAAGGACCACTAAATTGAATTATACGGCTAACAATAAAGAGAAGTAATTCAAAAGGAGAGCAGAAAATTTGCTTACACGACTTGCAGATCTGTTGTATAAGGCGAAGACGTACGTTATTGCATTAAAAAAGTTCTGACGGTCTTCTTTATGACATCAATCTTGTACTTATGCAAGATATTTCTAATATTTTAATGTTTTGGACTGTGCTTTATAAGTGGAAATTCAAAGATAGTAATCAATATTTGAGTAGAACAATTAAGAAATGTGAGGTAGCGTGAGCAGACATATGTAAATGACCTCAAACGTTCATGTCATGTCCTGTTTCTCAAACGTTATAAACAAGATCTATCAAAAAGTTTGGCCGGTTCAAAAATTGATATGATATGAAAATGGCGGAACATGACAACTAAAGTGCAGTTTGCTTGCTGATGATGAGAAAATGAATAGCAAATAGTTTACCAACTTTTGATACTTCCTGTTGTACTACGAATTTGATCTTTTGTCGCCATTCAAATCATCCAACTTTGGACGTAAAATTATATATGGTTAATTAGTTTATTTATTACTAATTAGTTTATGTAATAATCAGGCTAAGTCAAAAGTGCAAAACTTAAATCTCAATCAATTAGGAGTCGTACATAAGCTTACAACTTTCCAAGTGGTTGACTGACGATTGCTTAACTATGAACATCCACACATATCAAAGAAGAGGAAAAGCTAAAATACTGAAATCTTTTCTCAAAGAAATGAACTGTAGATGAAATATATATAAAGATATTGATTGTTACCCTTTTGCGTGGAATAAAGACGGCTATTCAAGCTGTATTGATGTAAGGCTACGTAGTTAAATTACATACTTATGTGTGGATTCCTAAGCTATTCGGGAACGTATACATTACTTTGGATGTCATATGATATTGGTGACGTTATGAAAACTACAGAAATTCGTATTAAGAAATTAAATTCGTTGGAAGCAAGGAGTTGTAGGTGGTTGAATCGATTACCTAATAAAATGGTAAACAAACTTTTTTGGAAAAAAAACCTAGAATTGGACCGAAGTTGGGTTTGGATAGTAACGCATCTTATTTAACCAAAAGAAAGCAACGTCAAAACGGTGCGTGCCATGATAAGTATGTGTCCGTACAAAACAAGGAGTGTCGGGTATAAGGCGCCAGAGACGTAGGTGACGAAAAATAGACCAAGCAAAATAGATGCAAATTGGTGGGACTAGGCATGGAGGTTGTTGGTTAGGAGCCAACTTAGACCCATCGAGACAGAACTTAAACTTTCTTCTGGTGGCGGCAGTACAAAAGATCATCTATTTCTATTATTTTTATATTTGCTTTATTTCATAAAAATTTAAAACTTGAATAATTAGAATGACTTGGGAATAGGAGGATAGACGGTGTGGTCCCGTACAAATGTTCAGATTCTTCTCATGTCGACTACAAATGTGGAGTTTTTATTAACACCTAGGGGTAAAACTACGAAGTATTGGATCTCTAGCGAAATTTTTATTAAATTCTTATTGATAATTTGTGTGAATTTTATTTAGTTATTAAAATTAATTTTTATTAATAACTATCGTCTATTGTATCTACGTAAGTTACCACGTAATATTTTTTGAGACATGTGAAATGAAAAATTTTAAGAATCTTGATTGAGTGAATTTAATAAAAAATAATACTATTTAGATAAAATAAGATATAAAATTTATGACGACTTCTTTTTCATTTCCGATCACCTGTTAATATTTCCACCGCCTCTTTTTGCTCGTCCCTCAAAAAAATCTCATCACTTTTTGGTTGCCAATAACAAAAATGACCACTTTTCACCTGTTATAGGTGATGACGTGGCTTCGTGCAACAAGCAAGCGTCCATTTGTGCTTATTGCAATGGTGCTTGTCGGTAAATGGGTTTGCCAGATCTGGTCCTGCAAATTCACAATTCATGGCTCTTCTTTCCTTTAATAGGTAGGTAGTGTTAACTTTGGGCTGTCTGTTTCCCGTTTTTTCTTCAATTTTTTTGTTATCGTTTTTGTAAAAAGAAAAACATGTAAGTAAAACGTATTTGGTTTACTCTTTTGTAATTTTTTGTTTCTGAAAATAAAAAATCACAACAGTTTTACAGAAACTCGAAAACATCGTTTCTTTGAATTTTGACAATATATTTTCTTCAACAGAAAAACAACATATCCTTATTTTCTATCTTGATTAATAATAATAATAATAATACAAAATTTACAATAATAATTAATAATTAATAATTAATAATTAATAATAATAATAAGATAATTAATTTGGTATAATAAAATTAATAAT